>CM053769.1:44948851-44974454 GCA_028658325.1 Potorous gilbertii | reverse complement strand
GAAGTCCTCAGTTCCATCTTCTGTAAAGTGAGGAATTATAATTATATATATATATATATGTACATTATATAATATATATATATAATTATATCACCCTAAACCTAAAGGTTTAAAGCTGGGAGGGACTTTAGATATCACTTAGTCAATCAATCAATAAACATTTATTAAGGACTTATTATATGCCAGACAGGGACAGCTAGGTATTGCAGTAGACGGAAATATGGCTCTGGAGTCAGAAGGACCTGATTTCAAATTCAACCTTGGATACTTACTAGCTGTGTGGTCCTGGGCAAATCAACTTAACTCCATTTGCCTGATTTTCTTCATCTGTAAAATGAGCCGGAAAAGGAAATGGCAAACCATGCCAGTATCTTTCCAAGAAAACCCCAAATGAGTCAGACATGACTGAAAAGACTTAGTGACAACATATGTCAGGCATTGTGCTAAGCCTTTGGGAATACCAAAAGTGCCAAAAAAAATTTCTTGTCTTCAAGGAGTTTAAAATCTAATAAGGAAGAATATTTTCATTTTGCATCTGAGGAAAATAAAGCCCCAAAAGACCCACCAAGATCATACAGGAAGTAGCTGAGCCAGGATTCAAACTTGGTTCCTCTGAATACAAATCCATCACCCTTTCAGCCTATCACAGATGGTTGGACTAGATGGGTAGTCATCAGTTTTCCCTCCCCCACCTCCAAATTAATTTCATTAAGTAAAAGTTTATTGAGCTTACTACCATAATGCTTTTTGCTTCGTACCAGGGATGCAAAGGTAAAAAAGAAACATGATCCCTACCACTAGGTGGGTCTTACCTTTATCATAGATGTACTTTGGTACATGACAGTAGTTCTACTGTTGGTATCCTTTGAGAAAATAACAAAAGCAACTATAACTAATGATCAAGAGTTATTATGAAGCCAGGAATATCTTTTTTTTTGTTTTGTTTCTGCTTTGGGAGGCAATTGGGGCCAAGTGACTTGTCCAGGGTAATACAGCTAGTAAGTGTCAAGAGTCTGAGAACACATTTTGAACTCAGGTCCTCCTGACTCCAGGGTTGGTATGCTATCCACTACCCCACCAAACTACCCCACCAGTAATGCTTCTTAATGGGCTTTCTTAATTAATGGCATCTGCATACCTTTGAAAATAATTACTAGGTATATGAGGCATATTATTCAGTCTACAGCAGTTAATACATTCTTATTTTTTCTACTGATCAATACTACATATTTTGTTAGAACTAAAGAGTAAAATAGTGCACATGGATCCCTTTCTTTTTAATTATTTTTATTTTGTTAAATATTTTCCAATTACATGTAAAGTTTTTTAAATAATAATTTTTTAAAATTTTGAGTTCCAAATTCTCTTCCTCTCTCCAACTCCTCCTCCCTCCTTGAGAAGGAAAGCTATTTGATTTCAATTATATATGTGAAGACTTTGCAAAACATATTTCCATATTAGCCATGTTACAAAAAAAACACAAAATAAAACAATAAAGAAATTTTTTAAAGTATACTTCAGTTTGCATTCCAAGTTCTTAATTTCTCTCTCTAGAAGTGGATGGCACTTTTCATCATGAGTCCTTCTTGATCAGAGTAGCTAAGTCTTTCACAGTTGATCAATGGATCCCTTTCAGTAACTTTACACCCACACCCTACCCGGCAGTCTTCTTTTCTTCTCCACAATGTTTTGTGGGCTCTTTGACCAGTCTGATTTTTCATAAGTCATTCAATTTGGGGAACCTGGGGCAAGCAGCATGGTGTAGGGCTAAGAACCCTGAGCTTTGCCTCTATCTAGTTCTGTGACCATGAGCAAGTCAATTTTCCCATCTATAAAATTAGATTAGGTGGTGGTTGGATTAGATGATATCTGAAGTCCTTCCCAAATTTAATCTACGATAGTGATTAAAGTCTTGACACTTGAAAGAAAGGCTTCAGAACAAGTCTTTCCTTCTCCTATCTTCTCATTAAACTCCTTCTTCCTAAAAAAATGGTTCAATGAATAGGGATGAATTGAACCTTTCAGTAAGACTTGCACATTTGTTGAAATACCTTTGAGAACAACTTAATCAATTGAATCAAGTGGAATTTAGTAATGTGAGAGCAGAGGATGTTGGTGGTCTAATTGAGGAATATTTCCTAACAATTCTCCACTCACTTTCATTCCTTTTTTCCTTGATGATTTCTTCCTCTTTGGTTTTTGTGTGCTCATTTTGGACATGATACAATTACCTGCTTTTTCAGAGATTTGTATGAGTTTCATAGCCCATGTTGGCTTTATAAGCCACAATCTTCTACTGGCCTAACAGTCCTGGTAAGCTGGAGTTTGGGAGGCAGGCAAGGTGATAACTCCACATTTCTGCCTAAATAAGTCACAACCTCTGCCATGTGGAAGCCCCTTCATTTCCAAAGAAGTTTCTCAAAGTTTCTCCAAAGATCATTTTAATATTACTTAAAGACTGCCGGTCTTTCTGTTCCTAATCTATCTTCTAAGTTGGTTTTCCCCTTACTATGCTCTTATTTTTCCTTCTCGTTCTAGTAAAACTGGAACCAAAAGGGCCACCATCCACAGTACTCTATAACTCAAACTTTATTACTAGTAAGTAGACTATGTGACTCTGGGTAAATTGTTTAACTACTTTGAGTTTGCTTCCTTCTCTGTAAAATGAGAGAGTCAGACTAGACATGTGGTTTATAACACTGGGGAATATTAAGACATCTTTTTAAAGGTTAAAAGAAACTTTCATATCCATCTCTCTCCTCCTCCCCCATTTTATTCAGTTCAATTTAATCCAGTTCTATAAGCATTCATTAAGTGCTTTCCTTCATCAGACAGTGAGTGTCAAAACACATTTTCTCCCTCACCCTGTTGTCTAGGGAAACCTTGGGGCCAACCTGACCCATTTGATCTTTCTGAGAAACCCCAGTTGTTTCGCACCCTCAGGATTTCCTCCTCTACCTCTCTGACCAAGCAGAAGAAGGCATTCATTCGCTATTGGTACTCTGTTTAAAAAAGGCTGGGGTGGAGGAAGTGCCAGTGCATAAGCCTAGAGAAATGGGAGGCTGGTTATTATAAAAAATATGAGTTGTCTTTGAAGTTTGAAGCTGGGGTTAGAGCAGGGTTTGGATGACTGAAACTACCAAAACAATCACTCTGGTTGTTTCCTCCTTGCTGGGATGCCCATGGTCACTTCCTTTTCCCTCCTCATCTTCCTTAAGCACTTAATAAAGCCCTCTCACTCATGGTGTCACATCGCCCCCAATTCAGTATATTCCCTTGCTAATATGGTCAGATGGATTAAGGATGTAACAGCTATCTAGACTAACTCCTCAGTCTAGGCTGAAGACTTCGTGAAAGAACTAGTTCCTTCCTAAGCATGCTGAGGTTGGTAGTTCAAGATGGTCTTGCTAGCTAAGAAATCCTGGTGGGTAAACAGAGACCTGTCTAGCATCTTGGTGTTGGGGCTGCTGGGAGCAGCTGTTATCAGCTCCACCCACCCTCTGGCCTTTAATAACCACTTTTGTTTGTATAAATCCCCTACCTCAGTTTCCTTCAAAATGTCATATATCTCCTCCCCCCACCAAACTCAGTAACTTCTTTCAGCTTATACCATCATGGATCCTGCCTCAACAAATACATACAATAATTAGCCAGTCATCATAGTAGGAGGTGGAATCTATATAGTGCTTTTAAGTTTGTAAAGCACTCTGCCTACATTAGCTCATTTAAGTCTCATAGCAACTCTGTGAGATTGGTGTTGCTGGCGTCATCTCATGTTATAAATAAAGAAACCAAGGCTCAAGCTAAGTGGCTTGACCATGGTCACACAGTTAATAAATTTCAGAAGCTGGATTGAAATTCATGTCTTTCCTGCTTCCAAGTCTTTTTCTACTTATTTCATACTGCCCCTACTGAAACAATTTATTTGCTGACAACTCTGACTATATTATTTTTTAAAAATAAAAATGTCCTTTATTTTTACTTCTAAATTCTTTCCCTCCCACTGCCCTTTTCCACCCTACTCTAATCCACTGAGAAAGCAAGAAAAACAAAATCTGTTGCAAACATGTACAAAGAAGAAAAACAGATTTCCTCATTAGCCATGTCTACAAAATTGTGCCTCAATATGTGTGGTTCATCAAATCTCTCTATAGAAGTGAGTCATATGTTTTGTCGTGAGTCCTCTGGGATGGTGGTTGGTCATTGTGGTGATGGGCTTCTCTAATTTAGAGCATCATTTCACATGGTTATTGGATTTCTTCCTTTCAAACCTGCTTGCTCATATCCTTTGATGTTTCTTATTTGGGAACTAGTAAATATTTCTCCATGAGTTTTGGTGACCAAAAAGGTAATCATCTGTAATTTTCCTTTTGGTGCTGAACCTTTAGATACCTAGCAGCTATTAAATTGCTCTTCCCCAAACAATGATCTAATTCTATCAACCCCTCCCCTCCATTACAAAATTCTAGTGGCCCCTTCTCATGTCCAAGATCGAGTAGAAAATTCTGTTTGACTTTTAAAGCCCTTTATCATCTTTTTATCTTTCCAATCTTATCACACTTCCCTCCACTCCACACACTCAGTGACACTGGCTCCCTTGCTTTTCCTTGAGAACAACACTCTATCCCCTGTCTCTGAACATTTTTACTGGCTGTTTTTCATGCCTGGAATATTCTCCCTCTTTATCTCCTTTCCTTGTTTCCCCAGCTTCCATCAGGTCCTAGTGGAAGTCTCACCTTTTTTTAAGTAACCTTTCCCAGTTTTCCTTAATCTTGGTTTTTTGAGACTACTCCCCCTAAGATTACCTTCAATTCACCCTATATTTGTCTTGTTTACATAAAGCTGTTTGCACGTTATGTTCCCTGTGAGTTCCTTGAGATCAGGGGCTGGGGTTTTGCCTTTTTGTATTCCCCCAGTACTTAGCTAAGACACAGCAGGTTCTTAATATATGCTAGTTGATTGACATATGCCATCACTGAGCCCATATACAAAAGAATTTGTGCTCCACTGTTGAAACATTTGAATATATAGGGACTTTTAAAAAATTATTATTAAAGGCTTCCTTAGGGTGTAAGCCCAGTAATGGAGTCTCTGGTTCAAAGGGTATAGACATTTTAGTCACTTCATTTATTTGCATAATTCCACATTGCTTTCCAAAATGGCTGTACCATTCTACAGCTCCACCAACGATGTATTAGTGTGTCTATCTTCCCGCTCCACCTCCAACATTGACTGTTGCCATTTTTATTATTTTTGCCAATTTTCAGGATGTGAGTAAAACCTCAAAATTGTTTTGGTGTGCATTTCTCTTATTAGTAGTGATTTGGAGAATTTTTTCATGTGGTTGTAAACACTTTGCAGTTCTTTTGACAACTTGTGTCCTTTGACTATCTATCTATTGGAGAATACTATTATTCTTCTACATATTTATTAATTGTTCATATATCTTGGATACCAATCCCTTATCAGAGAAATATGATACAAAGATTCCCCCCCCATTTAACCATTTCCCTTCTTATCCTAGATGTATTAATGTTGCCTGTCCAGAAACTTTTCAGTTTCAAATAATCAAAGTTTTTTATCTTTTGTAATTATGTCTAGCTCTTGTTTGGTTAAGAACACATCTCTTACTCAAAATTATAAAAAATAATGCTAAAAAAATCACCTGTATAATGGGTATCAAATTGCTTGCCTTCTCAATGAGTGGGAGAAAAATAGAAGGAAAGAGAATATTTGGAATTAAAAAAAATTTTAAATGTTAAAAAATATACATCTTTTACCCATAGATGTAAGAGGTACATAATCTGTTTCTCTTCTAATTTTTTTATAGTATAATCAAAAGATCACATATTGTAAGATCATATTAGGATCACATATCCATTTAGATTTTAAAATGTGTCATGGAGTTTGGTGTAAGGTGTTGGCTGGCATAGCATTTGGAAAGCCAAGTTCAACTATTGATGGTGAGTGAGTCATCAACTTTAGGATCCTCTTTCAGAAGCACCGCCCGCCCCCCCCCAACTAATCCTACCTGATACCTCTTTATTGCAGCCCTCTCTGCCATACCCTCTTCCCCTACCCACGTCTGCTTCCTCCTTTACTTAGTACTTATACGTATCTCTTTGTTAGCATCCTGTGGTTGGGGTGTTAACCCAGTATATATGAGTGACTGGCCTTATCTGGTTTGGAGTTTAGCAATGCATCTTTTTAGTGACTATCACATTTTCGTGGTTCAGTGGAAAAAGCATTGAATCCACAGTAGCAAAACCTTACTTCTGGTGCTTACTAGCTACATGGCCTATGGGCAAGAAGAGTCTTAACCCCTCTAGTCCTCAGTTTTCTCATTTGCATAAAGAGGGGGTGCTCTAGATGACCTCTAAGGCCCTTTCCACCTCTCTAGGTCTATGAATCTACTATCCTGCCATTCTTTGGGAACTATCTCAGCCTCTTTTCTCTTCAGTCCCATAGATTCAGAAATATTTTAGACTTAACTGCATCCTCTGGTGTTCCTCACATCTCATTGCCCTCAGTCCCATCCTGTCTTTTAGAACTCACATACTTGCCCCTGCCCTCCCATGCTATTTCTGCTCTCCAGATAGACTACGTGCTTATGCTCACCATTGAGTATATACATTCATGGGGCCATCACTTATATTTTTAGGTTTGTGTGGGTAGCTTATCTTTTCTCATTGATTATAACTTTCCTGAAAGCAGGTGTAGTTGAAAGAGATATAGATTTTGAAACAAAAAGTTAGGGCTCATGTTCTAGGTACTCCCCTTTACTATCTTGGATCTATTAATATTTCTGAGCCACAATTAATCAATCAACAAAAACCAATTAAAAACTCATGGTGGGTCAGACAACTCTGCTAGGTACATGTAAGTACAAACAATGAAATTTCTCCTTCCTTCATTTGCAAGGAACTTATATTCTGATGGGAGGAGCCAAGGAGGATATATAAAAATATCTACAGCATAAAGTGAATATAGACAAATATATACAAAGTAGCTAATTACAAAGTAGTTTGGGAAGGACTAAGCAGGTGAGAGGAATCAGCAAAAGCCTTAGTTTCTCCATCTGTAAAATGGCAGTATTGATAATCACGCTTGCCCTGCCCCTCCCTTACAAGTTGGTCTGAAGAAAGCCCTTTGAGATCTCAAAGTGCTATCGAAAAGAGAATTATTATTTTTGCTAATAATAAATGTAAAGTGCCATGTATGTGTGACATAGTCTCTTCCTGCTCAGTCAAGGACTCCAAGAGTGATCAACAAGCATTTATTAAGTGCTTTTATATTAAATTTAATATATCATATTAATATAAATATATTGATAATGTAATATATAGATATATAATATCTTTATCAAGTGCATAGATAATGTGCCGGGAATTGTGGGGAGAACTAGGCATACAAAGAATAATAAAACATGGTCTATGCCTTAAGGAACTCATGTTCTCATGGGAAAAACAAAGTGAAAAAAATTGAAGATGTGGGATATATACCTTCTGCAGAAGGTGAGATTTGAGGGATTTGAAGGAAGCCGGAGTTGCAAAGAGGTGAGGGAGGGAGAACATTCCCAGCATGGGAGTGGGGGTTTTGGAAGACCACTGCAAGTGAAAATACCCAGAGTCAGGAGATAGAGCCTCAGGTGTGAAGAATGAAGAACAAGGAATCCAGGACACTGACTCAGATTATGGGGAGGGGATCAAGAGTTGGTTGGTTGGTTGGTTGGTTGTTGTCCTTCGTCTTTGAAGAGGACCAAAATGACATCATCATGATAAAGTGAAATTTTAATGTGTCCAACAGTGGCTGATCAGACCAATATGAGCTCAGAATGCTCTACCACAGGTTGGGCACAGATAGTCTGTGTGAATATTTGGGGTGGATATCCCTAATTTGTGCATCCTTCCTTTACTTTGTGCTGTCTCCATTCTGCTTTGCTCAAAGAGCACAACACCCTTTCTGATATGGGCACGCCACATGCTGAGCAGTCCTGGGCCAGTATCCCCCATGTTGCACAGTCAAATTCAAAGTGGGGTCAAGAATAAGAAAATTGTAAAGGTAGGAAGGAGCTAGGATAGAAAGGACTTCAAAAGTCAAACAAAGGATTTTATATTTGTTCCTGGAGGTGATAGGGAGCTCCTAAAGTTCATAGAGTAGAGAAGGGACCCATCTAGACATGATGTTTAGAGGATCATTTCAGCAGCTGAATGGAGGCTGGACCGGAGTGTGGAGAGACAAGAGGCAGGGAGACCTCCCTGAGAATAGCACTCAGTGTGATGCTCTTTCTTCAAACTGGTTGTAGAAGGGTTTCTGGATCAGTCTCCAAAATGAGTCTTAATAAGGAATTTTCTCCACACCTATTAGCTTCCTTCTCTACTGCTTTTCTCTTCCCGTTGTGGGCAGGAGAGAGAAAAATGAACTTAGACTAAAGAAGACCTGGGTTCAGATCCTACCTCAGACACGAGATTATGTGACCCTGGGGAAGTCACTCAGTTTCTCTGGGCCTCAGTTTCCTTATCTGTAAAGTGAGGGAATAAGAGTCAATAGTTTCTAAGTCCCCTTACAGCTTGAAATCTAGGATCCTGATCCCAATTCCTGCCTCTGAGTATTAATCAATTGTTCCTGTACATTTCTGTCACTATTTCATATTCTTTCCCAGAACCATGGACAGAGACTTAATAAAGCCCAGTCCCTGGGACCCTACTGATGTTGGAGAGGGTCCTCGCTGGAAAGGGCATCATTGCTTCCACTGCAGGCCTAGAACCATCTTTTCTTCAGAATACTTGGATTTTCTTTGATGGAAGGTGAGTGGAGTCCCTCACAGTATTGTAACTGTGGCATCATAATAATTAGATCTAGAAAGGACCTTGAAGAACATCTAGCTCAACTTCCTCATTTTACAGATGAGGAAACTGAGGCACAGAGCTATGAAATAATTTGCCCAAAGTCACATAGGGACTAAATAACAGAGCCGAGATTTGAACGCAGGTCTTCAAACTCCCCATCCAGTGTTTTCCCACCATATTACACTGACTGTTTGGGGAGAAGGTTGGAGTTAGATTCCCCAATTAAATTTGCTTTGTCTGGAATGGAAGGTATGGAGGAGGTAGCCCCCTGGTACTGTCTGCCCAGTCATTCAGATCTCTAGAATTTCAGCAGAAACATTGATTCTGTTTTAGTCTCTTATCTCATGGGAGTTAATGCTCTTTGGATTTTCGAAGACTCCTAACCATATTGAAGAGTTAGCTATCACAAAGCTGTCTGACTGTATTTGGGAACTACCCTCATGTAACAGCATATGGGACAGTCTTCCCACACGTATACCAAGCTTAGCTCTAGGAGACTTGGACACTGGGCGGTGTCTAAACTTTTTTGTGTTATTCCTTAAACCCTGAGAGTACAAATTCCCTCACCCTACCTATTTCCCTACAAGAGGTAGATAAAGTCTGTCCCTAACCTCTCTCTCTCCTCCACCCCCATCCCTACCTACCATGGACAGGTACCTGGATGCAGCGGTCCCATAAGCAGCTGGTTCAAGTCATCTCATATCTTCTGGAGGAGATTCTGGGCTCCATGAGAAAGCAAGAAGTCCTGAGAGAGGAGGAGTTCAGTCTTGTTCAGGGGGCCAGTTCCCCCACCCAGAAGGTGAAGGTGCTCATCGATCTGCTGACTGGGAAAGGCAGTCAGGGCTCCCAGGCTGGACAGGACTTCATTGAGAATTCTACTGCTCAACTCAGCATCCACAGTACTGCTTATGGTAGGCAGAACCTGAAAAAGAACGGAAAGGAAGATGCAGCACTCTGTATCTATTTTCTCCACTTCCCCTTGATCCTTTCTTCTCCTTTCGCTCACCTCCCTTCCTTATCCCTCCTTGTTCCTTGTCTCTCATCATGTCCATGACCCATTGAGTAAACCCCTGATCTTTTTATTCCTCCCTATTGCTACAATTTGGGGTTATCCTATAGGTTCTTCTGGTTTCATATCTTTCTGGAATGAAAGGAATTCACTGAGAACGTCTCTTTTTGATCAATTCCCAAACTTATCCCCTGTGTCATTTCTGCAGATTCTGGGATGCAGAAGCACTTGGAGGTTCTCCTGAGCAAATACGGAGTCGGTGTGGATGTAGGTCTCCTGTCAGAGAAAGCTGCCTCAGAAAGATTGACCAACTTATTGTTAGTGGAGGGCTTGACAGATCTCCAGCTACAGGAGCATGACTTCACCCAGATTGAGGTTACTCGGGGCCAGAGGCATGTGTCCAAAACAATTCCCCTGGAGCGACTCTTCTTACCTCTCTCCAAAGTCTCCATTCCTCCCCGGATCTCTGTGACTGTTGGGGTGGCTGGCATTGGCAAGACTACACTGGTGACCATGTATGTCTCCATGTGGGCCCGAGGAGAGATTAGCAAGGAGATCTCTTTGGTGCTGCCTTTGAATTTCCGGGAACTCAACCTTTATGAGAAGCTGTCTGCAGAGAGACTTATCCGCTCAGCCTTTCCCCACATTGGTGAAACAGGGCTGACAGGTTCTGGACAGGTCCTGATAATTCTAGATGGACTGGATGAATTTAAAGTACCTCTGGATTTTTCCAATGCAGTGGCTTGTACAGACCCTAAGAAAGAGATCCCAGTGGACAATCTTGTCACTAACATCATCCGTGGGAATCTCTTTCCAGAAGTTGCCGTCTGGGTGACATCCCGCCCAACGGCTGCCAGTCAGATTCCAGGGGGGTTGGTGGACCGGATGACTGAGATCCGGGGATTCAATGAGCTAGAGATTCAGAGCTATGTGAACCAAATGTTTCCTGATAATCCTGACCTCCCTGGTCAAATCCTAAGTCAGGTCCAGGCCAACAAGGCCCTGTATCTGATGTGCACTGTCCCTTCCTTCTGCTGGCTATGTGGGACAGTGCTGGCTCACCTGGTCAGGAGTGGATTGGGATGCCAAACCTCGGAGTTGGCACCTCCAAGGACACTCTCTGAGATTTATGCATGGTACTTCAAAATGGCCTTGTGTGGGGAGGGACAGGACAGGCTGAGGGAAAGCCCAAAGATTGAGCAGGCCGTCCACAGTGGCAGGAAGATGATGGGGACCTTGGGCCGACTGGCATTCCATGGCCTCCTCAGAAAGAAGTATGTGTTTTATGAACAGGACATGAAAGCTTTTGGTGTTGACCTCCCACTTTTACAGAGTGGACTGTGCAGCCGCTTCCTCCTCCGGGAGGAGACCCCAGCATCCTCTGTCTACTGCTTCATCCACCTCACCTTGCAAGAGTTTGCAGCTGCCGCTTATTACTACAGCGCAGCCAAGAGGGCAATCTTTGACCTCTTCACAGAGAGTGGCATGTCCTGGCCCAAGCTGGGCTTCCTCACCCACTTCAGGAATGCTGTGCAGCGGGCATTCCAGGAGGACAACGGGCAGTTGAATATCTTCTTACGCTTCCTCTCCGGTCTCCTCTCCCCACGGGTCAACTCTCTCCTGGCTGGCTGGTTCCTGGGGCGGGATGAGCACAGCAGCTACCGGGCCCAGGCTGTGGCCCACCTGCAGGGCTACCTCAGGGCTGATGCCTCTATCTCTTCCCGCACTGTGAATACCCTACGGTGCCTACACGAGCTGCAGCACACAGAGCTGGCCAGGGCTGTGGAGGAGGCCCTGGAGAGTGAGAGCCTGGCTGGGCTGCTGGACCCCATACACCGCTCGGCTCTGGCCTACCTCTTACAAGTCTCTGATGTCTGTGCCCAGGAGATCAACCTTAGCAGGTGTCTCAACTATGCCATCCTCAAGAGCCTGCTGCCCCAGCTCCTCTACTGCAGGAACCTCAGGTGCCCTTAGTGGGATGTAGTGGGCATTTTTCCTGTGAGCCTCTGGGCATGGGTTGGTGGGGCAAGGTCAGAAATGCAGAGAAAAAATGAGGAACCCAATGGTTTTATTTTTTTTATTTTTTATTTTTTTTCCCACACCAAAAGGAACAGCCCTGCCCATTCTCTGTCTTCTGCACTCTGACAATTTCTTGTCCACCCTTTCCTTACAGAGCTCAGAGAGGCAATAGCAGTCACTGGACATGACTAGCAGTATGGCATGTACCCCACAATGTCAGGCAATGAGAATGCCCCTACTTGGAAGTTCTGCCACTCTCAATCAACAAGCATCTATTAAGTACCTAGTATGTGCTAGACAGGCATTGTACTAAGTATCCAGGGTATAAACCTTGCCTCAAGAAACTCACATTCTGATAGGGGGATTACCACATGTTTCATAGATACTAAATACAGGATACTTATAAAAGAGGTATAAGGTGAATTTGGCAGGGAAGGACAGCTGGAGGAGTCAGAAAAAGGCCTCTTGAAGAAAGTGGTATTTGAGCTGATCCTCTGAGAGCTCTGGGCTCCAAGAAACAGAGGTAAGGAGGGAGAGAAGTGTAGGTATGGTGGATACGAGGTGGGCCCAGAAGCAGGAGACAGAATATCTTATGGGGGAAATAACAGGTTTTGCTAGAATGTGGCATTCTTTTTTTAAGTTTATTTATTTTTAGTTTTCAACATTTACTTCCATAAGTTTTAAATTTTCTCCCCCTCTCTGCCCTCCTCCCTCCCCTAGACAGCTTGCAATCTGATATAGGTTCTACGTAGATATAGAAGGTAGTATTCCTGAGGAGGAATGGGGAGGAAGGTGTAATTAGCCTAGAAACAGGCTGCTGCCGGATTGTTGATGGCCTCCCCAGAGTCCTTTATTTAGGGTGAGCAAGGGGAGAGGAATAGCTTCAGAGCTCTTTCAGAGGTCCCAGGAGACTCCAGAAAAGTTTTCAGAATGTCTTGTTCAGCCCTAGAGTCTGAAGCCATTAGAATAGCCCCAGAAGTGCCTGCATGGCTCACAGGGTCCTTATTTAATGACCATTTCAGAAAATGACAATTTCTAACCTTGTCCCCCAGATTCAGGGCTGCCCCCTTTTCAATAACTACAGCAGGAACGCCTAAAATTCCTCTAAGATTTGGGGGTGCATAGTAGTACCTATTCTGTGGTCCACACTCATTGGGCTCTGGCGAGTGATCAGAGTATTCACCATGTCATTCATAGCTTCTGGCAAGAGGCTAGACATGGAGTAAGTGGGAGCAGCTGCCAAGAGATCCAAGGACTGGTGTCCAGAAGAAGTAAGTGCTCTCCAGGGTAGCCAGTTACCAGAGGATCTGGGCAACATGCCCTAAGAATGGCTAATTATTTGCCCTTGCCGTGTGCTCTTGGGAGACAACTGGACATTCTTGTTGGCTCTGCAGAGAGGTCACTGAGGCTATTTGGGGTGGGGCAAGTGGGCAAGGGTCCTAGCCTGGAAGTTAGAAATCCAGGGTTAAGGCCTGGACTTTGACCTTGATTCATTTTGTGATCTCCTTTATCTTTGGCTCGTCCCTTAACTCTGCCTTCTACTCTTCCTAAGTCGCTCCAGAGACCCTATCCATCCAAGATGTGCTCCCAATTCCTTAAGATAACCCTGGCCATTGAGGGACAGGAGAGGAGAGGAGAGAGCACTAATTGTCCCTCCTGCTGTTAAAGATCTGCTCTCTGCTTTGTTTGACCAGGCTGGATAGCAACCAGTTCCAAGACAATGTGATGGAGTTGCTGGGCAGTGTGCTGAGCAGCAAGGATTGTCATATTCAGAAGATCAGGTAACAACAGCCCTGGGTATCTCCCCCAAAAGACAGGAGGCGGGCCCTAACCCTCTGCAGAACCAGCCTCCCTCATCGCCTCCCCAGGGATGCAATGTTTCTGAATCAGAGCGACTGGTCATACATTTATCCCTTTGTTCATTGTTAAGCATCCCCTCTGCCAAATCCTGCACTAGGTACCAAGGTCCTCACCTCATGGGGGTTATAATCTAGCTAGAGGGGAAGGGTGATAGAACAGGCATACAAATCTGAGTGTACATCATGAATATACACCAACTAGGGAAGGATGGAAGGAAGGAAGGAAGGAAATAAGCATTTATTAAGTGTCCTCTCTGTGCCAGGCACTGGGCTAAGTGTTTTATAAATATTACCTCATTTTATCCTCACAACAACACTGGGGGTAGATATTATCTCAATTCCACAGCTGAAGAAACCAAAGTAGACAAAGGTGAAGTGACCTGCCCAGGGTCATAAAGCTAGTGAGTGTCTGAGGTCAGACATGAACTCAGATCTTCCAGACTCTGGACCCAGCTCTCCATCCGCTGCCTCACCAGCCGCCACTAAAGTTAGGGTTCAGAACAGACTACTGAGAACATAATGTTGAAGAGATGCAGCATGGCCTGGTAGAGAGAAGGCTGGCCAGGGAGCCAAGGAGATTCAAGTTCTTGAATTCCTGTCTATGCCAACTGTGTGGCCATGGGCACTTGTCACTTAGCGTCTCAGTGCCCTAAGACCACCCTCTAAGCCTACGCTCCTTTGTCCAAGTGAAGAGCATTTCTGTATCATGCATTCCCCACACTGATAAAATTACAGGTCTAGACCCCACACTCCCCCTAAAAAAAACTATAAGGAAAGTGCAGAGTGCTCTGCAAAGTCAGAGGAAGGGAATGTTTTCAGGTGGGTGCGTGAATTAAGGAAGGCTCGCTAGAGTCTTCTGGGCCCACGTAAGTAGGCAGCTAGGTGGTGCAGTGGATAGAGTACCAGTGGATACTAGAGCACTAGATGGAGTCAAGAAGACTCAAGGTCAAACATGGCCTCAGTCATTTACCAGCTCTTTGACCCTGGGCTTAACCTCAGTTTCCTCAACTGTAAAATTTCCTCAAATATAAAATAACAGCACCTATCTCCCAGGGTTGTTGTGACACTCAAATGAAATCGTAACTAGAAAGTGTATGTTCCGCTATTATTACTAAAATTGAAAAAGTTGGAGGAGGGGAAAGTAGGCATTCCAAAGATCCTTATTGACTGCATGGGGTAGTGGGGGCCATGTGCTCCTCCCCTCATGTAGGGGCAAACAGATGAGACAAGTCCCCATCCTGAAGAAGATAATTTATTTGTGTTTTACATGACTATATATGTATAAGCTATATCAGATTACTTGCCTTCTCAGCGTGGGGGAAGGAGAGAGAGGAGAGAATTTAGAACTCAAGATTTGAAAAAAGAATGTTAAAAATTTTTTTACATGTAATTGGGAAAAAATTTTAATATTAAAAAAAAATTTTTTTAAACAAGTTATTTGAGTATAAACACCTAAAAAGCTAAACGGTAACATAAATGAATGTGACAGACAAGAGGCTTGCCCACATTGAGCCCATGGGCGTGGCTGTGGGGGGGAGTGGGGGAGGGAAGAGGGGGGAGGTGGAGGAGTTTGAAGACCCGGAAATAATAGTTCCTCTTTTCTACCTTGGGCAGCTTGGCTGAGAATCAGATTCACAACAAAGGAGCCAAGGCTCTGGCCAGATCCCTCCTGGTCAACAGAAGTCTGACTGTCCTAGAGTAAGTCCGATGTGTTTCTAGAAAAACTAGACCACTAGGGAATGGCAGCTGGTCCCCATTTCTCCTATCCTGGTGAACCCAGTGAAGTGCAGGAAGTTTTAGTGAAGGCCGTTCTCCCCTTTTTGCAGGGGCCTCTGGTGGAAATGCTCAGGTTTTCTGCCTGTCCACGCTGGGTCCCCAGATAGAGGACAATGACCTAAGTGATCATTTTTCCCCACTGCCTAATGTGTATCTGGAATTGCCTCCTTTCTCAGTGATCTGAGCCCTTCAAAGCAAGGAGTGGTTAGCTGGGGGACTTCAGGCTTCCTATCCTTCCCCACTGTGGTTTCTCAGCAGTTACAAAGCTAGTTGTCTTTCTCTGGGAACAAGGCACCTTTTGTTGTTGTTAAGATATCTGGTGCCTAGTCAGCCCCACTCCTAGACCTAGGACCACGTTCTTTACTTAGGGATGTTGCGAGGCATGTTTCCACACCCTGCGAGCTAGGCTGGTCCCTGAGCCTCTTTCTCCAGGTGTGTGTCTGCCCGCAGAGGATCCCCTGGGTTCTTTTTCTTCTCAATAATCACTCTCAGGGACCCTCTCCTTCCTAGACCTTCACCTTCTTCCTCCCCCAAACAAGCACCAAGACATGAAACCCCAAACCAGCCCTCTGAGAGTCAATGATTTAAAGGATAAAGCTGGCCTTGAAAGAACCAAAGCACACCCTAGTTTTAATTTCCCTTCAGCAAACAGAGAGGAGGCTCATTTCATCATTCTTCTGTCTTGTTCCTCCACCAGTCTTCGAAGTAACTCCATTGGACCACAAGGAGCTAAGGCTCTGGCAGATTCTTTAAAGATTAATCGGGTCTTGGTGTCTCTGAGGTGGGTGTTAATGGTTCTTTTTGCCAAAAGATCTGTGCTGTGAGAGGGCCTAGGAAAGCCTGTCCTTTCAGGAGCCCATGAGGGTAGCAGGAGGAACTTCACTAGATTAGCTGTCATGATACTAGCCCCTATCCCAGGCTAAAAGTCACTCTGATGGCCAGAGGAGTCTGTATTCATAGGGTCATCTTGGGGTCTACTGAATGGGAAACACTAAGGGTGCTTTGTTCTAGGTTGGCTGGGTGACCTCATCTCAAAACAAAGTCAAAGGAATGTGAATCATAGGAAATGTTGATAGAGTGTCCTTAATGTACGGAGAGGCAGTATGGCATTGTGAATAGAGTACCACTGGAGCCAGAAAGACCTGGGTGTGAGTTCTACTGCAGACCTGCACTGAGTTTGTGACCCTGGACAAGCTTCAGTGCTCCAGACAACTCTATAAGACTGTGTTACCGAAAAGGTGACAATCTGTATTAGTAGAGGGAGCTTCCTCATCTAGAGATCCCTCCACCAATGAGATCTCAAGTGTGGCCCCCTTCCTTTCTCCTGTCCCTATCCCTTACATATATATACATACATACATACATATATATATAATATATACATATATATATATATATATATATATATATATATATATATATATATACACTGTCTCACACCAGCTTCATAACAACCTAGGAATTTTCCAATGAGAAAACTGACTTGTCTAGGATCATGCTGCTTATACGTATTTGAACCCCAGTTCTTCTGTCTGGACCACTAACCATTGCACCATATTGCCAACTCCGCGAGTCTGTTTCTTTGTTTCCCTTTCATGCTGCAGCCTCCAGAATAATGCCATCAAGGATGACGGTGCCAAGTTCCTTGCAGATGCCCTGATGGTGAACCACATGCTCTCCGTGCTGCAGTGAGTGTCCTGGAGCCAGTCTTCTGCGCCCCTCCTTATCTTCTGTAGACCTCTCTGCACATCTCCTGTGAGGAGGAATAAGGGGTGGGGTATGTTGGGTGGTCCCCAGGATCTTTTAACCAGAATAACTGGTTTTTCCCAGGGTTTATTTCCCCTGAATAGAAACAAAAACAAAATGTTAGGACAGAAAGACAAAAGGACACAAGGAATGACTGCGTCCAGTGTCCACTTTTGACTCACCTTTTAAAGCTCTGTGTACACTCAAACAAGCTAAATGTAGCTTTTTGAGAAGAGATGCAGGCCTTAAAGGAAACTACACAAGCTCTCAGAAGAAAGTCTCTGGCCTCCCAGGCTCCCTGGCTTCTAACAACCTGCAAGTGCTTACTGCTGGCAGGGCTCAGAGCTAAGTCCTTCTCCTCAAGAAGTCAATAAATGGGACAAAAATATATATACCAATAAATAGGATACAGTCATAATGGCTATTTATAAAAAGTTCTTTAACGTTGTAAGGCACTTGACATTTATTATTTCACTTGATCCTGACCGTAACTCTGTGATCTAAGTGCTACAGGTGTTATCGCTATTTTATAGATGAGGAAACTGAATGTTAGGATAAATGACCGGCCAAGGTCACACAGCAAGAAAATGGCAGATAGGATTAGAATCTAGGCCATTTTGACTTCACGTCCACACTCTTACACTATGCTGCCCCCTTGAGGCAGAATGTATTCAATGTAAAGGAGCGGCCTCTAGACCAAGTCTACAAGGTAGCCCAACAATGGAGTGTTTGGGTTTTTTGGGGTGTCAAAGCAACTTCAGATGGGACGGATTAGTTTGTGGTCCATACTGACTCTTTAAAAAAGAAACCTAAAATTCTTTATTGATATATTGTGGTTTTACATTGGCTAAATTTTTTCTTGTGTTTCCCCCCTCCCCGCCTCCTCCCAGAATGCAATTCTCTATATTAAATTATTATTTTTATGTATTTTAAATATTATTATATTATACATACTTTAACTACTTTTAATTATAATCTATAATCATAATTTTAATATCATAATTTTTTTTGAAAGAAAAAGAGGCAGAAGTTTTTAGAAATCAGCAAAACCAATGAATACATTGACCGGATTGATACTTTTACCCCAAGCAAATGTACAACTGGAGACAGTTGTACAAACATGTAGATTACAATTTCTGTGACTTATTTGCCTCTCATTCTATATATTTTGGTGCCCAAAGGATTGTCTTTCCTCACCTTGGTTAGGTACCTGCGCCCAAACCTGCTTCACTCCTACTCCCAACTCCTCAATGAGATATCACACTGGGGCTCACACATAGGTATTTCCTAGGGAACCACAGAGGCATGGTTGCAGGGAGAAGGCACTTGTCCCCTGACTTCTATCCTTTAACCCCACTCCTTGACTGCCCAGTTCTTCATCCAGACAGTGGCTGATAGATGGCATTTATGAGTAACTCTGACTCTTCCACAGCTTACAAAAGAATGCCATTGGGCCTCCTGGAGCCAAGCCGATTGCAGATGCCCTAAAGAAAAATGGGAGCCTGAAGGAACTCATGTAAGGAATCCCTGAGAATGCTTCTCTTTCTATAATGTTCCTTGGTACCAGGGTGTGCAAAGGTTGAAAAGTGGTGAAAAGTAGACAGGCCAGGGAACCAGAACGAAACTCAACAGACCTGAGGTCTGCCAAGCCCAGAATAGTTTCTGACTCCCTACATGGTACTCAATGATATTCCTTCTTCCCAGCTATCAAGTGATATTTCCTGACTATATCACACGTACTCCTCAGATCCATGATTTCAATGGGCAGTGCTCCCCCTGCCGGTAGCAATGGAAACCCTTCTGTGCACTAGAAGCTTGTCTTTTCCTAGATCGTTATGGCTAAAGATATTTGTTACCCACTGAACAGCCTTCTGGTGATGATGAAACTCTTTGGAGTTTAGCTAGCCTGGTCCGTGGACAACAGATCTGGTTTGTTACCTAACCACATACTTGACACCTTTCCAACTGGAGAAGATTTCGAGACTTGTCATGACTTTTAAGTGCCCAGTGTCATCCCATGATCTGATGAGGTTTCGGAGAATGCCTTTAATGGAAGATTTTATAAACCAAATACTCAAAGGTTCAACCTCCAGGAAATCAAAGACAAGAAATTGGCACGTTGGCCCTTTTCCTGTGTGAGTGACTTGGACAGTGGCTCTTGGCCCTCTAGAACTCTTGAGGGGAATGGTGACCAGCTGGCTGCCTTTGTGAGCTCTGCTGGTAGGTCTTCCTGAGTCGCCGGAGGGAACTAGAAGGAAATACGGCCTGAAGTGCATGGCTAACTGCCTGGAGAGGAGGCTGGGGAAGAGGGAATGAGACTCTGGGCTTACTACTGTTATCTGCTTGTTCTTAGGTTCTCTAGTAACAGTATTGGGAATGATGGCTCCAAAGCTCTGGCAGAGGCACTGAGGGTGAACCAAGGCCTTATCACCCTGGAGTAAGTCTGCTTGTGGAAAGTCAAGACCATGCTCACTGCTGCTGGTGGGCATGAAGTGTGTATTGTCCAAGTGAGGCTCAGATGTACAGGAAAGGGAGTGGCCAACAGGGAGAAGATATTATCATACTTCCTCCCTCCCCAGGAAAAGGGGAGAGAGAGAGAGAGAGAGAGAGAGAGAGAGAGAGAGAGAGAGAGAGAGGGAGGGAGGGAGGGAGGGAGAGAGAGAGGGAGGGAGAAAGAGAGAGATGCAACCAGGCAGATAGAGAAATAGAGATTGAGAGATACAGAGACAGAGAAAGGGAGAGAGAGACAGGCATGGATTTTTAATCATACATTTTGTTACCAAAAATGAACCAAACATAGCCACAAAACACTGGGCAGTCCTTCGACCTGTCCCAATATTCAAAGCCTTTGCCCCTTCTTATCAGTCTCTGTACCCTCTCTCCCTTTGCAATGTGAATGGTATGGGTCAACCAGTCAAGAGGAGATCAAAGGATGATGCTTTTGGAGTGATTCAGGTGGCGAGTGTGGTCCTTAAGGGATGCACGGAGGGTAGATGGAGCTTCTGAAGTGGTCCATGGGTTGAGAAGTTTGAAGACCCCAGATGTACAGGAAAGGGAGTGGCCAACAGGGAGAAGATATTACCATACTTCCTCCCCAGGAACAGTATGTGTGTTGCCATTATGCACCTTGCTTACATGGTTTGTCTTAGGACCAGCCCTGCCTGACACTGCCAAAGGTTCCTCCTGGCTCTGCCATGTTGTTGGGCATGGTCTAACCTCTGGTGGCAAAAGATCTGGAATTCTATGACCTAGATTCAACACATCTCCCATAAGACTAAAGGCCTGCACTTATAAAATATTGTGGAGGTGCTGCATGGGAGCAGTGTGATGAAACCAAGTTACCTGGCCTCTACCAAAATCAGATCCATGACCAGAGCTGTCCCAATTACTCTTGTGTAGAATTGGAAATTCATACACACACATCAATCTATAAACTCCCCACTGGTCCTGCCTCTTTCTACTCCCACACTGTCTCTTCAGGCTGTATGTTGTCTTATGCAATCTCATTTCCTATCTAAGATGGCCTTTGGAGTTCATTTTGATCCGTCACCATTATAAATACATTGAGAAGGAACACAAAGAATTATTTGCCCTAGACTACCAATTCTCAGGACTTTGTGTCCATGACCTTAGTTTTATTAGTTCTCTCCTGGCTTCAGACTGTGTGAAGTCCTAAATGCCCCATCTTTTCTGCGTAAGAATCTCTAGGACCTACATTCAGTGTATTCTTTCTAAGGACTATAGCTGAATAGCTCTCTAGGTAGGCTCAGAACGCTGAGGATCTTGGAGCAAATCCATCGATTGTGAAGCAGCAGGAACCTAGCACTGGGGTTTACTTTGGAGTTGGAGTCAAGGAAAAGGGTAGACATATAGTCTGTGGTTACTTGGACACTGCTAGACCACAGCTTCCTAATCCAAGCTACACTGTGGGCTTCTCAGATATCTAAATCTTTCATCCTCTGTAACCTCAGTGCAGTGAATCTGAGCATCTCAGTGAGTGGAAAAGGGAGCCACTGGTGGGGAGGACCAAATACAGGGAAGGGAAGCAGGAGGAGGAGATGGGTAATTTAGTGTACAGTTTCCTTGAAGTAAAGGCCTTGGGCAGCAACCATTGTGTGGGGAGGGATAGTGTTGTCTGAAGCCATTTTTTGGAGGGAGGCTGGTATGGACTATAAACTCATGAGGGCAGGAATGTTGTCTTATCAAAACTTTGGCTCTCCCTCAGTGCCACACATAGGGCTCATATTAGGTACAGGAATGAATGAATGAAAAAACCGTCAAGCGGAACAGCAGCCAGATTGGGGCAAAGTTACAGGGATAATGAATGCAGTCATTGGAGCATAGACTGATACACGCATGATAAATGTCTCGTTGAATTGAACCAACTGGTGACTTTTGTCTCATTAGTGCTGTGGGCTAAGCAGAACTCACTCATTAGCCCTGGTGGGACAGCGACTCCCCGGATGGCAGCCAGGCCAGGTCTGCAGAGTGTAAGGGTTTCCCTCTTCTCTGTCTTTAGCCTTCAAAGCAATTCCATTGGTGATGCTGGGGTGGCTGCCTTGACACGTGCTCTCTGCTCAAATCAGACTCTGCTCAGCCTTAAGTAAGTTTTGGTTCTTGTTATCCAACTGTGGATTCCCATTTCCCAAGAGAAATCTTTCTTGCTAGGGATGAAAGGGACTGATTTATCATTTCTGAGGTATCTTTCAGGACTTCCCTACCTAGGTAGGAAAGAAACCTGGAGGAGACCAGGGTCTACCAAAGGGAGAAGTGTGTGCAAAAGCCCTGTCGAAAAGCTCTTTGGTACCTACAGAAATGGCCTTAGGAATCAGTTGCAATCATAAATCTCTTTTTTTAACCCAGATTAGAGAAGGGCTGTATAGTCTGAATTGATTGGGTGATAGAGTGGTTGGATTTGAAGTCAGAAGACTTGGATTCAAATCCTCACCCTACTACCTTTGTGATCTTGGGCAAGTCACGTTACCTCTTAGTTTCCTTGTTTGTAAAATTAGTGATTTGGACTGTATAATTATTACAGTTCTGAATAATTCTAAGTCTATGGTTAAGAGCACCACCCTCAAAAGAGCAAAATCTGCTTGTGGTGCCACTGCTCTCTCTCTCTCTCTCTCTCTCCCTCCCTCTCTCTCTCTTTCTTTTTCTCAGTAGCCAAGTCTTTCCAGGAGCTTCACAACCCTCACGGTGGGGGAATTGAGGGAAGTAATGATGTTAGAGTTGATGATAGTAGGCACAGATTTGTGAAGGGCTCTTTGCAAAGAGTACCTAGTGTTGGTCACCCCCAGCCAGTCCCCTGGCCCTTCTCATTTGAGCTTGGCCTCCCACTCAGCCCTGTGGTTTATAGATCCTATGGGCACCTAAGGTTCCCTGGCCCTGAGAAGGTAGAGGTGTCTGATATGGTCTCTTCAGGTGAACCTCCATTCCTCACTTTGGAATACTGGGATTTCCTTTCTCTCCTCAGCCTCCGAGAAAACTCCATCAGTCCAGAGGGAGCTCGGGAGATAGCCAGCGCTCTGCGCAGCAACCAGGCCCTCCAGAACTTGGAGTACGTTGGATCTCCGGGGGGAAGGTGGGGGGAGGGAGGTGGTAGAAGAAGGTAGGGGGCATTAGCCCCTTTGGTTTATATTATTTTTGTGTCATCGTAAGACCAAAGAAACTCCCCCTTGGGAATTTCAGCCTCTCTGGCCTATTCAGTAGGTCAGGTGACTTGTTTATAGCCACACAGATGGTGAATGTTAAAGCCAGGACTCGAACCCAAGTCTTTGGTCTCCTTAAATCAATGATATAATCCATTCCCTAGGCTACTCTCTCCTAAAGATCTACTGTCTGGAATTCACAACAAGGTAGAGAATTAGGTCCAAAGGGAGAAAGTTCTTGTGTTTGGGAGAAGTGCTAGTAGATAATAAGTACCTGGGCCCTGGACTGTGCAATTCACATTTTGTATTCCTTTGCTCTACTTAGCCTGACAGCCAACCTTCTCCATGATGAGGGCGCGCAGGCCATTGCATTTGCCGTGAAAGAAAATCGAGTCCTCAGAACCCTCCAGTGAGTTTTCTCCTACCCACATTATTTAATTCTTCTCTACACCCCACAACCCCTAATTTCATCATCCTTATCAAAAAGTATTTATTAACTGTCACTCTGTACCATATTGGGAAATAAACAAAGGTCCAAGGACATTCCAGCTCCACTGCTCACCACCTCAAACTCCTAAAGACAATATTTGCCTTTCCCTCCTCCTTCCTTTCTCCTGCTTCCCTCAGTATCTTTCATTAACTTACCTTTCATACACCCCTTTGCCACATAAGTAACTATGGATAGAGCACTGGACCTGGAGTCGGAAAGATCTTGAGATGAAATCCTGCTTCAGACACTTCCTAGCTGTGGGACCCTGGCTGAGTCACTTTACCTCTGCCTGCCCCCTTCCCTCAACTGTAATAAAGGGGATCATCATAGAACTTACAAGCTCTCAGGGTTGTTGTGAAAATCAAACGAGATAATAACTGTAAGACGTCCCCCACAGTTTCTGACATATGGTAGGCACTTAACAAAGATCTGTCCCCTCCCTCTTCCCTGCTCCCTGGTCTGATGATCTAGACCTTGCCCAAGCTTGCCAATGACTTAACCTTCTCAGGTGACATAGGAAGTCATTTGCCCATTCTGAGATTCAATTGCCTCCTCTTTAAAGTGAGAGATCGTGGGTAGCTGGGTGGCAAAGTGAATAGAGCAGAGGCCCTGGAGTCACGAGAACCTGAGTTCAAATCTAGCCTCAGATACTAGTTATGTGACCCTGGCAAGTCATTTTACTTCAATTGCCTCCAAAAAAAAAAAAAAAGCTAAAATACAGTGAAAATTCAGATCAGATGACTTTTAAAAATTTTTATTTATTTATTTTTAGTTTACTATATTCAGATCCATAAGCTTTTGAGTTCCAAATTTTCCTCCCCTCCCTACCTGCCCCTCTCCCCAAGACAGCATGCAATCTGATATAGGCTCTACATATACATTCACATTAAATATATTTTCACCTCAGTCATGTTACCAAGAAGAATTATAACCAATGGAATGAACCATGAGAAAGAGGGAACGAAACAAAACAAAACAAAAAAGAGAGCATATAGTCTGCTTTGATCTGGATGTGGACAGCATTTTCCACCAGGAGCCTTTAAAAATGATTTTAGAACCTTGTATTGGCCAGAAGATCCAAGTTTATCCAAGTTAGTCACTAGATGACTTCAAACTACATTCTGTGGACTTTCTTTTGAGAGTATTTTCTGTTACTCCCCTCTCCCCAGAGCGGGGAGCCCTGGGCACTGAGTGCCCATGGAGAAGTTCAGCTCTGGGGGTAGCTGACATTTGAGCCTTTGAACTAGGGGGAGTCATGTTAAATCAGGGATCAGTAGCATCACCAAGGCAGAGCACTGACTCCAGAGAACATGGAGAAGACATAATGAGAGCCCATAGTCAAGGCTATCCATGCTTCCCCTTGGTTCACTTTCTGTGGTGATCCGGGCTGACAGGGCAGGATATGTATATTTGGTTTCCAGCTCTGAAGCTGGTGCTAAAGCCACAATTCAAATCCCACCTCTGAGACTACCTGTGTAACCTTAACTAAGTCACTTAACCTCCCTGGCCCTCAGTTTCCCCATCTGTAAAATGAGGGAGTTCAACTAGGTATCCTTTGAGGGTCTTTCCAGTTTTAGTTCCATGAACCTGGGAAATGAAAGCAGAGCCAACAACACCATCATTAGCAATGATTTTGGAAAATTTACTCAGATTTTACTCTGATAACTCATTAGAGAATGGAGGTTCCGCCGGGTTCTCAAAGGTTATCCCGGAAGAACACAAAGTTCTACTAGGTCTTGCCAAACTAGAAAGTCATTGTGTGTGTGTGTGTATGTTCTATGGGGCTGGTGACAGACTATATATCTCATACAAATACTAGCCTCATTAATTTTTTTGCTCTTTAAAAGTATTTTTTTCACTACTAACCATCATTAATAAACACAAACATCCTGAATCTCCGGCAGCTGCGAAGGTCCCTCCACCCACAGACGCACAGGTCAGTGAGAGAGACGAGCTGAGAGGGGAGCGGGGTATCTCTGGGACTCGGACCCCCTGGGAGGCGGCCGCTGCAGCAGAGACTGAGGTAGCTCGGCCAGAGGCCCCCAGAGCAGGCAGGAGCTCCACCGCAGCTCCATTACAAAAGGTCTCTGCATAAACCCCCTGAGGGAACTGAGCCTGAGAGGCAGCTCTGCCCCTCACCTGAGAACCAGCAGATAAGCTCCCATTGAAGAGCAGTCAGGCCTGCCACCAAAAGCCCTGAGGCT
>CM053769.1:44884610-44948351 GCA_028658325.1 Potorous gilbertii | reverse complement strand
CCTCTCATATTTCTTTGGCATGTCTCTCTTCTGACTCTGGCTCAAATCCTCTCATGTCCTCTCCCTCTCTCCCTGCCCCTCCCCCTCTCTGTCTCTCTCTCTCCTCTCTCCCCCCTCTCATATTTCTTTGGCATGTCTCTCTTCTGACTCTGGCTCAAATTCTCTCATGTCCCCTCTCTCTCTCCCTCCCCTCTTTCTCTCTCTCTGTTTCTGTCTCTCTCTGTCTCTTTCTGTCTCTCTCTCTCTGTCTCTTTCTCCTCTCTCCCCTCTCTCATATTTCTTTGGCATGTCTTTCTTCTGACTCTGGCTCAAATTCTCTCATGTCCCCTCCCTCTCTCCCTCCCCTCTTTCTCTCTCTCTGTCTCTCTCTGTCTCTCTCTCCTCTCTCCCCCCTCTCATATTTCTTTGGCATGTCTCTCTTCTGACTCTGGCTCAAATCCTCTCATGTTCCCTCCCTCTTGAGACTCTGCTGCCAGCGTCTCACAAGACACAGTGCAGATGCTTCTACACAAACTGAGTCTGAACTCAGGTAGTGCCATCTCCTGTTGCAGTCTGCACTGACTTATGGGGCATGAAGTCCCTTTCACTGACTGTCATAGTGGATGAAGCACTAGACCTGGAGCCAAAAAGACCCAGGTGTGACTCTGGCCTCAAACACTTGGTACTTTGGAAAAATCACTTCATCTTTCTCAGCTTCTGTTTTCCTTGTCTATAAAATGGAGAAAATAATAGCCTCTTCCTCAAAACCAAATGAGATAATATAAAGCACTTTTAAACCTTAAATTGCTTCATCAATGTGAGCTATATACTCTCCTAGTAAATAATTTGCAGTCCATAAATTTTTTTTTTACTGAGTACAAAGGCACAAATATAAATGCATATCATTAATTGGCATATTGTAATCACAGGCCATTATCTCAAATAAACAATGAAATCTGCAGCCACAGAGAGCATGTGCGGAAATACACACACCTATAGCAATAGCTCATATAGAGAAGAGGTAAGCTATAAACCCAATATATAGGTCATGCACTACATATAACATCACATACATAGCACATAGTATATTCAGCCATCACTGAGCATCATCTGGCTACATGTGACCTCCTCTCCCATGACTCCTGAAGTATAATAAGCCAGCCTGATCGCCAGAGAGTCTCATTCTCCCATAGTGACCATAGTCAATTCTACATCTGTAGTATCCTCAGACCTACTGTTCTATACTCCGAATCCTGAATATGTGGATAGTTCAAGAAGGTTATCACTGTCTCTAGCCTCTGATGAGTCAAGTACTTTGGGTGGCTTTTGTTCACTTGGGGCCTTCATAGCTGGAGAATTAGGCAGAAAAGCAGCAGTTGACATTCAGCCCTCCTTTTTGGACCTGCACAATCTCATCTGACTTTTCTGATTTCCCCAGAGAGTGCAATTCCTAGTCCATCTCTGAGAGATGGACCCTTCTTAGAATCCCCTTGGCTCACTATTGCAATTTAAGAAGTCAGGTTAACCATTTGGTAAACTGTCAGATTGCTCAATCTTTCCACTACTTGGAGTAAGATAACTCACTATCAGTCTGTTAGCTTGTGTTTTCTCTGGTTACTAAGATTTCTTTGTAGGATTTTTATCTTTTTGTCTCTTTTAACTCTTGTGGGAATTCCTGACCACAACCTTAAGCATCATATTGCCACTGGCTCTCCTCTGACCCTTTCTGATCTAAGGACATGACTGGACCATAGTCCTTCAGCCCATCTCTTGTCAGTGAGACGTACTACTTGCGATGCTCTTTCTTCATCTTTTGAGATCCCAAAGCACAAATCAGTAGGTAACTGTGGCTCTTATCCAAACATCAGCAGGCATGGAGTAAAGCCTATGGTGTCATCCTTGGTAGCATTGTATGTATGTGCTAAAAAGTTTAAGTGTTGATACTACTAAGTTCATGGTCTCTAAAATGTGCAGCTATATACAATTAAAATACTCGGGCCCTGGATCAACTCAAGGATGTTAAGGTGTGCTTTTAAGTTTCTTGCTTTCTGCTGAAACCAACCCATCTTTGAGTAGCTCATTTTCAAAGTCTCTAACTTGGCAAGACTGGATCCTTGCAGGGAAGCCATATGTGGCAAAATACTTTTCCCACAATATCTTTGCAACTGTAGCAATTTTCTGATTTTTATGAACTCATTCAACAATCATTTATTAAATACTGAGACACTGGAAGTACAAGGGCAAAAATAAAACAGCCTCTGCCCTCAAGGAACTTGCATTCTTGGTTGAGTGTTCCTGTACCTACTGGGTGAAATTCTCTGTCACCATTAGGGTTGTTGCTTATATTCTTCCAGAAATTAAAAAAGGCCACACGCACAAACTCCACTGGCTTGCTGGTACTTCTACTTGCCAGGTAAGCAATAAGCTGGGAGCACTTTCTTTTGAACCCAGTGAGCACACACCTCATATTTCTTACAGAATCTGCTGCCATCTTGTGCTTACTGGCTCCCGACTGGCTTGTGTTCAAAATCACTTTTACAGTCAATCACGGAGTGATATGTCCTGGAAAACACTAGGATGGATCAGGTTGGATTAATTATAATCCAGTACAATCCTCTATCGTATAATTCCAACTTCTGCCATTTTCTCAATGGCTTGGTGCCCTTTGGGAAATGATGCCCAAGTGACCAAGGGTCATGATTTTGCAGTTGCTTTCACTGCTAGACACTTGAAGTAACGTGGGGGTGTTAGTGCAACCCACCAAGATCTATATCCACAGAAGGCACACCCTTTGAGAGAAATTCCACACATTGAGCCACACTTTCATGTGTCATGGTTCAGCTCCTTGCAGGTCACAGATTGCCTCCATCCCCTGTCATGGGTTTCTATGGGGGTAAATGCGTCTGCATGTCTTTCCTGGCCCGTAGTGCATGCTAACTCTCCCATCTCTGGTGGGCAGTATCCAACTTAGTGTTAGTAAGAATTGGATTACTGTCAAGATTTGGAATGGAGGCCTGGACATGTAGCCCACATAGTCTCAAAACTTATTGCCCAGACATAGAGCTCTGTGAACTGAATGAAAGGACTCTGTCTATTTGGATTTATCAGCATGAGCTTGAAATTCCTTAGGGAAGATGTAGATGTCACCAAGAAGATGCACATTGTGGCCCTGGTATATATCCAGGCTTATCAAACATTTCTAGAGTGATCATCAGGACCAACTTCAGCCTATTCAAAGTTCAGTGACAGCCAGCTTCAAAACCAACATTTTCAAATCAGCCCTTGGAAAGGTCAAGGATCATGGGGGTAGATTTTGTGAACTGCACTACAGGGATATCTCAGACCCAAACCATGATACACACCAACTGTCATGCTAGGTTTCTTCTCTTTCCTAGATTCACTATGGAGATAGACAGTGCAGTGTGTTTTTATTGCCCTCTGCCACTAGAATCACAGAACTGAGTTAGAATGGAGTTTTGTGTCCATCTAGATCAACCCACACCCAACCAAGGATCCACACATCACTATATCCAACAGGTGGCCATCCGGGCTCTGCTTGAAGACCTCCAATGAAGGAGAAACTACTGTCCCCTAGGGTGGCCATTTAACTTTTGGATAATTCTAATTAGTAATTTTTTCCCCACCTGTTGCTCCTGATTCCTCCCTTTGGAGTTAAATAGAAAGCATCTTAATTCTTCCACATGACATTCTTTCACATACTTAAAACTAGCTGTCTAGTCTTTGCTTCTCCATGATTAATTATTACTAGTTTCTTCAACTGATCCTTATACGACACAGACTCAAGGCCCTTTGCTATTCTGACAACTCTCCTCCGGACACTCTTCAGCCAGTCAACGTCTTTCATAGCCTTTGGAACCCAGAGATGGAGAAGGAACTAGATGTGCTCTAACAACGGCAGAACACGGAATGATTGCTACCATCTTATTCCTGTAAGCTATGCCTTTCAAAATATAATCCAACATTACATTTGGGTTTTTTTGGCTGACATATCACAGTTGATTCATTGAGCTTGCCGTCCACCAAAACCTCCACCTTTTTTTCCACGTGAAGTGCTATGTGACCATGCTTCCCTTGTATTATATCTGTGAAACGTATCTGTAAAAAATTTTTGGACCCAAGTGTAGGACTTTACAATTTGATTTGATTCAGTACAGTCAAGATCTTTTGGGACTTCAGCTCTGTCAACCAGTGCGTTAGCTCTCCCTCCTCAGGTGTGTGTCCTCTGAAAATGACACAAGCCTTTCATTTTCTTGTAAAGAGATGTATGGATTGTCAGGGATCAGGTATTGAGCTTAGACTGCTGCCCGCAAGGCCCTTCTAGGTCTTTGAATAGGCTATAGTTAGTCCTGAACAGTGCTAACATTGCAGAAATGCTTGCCAATCTGGCTATACCAAGGCCCCAATGTCCATCTTCTTGGTGACATCCATAGTTTCCTTAGGCAACTCCAAGCTCACTCATTCCTTTCATTTACTTCACAGAGGTCTAGCCCCCGGAGAGACAGTAAGATAGAAGCGTCAAACAAGTAGCACGGTGGGCCACATGCAGCCCACAACCTTGCCAAGTGTGGCCCAAGCCAGGCTAAAATGTAATTGGGAAATATTTAACAAAATAGATATACAATAAAGATAATGTGACATTTTAAAACTAAGTCAATATGTGGTCCACAGGGATCCTTATGTATGGTTTGATGGCCCTCATCTCTATTTAAGTTTGATGCCCCTGCTCAAGGTATATGATTGCAAGTTAACGTTCATAAAATTAATAGAATACATACATCACTTGAGATCTGCTGCCCAAACAAGTGAGAGATTCAGACCTCACTGTCACTGTTCCCTGGGGTCCTGTGGGTCAAGGTGGAAAGCGCCCAGGAGTGATTACTGGGGTAAGGATAATCTTCTTTGGGGGCCTGGATCTGCTCCCTTTCCTGACTTTCCCTCTTGTCTTACAATTAGTTCATTAGACTCAGCTTCTTTTCTTGCCTACAACCAGTATGCATTTGCCCATCTAGTTTCATCTTCTTCCACTGTGTTCAGCTGATATTTTCCAAGTGTGCTATCTTGACTTCTAGTCCCACGAGCCTTTGTTCTTCTGGGAAGAAGGGTTTTATGCACGATTTACTTACCCTGAGCTTTTGCAATGGAACCCGTGGGGCCTGAACAGCTTCTTATTTGGTCAGTTCCACTTCTCACCAACCTCTCTTTTGGTCTGCTATCCTTGCCACTAATACATTCACCAGAGAGATGAACTCTTACCTACTTTAAAGCCTGTCTTTGCTGTTCGGGTGATTCCACATCTTTATCATACATACACCAACCCTTCGGACCGCTTGGGTAAATCTGCTGTACATCTGCTCTGGAATCACTGCTCCTTTGACCCTTTCCAAACATGATGCAGTCAGACATTTTTTGCCCTCACACTGAACATAAGCTTCCTGTGCACTATTTGCACCACCCAACTGTACACACAAGCTTTACAGACACTCCCAACACCGATCTCAGGAGACTGCATTTCCAGAGAGCATGTGAGGTCAAGAGCAGGTTAGTCTATTCTGTTTCTTTACATCAGTTCCTTGTCACTGTTGCATTACATTATTTCAGTGGCATTTCCTAGGCAGGACTCGGAGTTCCTTGGATGATGGACAGGGATGCCCTGTGAAAAGGACCATAGCTTTCCACAGCAAGTCCCTTCTATTTGCCCTGGCATGCTCACAGTGTGCATTCTGTCCTAAAATACTGTTGTTATATCCTGAACTGCCAAAAGTGATGACATCAGTGTACCATGAAATGCTTACGATAAAGAGGACTGTAAGCTTCTGCGCTGGTCTCCCTGGCATGCTTCACCTTCAGTTTATTCTGCCCTCACCAGAACCTCTTTAAACTTTCCCATCTCTCCAGGTCCAGAGGAGAGGGTTTAATTGCTAATTTCTGAGCAGCCCTATGGACAAGGAAGCTGGAATGTACCCATGTCAGACAAATCACATAATTTGCTGGGTAAAATTCAGTTCAACAGTTATTTCATGATAATATCAAGAAAAGGTTTCAATTTCAAATATTCAGTTAAATATATATTACATATTTATATATTTATATTTTATATAATATTATATTGTATATTAATATATACTAAATATACAATAATATAAAGTTAATTCTGTCACTTCAGCAATAAACTTCAACACAATAATACAGGAACACAGAATTTCAATAATGCTTTGACTCACAAAAATTCAATAGTTGTAATGAAATAATTGGTTTTATCAGCAAGAGTTTCACAGCCTAGAAAAAAATAAAAACAAAAAAATTACCATAAATCTTTGCATCGCTAGAGTAAATAACTGGCTTCACACAACACTCAAAGGAGTCTAACTTTTCAAAGGATCCAAAACATTCAAATCGTAATAATTTTGCAAAATCTTAGGATAAAGCCCCAAAATGTAGCTTACATTAATATGTAATATTAATTAATATCATCTGCAGGTGTGTAGTACCCTGTTCATTTCCATTCTGTTGTTCAACAGCCCCATTTTACCTTTGTTACAAACAATACTATAGCAATACAAAAGAACTTTTACTAAAATAGAAATGCAAGGCAAATAACAAGAAAATGACCATCGACAGCAGGTATAACATTTCTACTTGATCACTTCTCTGTACACCTCAACACAGCAACAGCCTAGAAAGCCTGGGGATCATAGGGAACCAGGCTTCTTGGTGAAGCAGAAACTAGACCATTGATGAAATCCTGGGGAGAACTTAAAAATTCTTATTCCCACCCTCATCAAAGGTATCCAGATGGGGTGCCAGAGTTCCAAGCATACCTGCTATTTTCTTCTTCTCTTTCCTATTTTTCTGGTGTTTCTCCTTTTTCTTCTGGCTCTTGCTTGAATCTTTTTTTGTCAATTTTCAAAAATTCTGAACTTAAAGCAAACATTTCCATATACAGGATAGCAGGTAATTAGGATTGTACATGAAACCACAAATTTTCATTTCTTATAGTTTGCTTTTCCTTGTAAATATATAATAAATTCAATGTTATTTTCAAAGCTATCCTGTTCACCAGTGTTTATTTCTAAACTTTGTGTTTACTTCTGTGAATTTCTAAAATATCCCAGTGGCCCTCTTTTATTTCTTCCTTTTTTAAAAAAAATACTATTGCTAGTCTCCATCTACCTCCTAAATCCTTCTGGTCCCTGATTGAAAAAGAAGGAAACCTTTGTAACAAATGTTCAGAGTGAAACAAAACCAAATCTATATCATTAACCATGTCTAAAAATGTATGCTTCATTTTCTGCTTTGAGACTATCCCTTGTTTGTCAAGGTATGAGTAACATGCTTCATCATCAGTCCTTTGGAATTGTGATTGATCATTTCATTGATCAAATTTCCTTTTAAAAAATTTTTTTATTGATATCTTTTGTTTTTGCATGACCTAATCTGCTTTGTGAATTGTTATGGTCAAAGAATGCATTACCCAGTGGCCAACCTACTGAGGAAGGGACTCTCTGTATTCAGTCAAGTTCAGCTCAGTCTGTCATAAGATGAATGTACTACATTCAAGTAATGAATGTACCGTTCTGTAGAAAGGGTTAAGTTGTAGTGTAGGCTAACTGGAAGGGCTGATACTTGAATGAACAGTTGGGATCAAGTGAGGGCTTTTTCAAGGTGAGATTGTTTGTAGGCAACAGGGAATGAGCCAGTAGAAAAGATAAGGTTCAAGATGAGAGAGGGAAGGGATCTTCCTAAATATCCTATCTGACCATGTTGCACACACCTCTCCCCTCAGTCACTCAATGCAGGTTGGCTCCCTATCACTGCCATGGTGAAAAAGAAAATCTTCATAACTTTGCCTGCCCTCTCCCTCTCCCCCAGCCTCTCTAGTCTTCCTTTTTGATGCAGTGACAGTGGCCTCCTTGCTCTGTTCCTTTTACAAGACACTTCATTTCCCAGTCCCAGGCATTTCCTCTGGTTGTCCCACATCCTCTTCATCTGCCTCCTGGCCACCTTGGCCTCCCTTCGAGTCTCAGATAAAATCTTATCTTCTACAGAAACTCTTTCCAATAAACCTTAATTCGAATTCCCTTCGTCTACTGTATTTCAAATTTATCCTGTTTTGAGCTTAATTGTACATAACTGTTTATATGTTGTCTCCCTCATTTAGACTGTGGACTCCTTTGAGAGCTGGCACTTTTGCACTTGGCGGATAGAGTCAGGAAGACTCCTCATGAGTTCAAATGCAGTTTCAGACACTTACTAGCTGTGTGACCCTGGGCAAGTCACTAACACTGTCTGCCTAAGTTTCTCATCTGTAAAATGAGCTGGAGAAGGAAATGTCAAATCATTCTAGTATGTTTGCCAAGAAAACCCCAAATGGGGACATGAAGGGTCAGACTAACTGAAAAAGGACTCAACAACAACAAACAAAAGCATTTACCTGCTATGTAAAATGTGCTTAACTGATGTTTATCGACTGATTGTGTGAGTGGATAGGGAAGAATGAGATCTGGTGTACAACAGAAGGTTTGACCTCGATGAGGAGCAAGGCAGGCTCTTTATTATAAAATTAGAGAATGGAGAATGTATCAATAGGATATTAAGATATATTGGGACTCCAACAAACGTCCTTTATTTTCTCGGTAACATGGTTGGGAGTGGACAGAGAATCGATTAGTGAAGGGTAAAATGATTTCTTTGTAGTAGCCCAGTTGAGCTAGATAAAATAAATCTGGTAGACCCATCAGCAGCCTGGGTCACATCATTCTCCCAGGACCATTCAGCAACAGTGAGAAACAGAGAAACCAGATCATAAGGTGTTACTCATTGTTGGGTTTGGCAAGGCATAAGTGATCACAGGACCATAGGTAAGGTACTCAAGAACAGAGAATAAAGACCTCACTTAAGATTTGTTAGAAGCAGCTCAGCTTTCTGTCTCTTTATAATTTGTAGTGATTAATATTTAGATACATGTCTGAAACCTGAGTAACTCATAGCTTCACATATCTACAGGGATCAAACTGTAATTGTTTGCTATATAGGTTATTTATTGCATGTATATATTTTTCATTAGAGAGGCAGAATGGGCTTCCTCTGAATGCAATATCCTCAAAGGCAGGGACTGTTTTCTTTTTGTCTTTACATTTTTGGCCCCTAGCACAGTGCCTGGCACATAGTAGGTACTTTATAAATGCTTATGGCTTGATGGTAGCAGGTTGACAAGGAAAGATAAGGTTAGTCCTCTGACTGACCTTGGAGTCAGGAGCAAGAAAGTCAGTGTCACTCAAACAAAGAACTTTATATTTGGTCATGGAGGTAAGAAGGAGTTTATTTACTGGGGGATGGGAGTGGGTATGTATGACATGGCTAGGCCTGATCAGGATTTAGGAACATCACTTTCTTTTCTTTCCTCTTGAACCTTTTCTTATCTACTGGCTCCTTGACTACAATATCTTTGTAAAAAACCCTCCCTTGATTCCAATTATTCACTCAACTACCAGCCCCTCAAGTCATCCTACATCTCACCTCCCCTTCACAAAAACAAAAACAAAACAAAACAAAACAAAAACTGTCTACATTACATTCATGCTGTGTGACCATGGGCAACAGAGTCAAAGACTATAAATTAGAGACTGGTTGCTGATCTGTGAATTAGAAGGAATTTCCTGGTCAAGTGTTCCCTACATTGAAAACAACACAAATTCAGACAAAACCAAAAACAGCTATTTCTGTATTACTTAAATATTTTGGAGAGAAAATAACAAATGAATTCAGTTTTTAGATAAACAAACGTGATCAAGCATCATTGTCAACCAATATTCTTTTAAAAATATATATTATTAGGAAATGATAACTTGAAGGTGTATCAAACCAAGTCACTCTTTTTTTTTTCCCTGTCGACAATTTCCTTTTAAATATTTGTGCAGGGAAGAGAATTCCAGTCAGCACCAAGAGCACAAACGTTCGGTGTCAGATTTCAAAGGCAGGCTGACATCAGAGTCTTGCAGTTCCGAGTAATATTTCAGCTGCGGATAGGTGATGGAGACTCTAATGTTTTAGTTTCATTATTATTGAAGAAAAATGGGTGCAGCCTTTTCCTTTCCACACTGACCTCTTTAACACTTTGGCCTCACATTGCCTTTGATTTTCTGTTTTTACTGACAGCTTACGAGGAAACTTCATTGGGGTGGCTGGAGCTAAAGCCATGGCTAATGCCCTGAGGACAAACCCCAGTCTCCGGGTGCTCAAGTGAGTAGTTGTTGATAATTGGGAGAAAAAAAAGGCAGGCTTAGCAGCTGGTGGGTCAGCAGGACTTTACCACTCTTAAGTAGCTGCTGTGGATTTCCCCTATAATGGCTTCTTTCTGAATAATTCAGACCTTTTATAAGATGGCTAGATGGTGCAGTGGACAGGGTACCGGGTCTAGAGTCAGAAAGATTCATCTTCCTGAGTTCAAATCTGGCCTCAGATATTTATTGGCTGTGTGACCCTAACCCTTTTTGCCTCCATTTCCTCATCTGTAAAATGAGGTGAAGAAGGAAATGGCAAACCATTCCAGTATTTCTGCCAAGAAAACCCCAAAAAGGGGTCATGAGGAGTTGGACAAGACTGAAGCGATTAAACAACTATAAAGTGTCAGCTCTGAAAATACCTACCTGTGCGATCCTGGGCAAATCAACCTCTTTGGGTCTAAGTTTTCTTATACGTAGAATGACAGGAATGGACTAAACAATCTCCAAGTCCCTTCTACCTTTAACACCTATCTTTATAACCTATCTTTATATAATGTTCTGACCATTTGCATACAATACACCTTAATACTAAATGTCAAATGTTGCCATAGTAGAGAAATCATAGCAGCAGCTGCTCCTCTGGGATACTGCCTAGAGACCTTATCCAAAACCTCAGTGGACGAATCAGTTACATGTTACCTTTCCAGTCATATGGTTCTTTGGTGTCCTCTTGGCCTGCAAAGGTCACTGTGGGGTTTTTTCCATTTTCTCCCTAGTCTTCAAGAGAATGCCTTAGGAATGGAGGGAGCCATCTGCATCGCCACTGCACTGTCCAGCAACCATGGACTCCAGCGTGTCAAGTGAGTGATGGTTAAAAAAATAGTAGAAGCTTAGTTCAGGGACACCATTCCCCTCTCATCCTTTTAGAGCAGTCTTCTAAACAGGAAACTGGTTCATGTCAAGTCAGTTGAAAGAATAAAACAGGTGATGTCTGAGACCTTGTTAGGTGAGGTATTTATTAAGAGCTTACTGTGTGCCATGCACTGTGCCTCCTTGGATGACAGACTGTAGAATCAAAAAGATCTTTATGGGATAGGATTTCCACCAACAAAGTGAAATTAAATAGAGGTAAATGCAAATACTACATTTAGGCATGTACAAAATTAAATCATATAAATATGAAGGATGTGAAAAAGGGGCCAGGATTCAGTGGGCTGAAAGCTCAGTATGTCAGTAGTGTGGCATAGTTGCTAAAACATCAACAACAAAAGCTCAATGCAAGCAAAAAGGAGAAAAATTTAGTCATAGTCTTATTAGAGGTGTAGAAGTTAATAATTCCATCAGGAGCTATACTAATCAGGCCACATCTGGGGAAGTGCATGCAGTTCAGTTCTAGGTGCTGCTTTTTAAGAGGATCATTGGCAAAGGAAAGGGCATCCAGAAGATGGTGAAAAGCTAGTGAAGGGTCTATCAGTCATGTCCTATAAGGGTCAGTTTAGTCAGGGATGTTTATTCTGTGGGAGGTGGAGGTTGAAGATTATTGTATTCAAATATTTGAAGGGTTGTCCTGTGAGAGAGGGAACAAACGGATCTTTTGTTGCTTCAGTAGACAGAACCAAGAGCAATGGTGTGATGATGCAACAGATTTGGGCTCAATCTAAAGTGAAAATTTCCAGCAGTGTCTAGATCACTTGTCCATGGATGCTGTATAACAGGGGTTCTTAACCAGAGATTTTGGGGGTCCATTAACTTAGAGAGGAAAAATAATATTCTTATTTTTACAAATCTCTCATTTTAGCATTTCCTTTAAGTATTATGCTGAGAAGGGATCCATAGGCTTTCCAGACTGCCAAAGGGGTCCTCGACCTTTTTAACAAAAAAGGGTAACAATCTCTAGTGTAAAGGGCTTCTTGAACTCAGTGGGAGGTTGAATTTGTTGACCTATAAAGTTACTTTCAAGTCTAGGTTTACATGATGCTGCTGCTTCTGGACAGTGTGGGCCCTAGGCAACGGGCTATTTGCAAACTTGTACTAAAGGATTTGGATCTCCAAGTCTGAACAAGGGTTAGGTTGACAGAATGGTAATTGGAATTGGCTTACCTTGACCTGCCCTTGCAGTCTGGCTTTCCATTCCCACCATTCTCCTGAAGTAGCTAAGAACCAAGGACACTAAAGACTTACTTATTGCCAAAATCAGCGGCCTCACTGTCTTCATCTTCCACCAATTGTGTAGCATTTGATACTGTGAATTAACCCTTCTTTCTGAACTATCCTTTCCTGGCTTCTGGGACACTGCACTCTCGTGATTCTCTCATACTGTTCCTCTGTGTCTCTTGTTGGCTCTTCCCATCCCTTCAATGTATATGGTTCCCAAGGTTTTGTCCTTGACACTTTTCTTTTCAATGCTTTTTTCTGAGTGATCACATTAACCTTCATGGCTTTGTTGCTCATTTCTATCCAAACTCCCAAGCCTATAGGCTGCCACTCCAAACCTGCACTTTCAACTAACTGCCTATGGGACGTTTCCAGCAACATCTCATACGCAACATGTCCAAGACTTAATCTTTCACTTGAAAGATTTCACCCTTCCCTTCTCTTTTCTGTTGACAGCAGCATCATCCTTGCAATTCCTGCCACCTTTGATCAGGTGCCAAGGCCTGTTGAGTACTTTTCAAGGGTGGATATGTGTATTATTTAACCTGTTATCTCCTTCAGCCTAGCAGAGAATGCTGCTCATTTATCAACTGATTATGAGAAGTCTGTTAACATGAGGTTCCATTCCTTGACCTTCTGATACCATTTTCAAGCCCTATCCAAACATGCCCTTTCTTTCAGTCTCCAGGGAAACTACATTGGAGAATCAGGTGCCAGGATGATCTCAGAGACTATCAAGGCAAATGCCCCAGACTGTGTTGTTGAAATGTGAACCATAATTTCTGGTGGAACTTTCTGGTGGACTGAGCAGGGAAGAAACCAAGCAGGAAGTCTGAATGCTAAGAGACTATTTAAACTAGTGATAGTCTGAAGGTCAGGACCATGGTAGTTCTAGAAGGAAGGAGCTTATTGATCCTCTGGAAGCAGTTTCAAAGAGAGGTCATCATCTACTTCCAGAACTGAGCATCAGTACAGGAACAGCAATGACTGAGAACCTGCACACGCAGGGTAAATTCTTCTACAGATGGATAATGGAATAAAGACCTTGTGATTTAGGAGTCAGCCACTGGAACAACAGAGGAATGTGGTTGGCTATGGGTAAATAGCTGTTTATAAGGCCATTAAAAGTATTCATTTGACATGGGTAACAGATGAAACATTCCTTGATTCTTCCAAGCAATACACATCTCTAATTAGTCACAATTTCTCAAGAAATGTAGAAAAACAGGGGCAGGGGTCATGGTGTGTTTGAGATGGCTAACTTAAGCCATCTTAAATGTGGGATTCTGGAGATGGAAAAGCTCAAAAGGTATTTTCATTTCTCAAAGTTTTCCACCACGCCAGCACTAAGCATAAATTATTCTTCAACAACAAACATAGGGGTCCTATGGATGTCAAACTCAGTATGTCAGCAGTGAGATAGGGCAACAGAGGAAAAAAAAACTGATGTGATTTTGTTCTACCTTGTTAACAGAACAAAGGTGGGAGTAATCCTGATGTAGTCTGGGCCAGATAAAATCTGGAGTATTCAACCAAGTCCTTGGTGCCACATTTTATAAGGTATACGGATCATTTAAAACATGTCCAGAGCACAGCAACCAGGATGGTGAGGATTAAACACAAAGGCCTTTTCTGGGGCCCAGGTCTGTGATTTCATCTTAGTGTGGAAACTCCTTCCACCAATACAGACCTGCAATAACTTATTTGTAACGTGCAATCTTAGAACCCTTCTGGAAGTCTTTCAGATAAGTTTCTTTCAGTGGTCACCTTAGATAATCTGCCAGGCTAACAGGTTTGGGGAGATAATGCCTCCATTTTTGCTTTTTTGTCTCCAGAGCTCCAACGGTAAACCACTGATTGCTCTGTCACTAAATCCTCCCTCGTTCCTCCTGCTAAAACACTATATTTGAGAACAGATGGAAGAAAAGGGGATGTTTTGCTAGAAGATTTGGTGGGTGGGGAGACATGCTTTGCTGTCTTCATGCCCAAGTAGCCCGATTCCACTTGATTTTGCTTGGCTGTGAAGGACAGAACCTTGCACCAATGAATGAAAGCATTCACCACAAGTGAAACTCTCTAAAAATGGAATGGGCTGCCTGAGTGCACTGTCTGTAATGCAGAGTTTTAAGAGGAGGAGAAGACCGATGTTCAAGGTAGGGGCTGGACTAAATAATCCCTATTTTAGGATTCTATAATTTTGATCTAACACACTATGGGAATTTATGATGTATTAAAATGTGGTGACATAATGAAAATCTCTTAGGCCTCAGTAGACCACAAATGCCTCTAGGAAACCTCTACACCAAAGGCAAGAGGGTCTATCAAAAAATATTCATTCCCACCAATGACTGTGCTGCTGGGAAAAAAAATCATAAGACACCATACATCTTATCAATCAAATCAATGAGAATGACTGTGTATGAAGACTATAAAATGATATTCATTTTTAGTTTGAACAGGACATCATTAGGGCTATAAAGTTCCTTATAGATAAGTACAAAAATGTGCCAACCTGCTCACACTTCCCTAACTGCCACTTTCTCTGAAAGGACACTGATATTACAAGCAACAAGGTTCTTTTTAACAATGAGGTTGGCAGAAAATGTTACTTAGGTCTTCAAAGTGGGTATCTTAGTTTAGTTTAGACATTATGCTATATAAATGTCAAACCTGGACTGGAAACCATGATATTTAGTCATCTCTTCTTTCCTCAACATGGCATTCTTTAAAAAAATTATTTTATTAATATATTTTGTTTTACCATAACAATTCTAAAAAATAAAACTACCCAACCCTTAAAAATGGCTAAGCAAAACTGTCTAACATAGCTTTTGGGACCGACAGCACAAATAAAATACTATTTCTGTAATTTAACATTTCGTAACAAAAAGAAGAAAGTATGCTCTAATATCAGGCAACTGGAATCAACACTGGTTGTTTCATGTGAATCTTTCATAGTCCTCATTCTTTACAATGTAAAAATATTTTATTATGATTGTATAACAGTTTGTTTATCCATTCTCCAAGTAATGGGTATATAATTTATTTCGAGCTTTTGCTACTATAAAGAATGCTATGAATATTTTGGTACCAATGACTTCCAGGAATAAAATGACTATACATCCAGTAATGGAATTTCTGGGTCACAGGGGGATGGGTGCTTTAGTAACTTTTTCTTGCATAGCTGTAAAAATTTTCCCAGAAGGGTTGAATGAATTCCCAGCTGCACTAATGGTTATCAGTGTGTCTTTCTTCGTACAGTCTAATAATAAATTAACTCTTGTCAATTCCTCCCATCTTTAGCATTCTGACGATTGGGTGAAGATACTTCAGCTGATGCTAAACACAAGATTATATTTTATTATTCTCTTTTATCAATTCCTCTCCTTTCTTTTAAAGCTTCTCTGGACCACTGAGTTATCCTCCAGAGAAATATTTTAAGGAACTGCTCCTAAATACAGAAACTTGTCTTTTGATAATCAGCTGATCCTGGAGAAACAAACCAATGCCTTCACTTCATTAACATAAGAGTTTTTAAGTTTGCATAAAAGACATGATATAAAATAAACCTAGTGTTTATGTGATCATTTAAAAATAAATTCTTTTCTTTTGATGAGCAATTGGTATAGAAGCAACAAATTGTTCTGTATGACACTTGTAAATGTGAATCATGTAGGTAGAATGATTTTTATAAGAATAATTATATATAGTATAGCAATGAAGACCAACAGTCTGAGAAGACAGAGAAAGTCAGTCTGGGTGTGTTCTAGGTCCCGGCACATGGCATGTTCCCTGCCATCTCTTAGAAGCCAATGAATTCATTCACATCCCAATGCTCCCATCAATGTAACCAACATGCCGTTCTTCATCTACAAAGGCATCAGTGCTGACGTACCATTGCTTAGGACATTGGTTTTGAGTTTTCCTTCCTATATAAAGTTGTGGCAAACATCACACAATTGTTGATTGACTGGAGTAAATTCTCCTGCCAGAAAGAGGCAGCCTGTGAGGGTGGAAGAGTCAGTGCTGAGACAAGAATCAGGAGACCTGGCTGTTAGAGCCCAGCGTCTGCCTCCTTAGTCAAGGCCCTGTGGCCTCAATTTTCCACTCTGTGAAATGAACCTGGCCAAGATGATCTCTAAGTTCTCTTCCTCTTCAAATTTTTTTTTCAAATTCTTTTTAAAAAAGATTGTTTTAACAAATGCTTAAGACTGAATGTCAATAGAACCAAATAAATTCGCTTAGTAACAATTTACATTTGAAATCACTTAATTTAGATAATCATATCCAAATTATCATAATTTTTCAATCGCTCCTATTAAATTTTAAGTAGGATTCTTTGTTGCTTCATTCACTCATTCTTATTCACTCCTCCTTTTTGTATAGTTGGGGTTAATTTGTACTTCATTTTTCTGGTTGTGGTTTTTCTTTAATTTTTTTAGCTCTGTATTATTTTAAAGGTTTGTCTGGATTTATTTTCTTCCTCAGATTAGTTTTAATTGCTTTGCAGTATTCCATTCCATTTATGTATCATAATTAATTTAACTATCCCACTTCTTCATAGACATGTAGATTGTTTCCAGTTTTCTGAGATTACGTAATGCTACAAAAATCTTCGAACAGACCACTTTTTTTGCTTCTGATAACTTTCAAAAGTTCTCATGAACAATGGGATGGAGAGGTCAAAGAGTATGATTATTTTGTAACTTTTACTGCATGCTGCTAAGCTGCTCTCTTTAAAGATTCTTTTAAGTTCTGCAGGTTTACAATTCCACTGCTGGTGTTTTAGGTTTACTGATGGGTAATCTCATTGTCTCAGGGAAACAAAAAATCTAGGTCAACAAGATTTACAAATTTAGTACAGATAACTGAAAAAGAAAAGAGATCTGATGAAAAGGTGGTCCTGGTTGCCTTGGAAACATGAGCTTTGTCAGAAAATGAGCTGCAAAGGAAATCAAGAGAAACTGAAACATTACTTCAGCCTAATATGAAGGTTTTCAGGTGTCTTTCTCACCCATAAAGATGTTCCAAAAGGATGGAAACTAATCTATTAAATTTCTTATGAAGGAAAGACAGGGTAGTATAGTAGAAAGGGCCCTGAACTGGATGGAATTCAAGAAACCAGGATAATCTACTCAAGATCTACAGAGTCATATACAAGTCACAACCTTTCTTCATCTTCATCTTACTCTTTTTTTTTTTTTTATAAAATGTTAGTTGTATTAGATGAATTCAAAGGTCCTTCCAGCTCTAACATTCTATGACTCTGTGAATGAAATGTTTGAAAAATATGTTTATTTAAAGAAATTCAGAAGTTGGTACAGAGAGCACATAGGGAGTTTTAAAATGAAAAGGAAAGTTAGAATCTTAAAAAGTCAGTATGCTGTCACAGTGTTCTAAAACCACGTGAAAGCAGCATGGACTGGGGAAAACTGTTCCTTGGGTGGGTAAAAAGATCTGACTTTTAACACAATGGTTTTAGCTATGTTTCTCTTCTCTTTGTGGTTCTGTGGACCATTCTGTACCTCCTCGATGACAGGAAATAAGAAATCCTGTCCTCCAAAAATTGTAGATAAATATATTAGAAAAATATTTGGTGGTAGTTTTGATTCCTGTTTAAACCTCATGAAATCTAAGTAAAGGAGGATATAGCTCAAATGTCTTCAATAATTTACAGCTAATTTAGTTAAAATAATACATCTTATTTTTCCAAACTTGTCACCATAGATTTTACCCATGTTGTGTTTAATTAATACTGGGGCCAGAGGAGTAAGCTAGAAGTCATTGTCACTCTCATCCAGCGGCTCAGGCTTCCGGGCCCTGCGATTGGGCTTAGTCGGGGAGAGAGCCAGGCTTTCATCTTCCAAATCATCATCGTCTTCTTCATCATCCTCCATATCAATTTCACTGTCCTCTGAATCTTCCTGCAATAAAGGAGAAGGAAAATGTAACCTGACACCTTCTACTTCTTAGCTGGTTAGGAAGTTAAAATCCAACAACCATTTTCCTAGAAGTTCAGAAGAAAAAAACACTACATGGTAGAGAAGAAAAGGATTCAGGCCCAGGAACAGATGAAAGTCTCTGTATCATTAATACTACCTTCAGTCATCAATTTCCAGACCAATACAACCTAGTACAAATTGGATTTACTATTTTATATACATATATATGTATATGTGTGTATGTGTGTGTGTGTGTGTGTGTGTGTGTGTGTGTGTGTGTGTGTACACCTATATACATACATATATAAAATTTTAGCTAATTATCCCTGGAACTTGCTTCTTGGGACTCAGAAAAATATCACTTGGAAGGTATTTGGTCTCAGTTTCCTCATCAATAATTCTGAGGATAAAATCCACTCTCTTTTTCAAAGTGCTCTCATGAGGATAATGTCAACTTTAAAGCACAGTAAAAAGGAGAGTGTGTTTTATTACCTATGGATGAAAGAAGATTCTGAATGGGTATGTTTAGATAATGTGGACAGTACGTATGAGGAGCAAAGCGGAGAGGAGACCGTCTCCTTCTGGCAGTCTCGGGCCCACTGTGAGTAGATGCACTCTATGTGTATGTGTACACATGTGGTACATGTAAAGTGTTCTGCAAACTTGAAAGCACTGCACGGATGTTAGCTATTGTCATCATTACTATTACCGCATGAACGGCAGAAGACAGAACATACAGAATAACAGTACATACCACGCTCATTCTGGACTGCCTGGGCCTACATGAATCCTGCATGCAATCAGCCATGCAGCAGGAAGGGCTAGCAACCCTAAGCTGCCTCCAACTCCTTCTCCAGACTCTATTTCTACTAGTGGAATCTCCACCTGAGATAGTGTATGCACAGTGCTTTGCAAGCCTCAAAAGCGCTCTATACTTTTTAGCTATTACTGTCTATTATTCCAGGCCTAAAGCTGTGGAGCCACCCTCTAGCCTCATCTAGCTCCATGTCAGATCAGTCAGGTACCAAGTCAACCCTTCCACTCTTGCGTCCCTCCTCCACCCCTTCTCTTCCATGCTCACTGCTAATTTCCTAACCTATCATCCCACATGCTGACTTACCACAAGCATCACATTTCTAACTGCTCTTCCTGCCTTCCTCCCACACAATACTGTCAAATAAAATTTTGGGGTCTAAACATACTTTGCACATGTCAGCCCTTTGCTTGAAAACTTTCAATACTGACCTCCTGCCTCTAAGTCCAAATTCAGCCTAGCATTCAAGGCTCCAATTTATCTTCCCTCTATCACCCTCTACTCCCGCCCAATCAGCCAGGCCACTACTCCCAAATCATGCACGTTTCTATCTCTACATCCGTTGTTGTGATTTCCTTTTGTTCCTCTCTTTTTAAGGGCCCAGCTTAAATCCTACCAGTCCTTTTCTTCCTTCTCCACCCCTTCTCTCTAACATCAGTTTTCATTTGCTGTTATAAATCATGTCTCTTTGAGGGCAGTGACCATGTTTCGGCCTTTTGATAGCCCCCAGCACTTAGTACAGTGCCTGTACCATTCATCAAGTGCTTAACAAATAGATTCTATCATTTTATTACCATGTGATCACAAGTAAGTCATTTAACTGTGGCTTTCTGTTTCCTCCTCTGTAAAATAAGGGGATCAGAATATGTGACTTCCAAGATCCTTCTATTCATAAATCTATGATACTACGACCCTGTTAATCACTTTCATCACAAGAAGACTTTAAGGTTCTTGAGGCCAAGAACCATGTCTTGTTCCTTATTTTGGTATTAATATATACATTACTCATCATAGTTCCTTACTTATAAGAACTCAATAAATGCTAGAGGAAGAGGATTAACTTGTGTCACACGTGAGAAGTACAGCTTTCAGCTCGAATGGAAAACAACTGACTCTAATGTGGGGAACAGAAGAAGTGTTTCAGTGACTTGATACTTGGAAGAACTGAGCTAGTCCTTCTCTTTGGGGGTAGAGGCTTCTCCTCTTTATGCCCAAAGCACTTGGTTTATGTCCTTCCTGTAGCAATAGGGATTGCTATCATTGATGAGGGAGCTCTACCAATGCTACATAACCATCCTAGAGCTGCTTAGAGCATTGAGAGATTAAGTTACTTTCCCAGGGTCACAGAGTCAGTAAGTGTCAGAGGAGAGGCTTGAACTCAGGCCTTCTTGGCTTGAAGGCCAGAGATGTCAAAGGCTCTGGACTGTATGTGGCTTGAAACAGATTAAAATGTTATTGGGAAATGTTTAAGAAAAAAATACAAGGAGACATAGATAATATTAACTAACATGTGGTTCTTCAAGTCAATATGTAGCTCACAGAGATCCTAATGTTATGGTTTAATGGCCCCTGTTTCTATTTGAGTTCAATACCACTGCCCCACATCATTGCTGCCTCCTATAGCAACTGTCACCACAGTGCAGTTATTTCTGTACATGTCATATACCCCTCTGTGGCCCTACTGGAGGTAGAAATTATGCAGCATTTTTCTCAGAAATTATGCACCATCCCCAATGCCTGATAGTGCCTTCATGTAATAGGTGCTCAGTGTTAATGCAAGGCACTATGGTGGAATCAAAGACCAAAAATGAATTACCTCCCCAAAGGTATTCCTGGAATAATAATGGTTATACTGATAAAGGTAGATAAATTATCATTCAGTCAGCATTTCCTAAGCATTTACCATGTGCCAGGCAATAAGCTCTTATTAGAGAGCCAAAGAACAAGCAAAAATCGTCCCTATCCTAAGGGATACATTCTAGAGAAGATGACAGGATTATAAAGTCCATACAAGAGGGATGGAAAGTAACCCTAGAGGGGGTGCTAGTTAGCTGAGTCTGGTAGAAAGCTAGGGACTTGGGGTGGGAGCGGAGAAGGAAGAGTGCTTCAGACGTTGTGGAGAGCCAATGCAAAGGTGTGGATATGGAATGTGACATGAAGTAGCAAGTAGGCCAGTGTGGCTGGATGTCAGAACGTGTGGAGGACAGAAATGGGTAATATGATTGGCAAGATATGAAGAAGCCTGGTTGTCATGCTAAGGAGATCACATTCTGATTCCAGAGAGTTTTATGCCAGTCTGAGAGTTGTTTTGCAAGCCTTGAAATGAATGAATGAATGGATAACTTGGAAGAAGGAAACCAGCTGCATGAAGGCAAAGGCCACTTCTTTTGTTTTGTCTTTGTGTCCTACTACCTAGCATCCTATAGGAACCTAATAAATACCCATAAAACTGCATTAAATTGATTTATTGCTATTAAAGGCTAAACATTATCCTAAATAAGTTAGGGCTGCTTTCCATCTATGGAGAGTGAGAATGGAATGATCAGTGGGTAGGGAAATGAATACAGCATTTGTGCTCATTTGAAAAATGAAAAATGAGATATTAATAAGCAAACAATACATCATGTGCCAGTGAGGAAAAATTCCACCAGACATAAAATAACCAACTTAGTTAAGAATAATCTCCAGTCAAACTGATCAAATCCATTATTCACAATCTAGATACCAGCTTAGCATCTTAGGTTTTCTATTCTTATGAGGTCAGGCCTGGCATTTTAATAGCATAGGAAATCAGAATGTTATAGGCTTAGGTGAAACTTACATCATCATCAGTTTCTCCACCTTGCATGGTGCCCACGATGCGCTTGTTGGGTCTTCCTAAAGGGAAAAGAGCATAAAGAAATAATGACAATCTACTAGTTCTTAGAAATGAACTCTAACCAAGCTAAGGCAGGTGGCCAGAATCCACCATAACATACACCTTTATTATATGGCAGTAATATGAGTTAACACTTAGGAACTTACAATGAAAAATGTTATCTACCGCCAGAGAAAGAACTGATAGGGTCTTAATGCAGACTGAAGCATAATTTTTTAAACTTTATCTATTCTTCTTGGGTTTTTTTGGTTTTGTTTTCTTTTGCAACATGACTAATATAGAAATACGCTTTGCATAGCTGCACATGTATCACACTGCTTGCCTTCTCAAGGAGGGAGAGACAAAAGGGGGGATGGAGAGAATATGGACTCAAAATTTAAAAAAAACATTAAAATTGTTTTTACATGTAATTGAAAAAATACCTTAAAATAACAAAGAAACATTCCCAGAATAAAAATGGAAACAAAATAGGTTTTCTGATAAACAATGAGTAGATCAGAAAACTAACTGAGCCAAAACTCCCCATTCTCAAACACAGTAGGTAACTATGTTTATTTTTTAAAAATAATTAACAGGTAATAATGCCACTTGGATCCCCAATTTCCCATGTTCCCATCAAATACCACGTGGTATCTGATGGAGAGAATTGTTAGTTTCCCATAGTAAATGGGCAACCATCTTTAGGGTATCCCCCATGGTCTGATACGAATGCCAATGGCATCAAAGATCTATGAAGATATTGCAAAAAAACAAAACAAAACAGTCCCACGTTACTGTCATACTATCTGACAGTCTAACAGGTTTCTTTTTCCTTGCTTTTTGAAGCTTTTTCCTCAACATCAGTTGCCTTTCTTAATCAACTGCCTCCTTTATTTTTTGCAAGTATAACACCTTGCGTACAGTATTATGCTTAACACATGTTTGTTGAATGCTGTACTGTTGGAAGTCTTACCTTTCCCTCTGAACTAGGATGCCTTTTCTGAATTGGTCCTGACTAAACATTAGGCCAATTCCCAATTCTAACCCTATGGATACCTTCCTCATTAATTACATTAATTGCTTCTGAGAAAAAACAAAATTACATGAAACAACATCATGAAGCACAGTCTGGAAAGGTAAGAAAAGACCAGGTTTTCAGGGCAAGGAACTCAGAGTAGAGTGTGAACCTAGAGAGCTTTTTGCTTGCCTCTTTAAGGAGCTGTTCAGCATGCCTAGCTCTGAAACAAGTGAATGAATGGATGAAGTAACTAGGCAGGGTAGTAGATAGAATGGTAGACTTAGGAGTCAGGAAGAGTGGAAGTTAAATCCTACCTACGATCCTAGGCAAGTTACTTAATCTCTCTGCCTCAGTTTACTCTAATAACATCACCTACCTCACAGATTGCGAGGATCAAGCGAGATAAATAAAGCCTTTAAGTGCTGTGCAAAGACTTGCTATTATCATAGTTACTAACCATCCAAATTCTGTCCTAGGGCACAGATAAGACAATGCTTCAGGGAGGTTTTATAATATGAGGAGGAAGTATGGTTACTTAAAATATACTGTAAAAGAACCCCAGTTTGGGGTATTCCACTTTGTCCCTGTAGTGTATTGGAAGAGGAGGCAGCAGAGACCAGCATCTGAGTCATGTTCTTTTCACCACGCCACATTTCCTCTCACCATCGTCTGAACTAATACAGCATGATTCATTATTACACAGATATTTAATACATTTGATCTCTGGCAAGTCACTCATCCTCTCGGGTCTTGGTTTCTTCCTCTCTAAAAAACAAGGGGTTAGCCTTGGTAACTTTGATGATGCGTTCTAGTTCTAATCCTAGGATCCTATGAACAGTAGAACTATGGTATGCAGCAGTGGATTAATAGGCCTGTGGAGCATCCAGGAAGACCAGAGTACTGTGCTGACACCCCTCCTACCTGGAAGACTGTCACGGGCGCCCCTTCCCAAAACAAGGACGTACTAATAAAGCAGAAGCGCAACAACAGAGAAGGGTTCAGGGTATGCCCAGTTAGGAAATGCTCTCCACCACAAAGCTCCACACATGCTCTGCAATTTATAACTTTAGGGAGATGCCTGGGGCACTGAGAAGATGAGTAATTTGCTCAGGTCACACAGCCAATATATGTCAGAGGTAGGACTTGCAGTTGGGTCTTCCTGACCCCAAGGCTCAGGTATCTCTCTCCACCATGCCATGTTACCTTCAATGTTATCCTGGAGATGGGCCATGACTGTTTTTAGAGACAGAGGAACCCTAATTAAGAATTATTATTTATCAAATAGATACAGATTACTGTATATTCTTGATTATTATATATTCAAGTTTGGGAAGGAACAACTATATCTCCACATCAAAGACCTTATAGAGAGATAACAAGGGAGTGAGGCTAACAGCTGCACCAAGGGTATAAGGAGCCATAGGAATTTTTAGTCATCATGGGCAATCTGGCTCCAGTGACGACAAAGTTACAGAAGTTATAGGAAGGCCAATTTTGGCTCCATGTATCTTAGATGTTCCTAAAAAAGCTGCTAGAGAACAAATGCCTTAGAGGCAACAGGTTCCCCATTAACAGAGGTCTTCAAGCAGAATGTGTGACTACCTGTCAAAGATGCTATCAAGATGATTTCCTGTTTGGGTATAGATTAGATTGCTGAGGTCCCTTCCAAACTGGAGATTCTATGAATGGGCAATTTGGTGGAGTTTACAGTAATGCCACAAAGCAATTGCATTATTTGAATTCTCACTATATATTTCCATTGGGTTAGAACCATTTGCCATATTTTACATAATTACAATTTCAAATAGTGTGAATTTTTGTCACTACTCCACAAGATTCATTATTCAAACTAACTGGGACCCAAATGTAGAATTAGAAGACTTGAGTTCAAAGCCCAGTAGAATTGCTTATTAATTTTAAGACTTGGAGCAAGTCACAAGATACATCCTTCTGCAAAATAAGGGATAATCATATTTATATTATCGACTTCACAGAATATTAATGAGGAAAGCCCTCTGTAAAGTGTAAAGCCCTACATAAACGTCAGCCATTATCACAGGCTGGGGAATTTATCTGACTTTCTTTGCTAATCAATTCTTCTTGTGGCTTCAGTGATTTCACTAAGTTCCTAAAGTGGAAAACGTATCTTCTGCCATTGGAGGCCATGTAATCTAGAACAGAGTTCAGGAGAACTATCAATAAGCAGTTCATGACCCAAATCAAGATAGCAGGCCTAAGTAGATTCAGACCCAGGGGGCCCTTTTAGAGCTCTAGACATAGTCCTGACATAGGGTAGTCTTGGCTCTGTGGTACAAAGGGAAGGGGAAGGAGACTAAGCATTTATTAAGTACCTCCTATGTGCCAGACACTGAGCTGAGCACTTTGCAAATATTTCATTTAAAAGTGGGAGCCTCTCAGACCACACCAGAATACTTCTTTTAACTAAAGGGTGAAAGGTCATGGCAAAAGAAATCTAGGTACCTTGCATCAAAACCTCCATGGCTGTTCGTGGCTTTGATAATCTTCTCTCTTCCATTTCACTGTCAGATTCATCATCTTCTTGGATGTCTATGTCTGAATCATCATTACCTATACAACAAAAAAATTAAATGTGACAAAAACATTTTACCTCTAGGCACAAATCAATTCTATCCATTAAAACAGATCCATACTCAAAAGTAATTTATTCCTCTCAGCTTTTTTCCTAATCTGTGAGAAAAAGAGGTTTTTTGTTTTGTTTTGTTTTCTGCCTGTCAGTGTTCCACAAACAATATTATACTCTGTTTCTGACTCTCTTGATTAAATCAGGGAAGGATACTGGTAAGACCCACAGATGGGCTGTGAGTAATGCATTTTTTTTTTTTTTGCAAAATCAATTTGTATATGTAGAAACCCAAAACTGAGAAGCCAGGTTGCCATCGATGACTAAAAATTCCAAATTAGTTATAAGAAAGAAAAGAAAAACCATGTGGTATGGACTGAACTTTACTCCCAAATTATATGCAGAGAACTTTAACTCTCCAATCAAGATGATAATTAGACAGTAATAGTGAGAGTACTTGTCAGGATGAACCAGGTCCTTGTTCAGCCACTAACTATTGTACAGTATGATGGAGAGATAGGTATCAACACCAAGGCACAGGAAAATTAAGTAATTCTGTTACAATGTCTCACGAAGCCTGGCACGCTAAGGGTTGTTGAGGTCAAGTTCCCTCTCTTTCTCAGTCACCAAGAAAATGTTTTGCGCCCTGAGAAACATGAGGAAGAACTAGTCCCAAAAGAAAAGAATCTTACAGCTTCCTCCAAAGACTTCAAAAGCAACAAATTTAATTCCTATTCACAAATATGTAGAGTGCACAAAGAAGAAAAGGGTATGGGTCAACAGAAATGTTTCTCAGGTTGGGTAAGTACCTGTGTTCCATGAATGCCCAGTCCTTAGCAGTGCCGGACACATAGTAGGTGCTTAATAAATATCAATAGATTGATGTCTATGATTATCTTCATATTCTTCCATCACCCATTTTAAAAAAATGACAGCAAAATTTAGTTACTGGCTCACAGATCTAAAGTTGGAGGGGACCTCAGAGACCAATTCCTTTGTTTTATAGATTTTCCACAGTGGGAAATTGGGGGTGGGAGATTGAAATGATTAGCCTAAACTCATACAAATAATAACAGATTTAAACACAGGTCAATAAATACACTAAATAAATAAAATTTTTAAAACTCAGTTTAACTTTTTATTTCAGTTAACAAAATCCAGTAACATTAAAGTTATCATACTATGCAATATAAGTCAAAAGACACCCTAAACTTTTAATCCAAATTAATATGTACTTTTGGTCCCAATAATTATTTTTTGTGGAAAGAAATGTATTTCAAATCAAACCATTAAAGGCTGTGTATCTAAGGAAGTTAATTAAAGTCAACATGTATTTTCATTGAAATCAGTCGTCAGTGTCATACATTAAACTAAAGGGCTGCAAAAATTAGTTGGACGATATGGTTAATATTGGGTGCTAACAGATGTGTCCACTTCTATGCAGCCATCATCACTGTAGCAACTGAACTGTATTATTTCTCATGTCTCTTCCAGGTCCAAAACTCTTGTGATACTTTATCACTTTGATGACATTTCCCAAGATGATACAATCTTACAGTGAGCCAAAGATACCTCCAATGTAAGGCACTAGATTCAGAACCCTGAGCTTGCCACATGCAGAAGTCACAGTATAATAAAAGTTGACAGATCACATTCACTGATGCCTTAGCTATAATTCCACCATACTTAATAATACCTACCTCTCAGGGTGATGAGGATATAAAGAAATAATAAAATCCTTTATAAGTATTATGTAAATATTAGTCGTTACTATTTATTATAGAATTCTTATGTACCTGAGAAGGATGATTAAGCCTTAGCCAGCTCATTAGAACTAGGGAATGGATGGAGGTGGGGGATTGGAAGAAAATGTGCTCAGGTATAGAGATAAAAATCTCTTTGGGGATGGACAAGATGGGGTTTTTGGAAATTTCTGGGCTATTTTAAGAACTTCAAGGACTTCTCTATCCCCCTAAAGTTCACACTCTACAAGTGCTGAATCCTTGCAGAGTTATATAAAGATTACCTTTGGAAATCCAAATTTTCAGTCTTACTCAACAAGTTTACTGGAAGTAATGTTTAGCATGAATTTACGTAAAAGGTAACAAAAAAACCCGATACGTATATGAGAGGGCACAAGTATCATAGGATGTCATCAGCATAAAAGGCAGAAAACTCTCTGTGTGTCTCTGCAAGTCTATTCTCAAATAGTATTTGTTGCCCTTGGCAATGAAAATTACTTACATCACTTCAAAAGCATCCAGAGAAAGTCAGTATCTCCCATTTCTGGGTCTTTTCACAGGTTTTTTTTTCTCATGCCTGGAATTCATTTCTTCCTCAACTCTGCCTATTCCTTCAAAGTTCAGCTCAAATTCCATTTCCTATAGCAGGCCTTTTCTCATCCCCCAGCATCATGATGCCTTCCCCTCCTCAAATTATTTCCTATTTACTTTGTGTACATATTACTTTATGAATCTACATTTCTTGAGGACAAGGACTGCTTCATTTTTGTCTTTGTACTTCAGCACCTGGCACAGTGCCTGGCAGATAGTAAAAGCTTAATAAATGCTTGTGGAACGATTAATTGATGGAAGCAGGGCAGCTGAACAGGCAGGTTCAAATAGAATGACCTTTGTATTGAGTTGTCCCCAAAACTAGGGTCAGGGGAGCATAGGGTAATTTGAGTAAGTAAGTTAATAAATGAGAGGAGCTCACTTCCAGTACAGCACTGGAATAGTTCCTTAAGAGATCTGCTGGTCCTATTCAAATTACAAAGTTGATAGGCAAAAGGAAAATTTTTAATTTTATAAGCTGCAAAAGTGATACTGTAAGGCTGTGTTAGCATAAATGAAGTATATTACTTATGAGAATATGACATGCAGCTTTGGATGAGACTCAGGACTCCCTGTCGTCATGTGTTATAGCTTCTCAGAATGCGAAGGTGAGAGTCTGTGATAAGAGCTCCATTCACCTGCTGGAAGGCAGAAGGCTGAGCAGAATGGCCTCCCTGGCTCCTCAGATCTAAAGTTCTCTGATTCCTCTCCCTTCAACCAGACTTAAGGCATGAAGAATATAAGCAAATGTCTATAGTTTGCCATTTTTTTCCCCGAGAGAGGAATTCCTGCAGCCTGTGAGTGACCTGAGTTATAACAGCTATCACCACTATTACTCAAAGGTACATATCTGAAGTCTGTGTTGAGGGATAAGGTGGCAAAGATCTTGCCTCCTCTTGGGTTAGGGCACAAAAGATTGCCCAAGGCATCCTAATTCACAGCAGGGTGACTCTCCATACACACAAGAAAACAGATGGAATACTAAGAAATTTAGGCTGGAGAGAATCACAAAGAGAATTCTTTCCCAAAAGACATCTTCCTAACTGTTGCCCATCCCTGAGGTGGTCTAGTGTTAAAAGTGATGAAGACAACAAAGTTCTGAAACGGAACTAATTTGTCTACAGAGACGTAAACACATGCATGAGTTCGTACTTCTAAAGAAATGGCAGGCATGGGGACCACAGTTTAAGTTCTATGATCAGAAGAGTAAAGGAAGACCAAAAGAGGGTAGAGAAGAAATGAACTGGCCAGGGCTACGTATCTCAATCTTCTTCCCAGAGCCCTTTTTCAGCTCCATCAGGTCCATGCTGCCAAGGGCTCCCAGCTCTAATCTGCCTCTCCTCTCCCCTCCCCTCCTCTTCCTTCCTTACTCTACCTGCCTTCCTTCACCACCCCATCCTCTGCCCCCACCCCCTTCAATGCTTACTCTGTACTTTCTATGATGGTTGTCCCTATACCCTCAGTGATTACAGCCCTGTTTTCTGCAATCCTCATGGTCGTTCCCAGTGAGAACCCATAAGAACTGGGCATGCCATTTCATAATTTCATAGGTTTATGACCAATTCACCAGGTCTTACTAAACGATAAGCTCCTTGAGGGCAGAGACTATGTATTCTTTATTTGTACATCTGCAGTTCTAACATGGTGCCTTGCACATAGTAAGCACTTAATATTTGTTGAACACTGATCTCGGCAAAAAATGCTTTGTAGTTAGATTGATACAGTCCCTGAGTATGTCTTGGTAAAGTCCCAAATATCTTACATATCCTTTAGTTAATCTGAATGGAATTTTTCTTTCTATTTCTCCTTGCTGAGTTTTGTTGGTAATATCCAGTAATGCTAATAATTCATCTGGATTTCTTTTATATTCTATAATTTTGTCGAAGGTATTAGTCATTTCAATTAATTTTTAGTTGATTCGCTAGAGTTCTCTATGTATACCATCATATTATCTGTATAAAGTGATCATTTTGTTTTTTCTTTGCCTATGTTTACTTCCTCCATTTCTTTTTCTTTTCTATTGCTATAATAAACATTAGCATTAGCACTGCTAGATTCCTAGTACTATGTGGTGTTGTAGTAGTACCAGCAGTACCGGTAGTAGTGGTAGTAGTAGCAGCAGTGATGCGCATTCTTATTTTGTCCCTTATCACTTAGTTCACTCTTGGATTTCTCATAGTGAAAGTAACCTCAGTCGCTATGACTGGTTCCTCCCAGAACCTCCCATTTAAGGACCCTCAGGCCAGCCATGCCCTCATTCCCCTCTGGGTTGCACTCTGGAGTCTCTGAACTTTCTCTACTGTGTCCCACGAATGGGGCCTATTCTTTAGGTCCCTGCCACCCCCTACTACTGTTCAAGTTCTTTGTTGTTTTTCCCCATTAGAATGTAAACTTCCTGAGGACAGGGATTGTCTTTCTGCTAGTACTTGTATTCCCTAGCACAATGTCTGTCACACAGTAAGCACTAACTAAATGAGTGTTCATCGGACTTGCTGACAGTATCTAACGTAAGGAGTTCTACCTAAAGATAGCGGCCTTACTTCCACTCTTGAGCAGTCGCTTTTCTTCTTCCTTAAGTTTATTCTGCATTAGACGTAAGGTATTTTCAGCCTCCTGGAGAAAGATAGTAAACAAGAATCAAAACTGTTAAGGATGAAAAATAAGTGATTTGTATTATTCTCTAAAATTTATGTATGTCCCATTGATAGGGGGCTGCCAAAGCCAAGAGCCCTACAAAGAGGCCAAAACTGAAATTAGATAATGCATGCACTTGCACACATATGTACACACACAAACAACATAAACCCTAAAAAAGTACACTTACGTTCATCTCCTTCAAGCATTAAAATTGAGTATGATGGGATATTCCATGCCTAGAATACTCTTCCTCATCACTTCTGCCTCCTGGAACCCCTATATTCCTTCAAAACTCCCTTGAAGAGGCCTGTGTTCCCCCAGTGGTTGGTACCACCCCTTCAATTCTCAAATCACTGTGCATTTTATATATATCTTATATTTAGTTATCTGTGAACACACTGTAGAACACAAACAGAAAGTCAGCTTCCTGAGGGCAGGCACTGTCTTACTTCCATATTTATATCCTTAGCACCTACTGAAATTTCTTCTATTCCTACTTTATCTCACAATTTCATAAGATTATACATTTGGAGTTAGAAAAGTCCTTAAAGACATTTTAATCTAACTCTCTCATTTTATACATGAGGAAACCAGCCCAAAGAGGTTGGTTAGGTGACTTGCTCAAAGTCACACAGGTTTACTACCTGTAAGTGGCAGAGTTGAGACTTAAACCTAGGTCCAGGTCCACTACCCTGTCTAATGCGCCATGATTTCATCCACAAAAGCTATCAGGTAGTGTGGTTAGGCAGGATGGAGAAGGAAGAAGATATCAGCCTTAACTACTAGTGGCAGAAAGTTAAAATAAAAGTACACCACACAAGCAAAACAGCTTTTTAAAAAATATATATATATATATATAAATTAATTTTTAGTTTTTAACATTCACTTCCTTAAGTTTTAAATTTCCTCCCCCTCTTCCTTCCCCTCTCCCCAAGACAGTGTGCAATCCAACATAGGCTCTACATATACCTTCTTATTAAACATATTTTCACATTTGTCATGTTATATAGAAGAAGTAGAACAAATGGGAGGAAATAAGAGAAAGAAAAAAACAAAACAAAGCAGAGAGCCAATAGTCTGCTTCGCTCTGCATTCTGACTCCACAGTTCTTTCTCTGGATGTGGAAGGCATTTTTCATCATGAGTCTTTTGGAGTTGTTTTAGGTTTGCATTGCTGAGAAGAGCTAAGTCTATCAAAGTCAGTCATTGCACACTGGGGCTTTTACTGTGTACAGTGTTCTCCTGATTGAAGCAGAACAGGTTTCAAAATAACAAGTTAACCACTCTGCTGCCCACTTGGAGGATAAGAAGTATAAGGGGTACAGATACACTGTTCATTCACAAGTCTCTGTTCTGCTTCTGAGGTGGAAAGTCTCATTTTAGCTAGTGTTGGTTAAGTTCAAAGTTTTAAAATATCTTTAAAAGGTGTGATTAACTCCAAACACATAAAGAATGGTTATGTTTCAGGTCTGTTACAAAAAGAGAGTGGTTATTGTCAAGAGCAAATGAGAGACAGTTGGCATAGTCTCTGTAAAAAGATGCATAGCCAAATTTCCTCTCTCATCAGTGGAGGACTCCTCCTTGACTCATGTTATTAATGGAGAAAACAGAGGTTGCACACACTGTGAGCTCCCTCTTCTCTCCACTCTCCCATTCCTCAGACCCTCTCCTCTCCATCACTTCTCAGTCTCTCTTCCTCTGCCTAGGCTAACCTTCCTACTTGATCCCCTTCCCTCTCGTTTCCTCTGGGAGTTGACCCCTAATCATTCTTTCTCTCATCTTCAATATCCTTATCCCCTGGTTGTCTTGATATCCCCCATCCTTAACTTTGCCTTCATCTGCCCTCTCCCTAAGTTACTAATCTACATCTCTTTTCCCTTTCACAGCCAAACTCCTAAATATCGCCACCTTCCCCTGTTGGTTCCATTTCCTCACTTCTCTACTTTCTTCTTAATCTGCTGAATTGCAATATCTGACTTCACCTTTTGACTGACACTGTCCTATCTAAGCTTTCTGAATTGACTTCTTTCCAGTTCTTGACCCTATCAACTACACCCTCCTCCCAGATGCTTTCTTTTCTCTTGCCTTCTTAGACACTAACCCCCCTTTCAGTTCTTCTCTCACTTTTGTGACCACTACTTCTCAGTACCCTTTGCTGCTTCATCCTTTTCTGCCTCTAAGGCTCTCTCTTTATCTCTTTTCTCCTTAGTGACCCTGTCAATTCCTAAGACTTTAATTATTCTCTCTATTCAAATGACTCCCAAATTTATGTATCTAGCCTAATCTCATATCCAAATTCCTGTCCAGTGTTACTGTCTGCTGCTATCTATTTCCACATGGATATACTATAGGCATCTCATGTCCAAAAATGGAACTTTATCATGTATTCCACATAAAATGAGCATTTCCATATATACAATATAAGAGAAAAAGAGGAATGTACAAGAAAATTCAGATCTCTATTATATAGTACCTTCTTTTCTTTCTAAGTATATAACAGATTCAACATGTAATTTTCAAAGCTATCCTGCTTATCAGTAATTATTTTTGGCTTCCTTTCTGTTCTTATCTATTTAAAAAAAACTGCTTTAATGACCATTTTCTCTTTCCTTTCTTTGACTTCTTTTTTAAAAAAATGCTTTTCCAATCTGATCAGTATAAGGTGGTGCCTCAGAGTTGCTTTAACTTGAATATTTAATTAGCAATTTGGAACATTTTTTTGATAGCTTGGATTGTTTTTCTTTGAAAATTTCCAATTTATTTCCTTTGACCATTTGTCTGTTGGGGAATGGGTCTAATAAATTTGAATTGGTTCTTTATATATTTTAGATATTAGATCTTATTTAAAAAAAATTTTGCAACAGATATTTTCCCCAGTTAAATGTTTTTCTTTTAATTTCTAACTGTATTAGTTTCATTTGTACAAAAACTTTAATTTTATGTAATCAAAATTGTCCATTTTATCATCTATTTGATCATAACTCTCCTCCCCTTATCTATTGTGAAATGTATATTCTTCCTTGCTCTTTTAATAAGCTGGACTTTTTATATCTGTCATATATTTGCTTAAAGCTTATTTTAGCACTTGGTATGAAGAGCTAGTCTATACACAATCTCTATTAGACTTTTTTCTACTTTTCCCATTTTTTAAAATAGTGTGTCCTAGGGGGTAGAGCCAAGATGATAGAGTAGAAGGATGGCCCTTCTCTAGATCTCCCCCCATAACATAAAATACCTGTACAAAATGACTCTAAGCAAATTCTAGAGCAGCCAAAGCCACAAAATGACAGAGTGAAACAGATCTCCAACCCAAGACAGCCTGGAAGGCTGACAGGAAAGGCCTATTGCACCAGGCTAGGAGCAGAGCACAGCCCAGCCTGGGTCATACGGGACTGCACAGACAGGACTGGAGCAGGCTTCAGGACGCGGAATCATGGGTAGCAGCTGTGGTTCCCAGATTTCTCAACCCAAAACTCCAAAGACAGCTTCAAAGGTCAGTAAGAAAGCACTTTCACCTGGGTGAGAGGGGAGTGCAGTCTGGCCCCAGGGCAGCAGCCACAGCAGCAGCAGTTTTCACTTTTGGGGCCCTCAGCCTAAAGACCATGGGGGGAACCAAGCAGGTGATCTGGGTCTCAGTCCTGAATGGTGGTCCTGGGGTGAGAAGGAGCACTGGCATGGCAGAGCTGGTGCCTGATGTAGAGAAGGAATCCTACTGGCTGTTCCAGAGCAGAAAAGAGTGCTTGTGGTTGCTCCCAGACCAGAGCACAGGCCAGCAGAGGAGTAAACTCCTCTCCCTTGATTGTGCTACCTTGGAGGAACTGAGAACTTAAAGATCCCTAGAGATATCTCAGAGAATAGCTGCACAAAACCCCTGAAGCCTAGGGCAACATGCCCTCCACTTGCCAAAGGACTCAAAAGTCAAGTAAGTGGCAGGGAAAATGCTCAAAAAGGGGAAAAAATAAGACTATAGAAGGTTATTTTCTTGGTGAACAGGTATTTTCTTCCATCCTTTTAGATGAAGAAGAGCAAAGCATACCATCAGAGGAAAACAATAAGGTAAAGGCTTCTGCATCCAGAGCCTCCAAAAAATATGCAATTATCTCAGGCCAAGGAAGAGTTCAAAAAGGATTTTGAAAATCAAGTAAGAGAAGTGGAGGAAAAATTGGGAAGAGAATGAGAGAGATGCAAAAAAATCATGAAAAGTGAGTCAACAGCTTGCTGAAGAAGACCCCAAAAAATGCTGAAGAAAATAACACCTTTAAAAACAGACTAAGCCAAATGGCAAAAGAGGTCCAAAAAGTCAATGAGGAGAAGAATGTTTTAAAAAGCAGAATTGGCCAAAAGGAAAAGGAGGTTCAAAAACTCACTGAAGAAAATAGTTCTTTAAAAATTAGAATGGAGCAGATGGAAGCTAATGACTTTATGAGAAACCAAGAAATTATAAAACAAAACCAAAAGAATAAAAGAATAGAAGACAATGTGAAATATCTCACTGGAAAAACAAGTGACCTGGAAAATAGATCCAGTAGAGATAATTTTAAAATTACTAGTGTACCTGAAAACCATGCTCAAAAAAAGAGTCTAGACATCATCTTCCAAGAAATTATCAAGGAAAACTACCCTCATGTTCTGGAACCAGAGGGTAAAATAGAAATGAAAAGAATTCACTGATCACTTCCTGAAACAGATCCCAAAAGGAAAACTCCTAGGAATAATGCAGCTAAGTTCTAGAGTTCCTAAGTCAAGGAGCAAATATTAAAATAGTGCATCCTTTACCTAATAGCTGGAGGCCTTTGGGTTTATCAAACTCCATGTACGTTACAATGTTTGCTTCTGTATTCTGTGTAGTTAATCTGTTGCTTCTATATTTTGTGTACTTAATCTGCTCTACCATTGATTTATGTATCTTTCCCTCTATTTTTTAACCAATACCAAGTAATTTCAATGATTACTGCTATGTAGTATAATTTGAGTTCTTGTACTGCTAGCCCCTCTCCATACTTTTTTCATTATTTCTCTTGAGATTCTTCACCTTTTTTCCTCCAAATGAATTTCATTGTTATTTTTTCTAGGACTAAAAAGTAATCCTTTGATAGTTTGAGTGGTATGGTACTGAATAAGTAAATTAATTTAGGTACTATTGTCATTTTTAGGTTGGCTCTTCCAACCTTTGAGGAATTAGTATGTCTCCAAATATGTGGGTCTTTATTTTATATGGAATATTTTTTATTTGTATTTACATAGTTCCTATGTGTACCTTGGCAAGAAGTCAAAATATTTTATATATTGCATATTTATTTTGGACTTTCAACCAATTTCTTGCTGCTTGGCTTTGTTGGTAACATAAAAAAATTCTGATGATTTATTTCCTGCAACTTTGCTTAAGTTACCAACTATTTGAAGTCATTTTAGTTGATTCTCAAGGGTTTTCTAAGTAAACCATTTTATCATCTGCAAAAACTCCTAACATATTTTCTCTAAAACCTATTTATCCATCCTCAAAAATGCTCCATATCTGTTGATGCTTACCTTCCAAACACTCAGACTTGCACTTTGGAGTCATCATCCTTGACTCTTCTCTCTCTCTCAACTCTCACATCTAATTAGTTGTATATCATTGATTTTGTCTCCACAATATTTCTTATATCTACCCCCTTCTCTTTCAACACACACAGACTCAATCCTAGTTTGCCTCTTGTCTGGTTGGTTGCTGTAGCCTCCTACTGTAGGAAGAACCAGGCCTCTGGTCTGTTCCCTCTCCAAAGAGCTGCCAAATTGATATTTCAAAAGTAAGGAATATCCAAGTCATTTCCCAGCTCAAGAGGCTTCACTGGCTCCCTACTTCCCGAGGAAAAATACAGACTTCTTTGTTTGGATTTAATCTCTTTCTGAATCTGGCTCCAATCTATCTTTCCAGATTGATTTCATATCAAGGGAGAGCCCTTCCACTCTGTTCCAACCAAACTGACTAGTTCTCTAGATGTGAAATCCTATTGCCTACCTCCACACACCTCTGTAAAGGCTGTCTCTTATACACAGAATATTCTCCCTCCTCACCTGTAAGTTTCCAAGGCTTGCCAAGGCGCCTTTTTTGGTCTTCCCAACGGTCAGTATTCTAGATGCCTAGAACTACATTGTAGAAAGTATTAAACTATCTGTGCACATGTTCCCCCAGTAGAATGTAAGATCCTTGTGGACAGAGACTGTTCTTTTTTTGCTTTTGTATCCTCAGTTCCTGGCACTTAGTAGGTGCTTTAAAATGCCTATTAAATTTTCATCTTCAGTGACAGAAAAACTATTGTATTTAGAGGAACTCTAGTTCCATCCGCCCCTGATGTATTCCATAAGGAACCAGATTTGGTACCTAAGGCCACCAAATTGGAAAGACTGGATGGACAAGAGCAAACAGAGAAACTACATCCATTAATTAGATGATGCAGTCTTGATAAGGTTCATTTCTTAGGGAGAGAAAGATATCAAAAGAATTGAAAAAATCAAAGCTATTGCTATAGGGGGAAAAAAGGGTGATCACAAGGACATCAATAACTATTCAGCTAATTACCTACTTTCTTATCTTTATAATATCTTTATGAGCTATGTTCCTTTCAAGGATATTCTTGGTAAAAATATGTGAAGAAAATACATAGACTCTTGTAAAATATTTTTTTGCACAAGACCACATCTTTAGAGTAGTAGTACACCTGACTGAAAAGTGCAGACCACATAAGGTCCCACCGTGCTTTTGTTTGTTGACAACAAAAAAAAAGCATTTGACTCAATATAGCAAAAGGCAGTCATAAAAAAAGACCTTCTTACAAGAGGTCTTTTGTGAATATGTCAATAACAGATTCCTGGATAAATGCAACCAGGGGTAACCCTATTCACTGGCCCTCTGATTATTGATTCATTCTCCACATAGCTGCCAATTCAATTTCCCTAACATGTACATCACTTCCATAATAAAAACAAAACAAAAACGCTTCAGTGGTTCTCTACAGTCCCTAGCATAAAATTCAAACTCCCTCAGCTTGGAATCTTAGGCCTTCCACAGTCTCACTACTACTTCCCTTTCCAGACTTACTTCTTATTCTCACCAGATTGGTTTATTAATGATTCCCCAAACTCCACATTCCATTTCCAGCCACTATGTTCTCATACAGGCTATGTTGTCCCATGTCCTCCCACTTCAATTCTGCCTCTCAAAATTGTTAGCTTCCAACAAGATTTCAGTTAAGTTGACACCTTCCACAAGAAGTTTTTCTTGATCCCTCTGGGTGTCATTGCTCCTTCTCTCCTGAAATTTTCTTGTATTTATTTATCTGAGAACATTTAAAAGGTAAACTCCTTGAGTTTCTTCATTTTGATTTCCATATCCCCAGCCTCCAGTATACTACTTTGCAGTAGGTACTTGATAAATGTTTGTTGGAGGTGAATTAACACCAAAAGCCAGGGATAAAACAGGGAGATGTATGCATACCAAAGATACCTGTCACTATTATGGAACCTTGAGTCCAAATGGAAAAGGGATTATTTAAGGATGATGAAATCTTCCATATGCTTCTGCTTGTAAGTGATATGCTGATTGCATCAAACTCCAGAGCATGGAAGAGTTTCCCCAATAAGATCTGTGATTACTCAAAAGAAATAGGCTTACAGTACAAACTAAAATAACTATTTTCTGTACATGTAGGGGGAAGCCCAATCTAATGATTAGTACACATATATGGGGCAGGCAATGCAGATTGGCAATGAGTTGGGTTCAGAACTGACAAAGAGGAAAAAAGGAGGCTAGACTGCATTTGAGAAACTGTACAATAATTTTTAATACTCTCACCATAGTCTCTATCACAAAAGCCCATCTTTTTAACAAAAAAGTTCTCCTAGAAATTCTTTATGACTATGAATCTTGGAATACTAGGAACTCATTGAAATTAAAATTCAAGTTGTATGTAACCCAAAGGTAAACAGAAAGATACCTGCTGGGCACAAGTAGGTTGCAAAATATTGCCAATGATAACCTATAGGCAAGAAGTGGTATGAGGGACACCACTAATGAAATGCAATCAGAAAGAAGGTAGATTGGTCATATGTTGCGAATTGGACAAGATGAAGATCTCCAGCAGGCTATGTAGATTTCTGTGAAGGATTTTTGGGAGAAGATGGATAAAATAGGATACCATATAGATTAGTTGTGATGTGCATTCATCCTTTGTTGCCAAAGAAGATCATACCATCAGAGAAATGATGACCTGACTTGCACTTGACTTTGTTTTGAGGGAGGGAGGACTGTGCAGGTCACCAGCCTCACTTCTCCTCCAGAGCCATCTGAATCCAGTGACCAGATATTCATCAGGATGATTGGAGATGACCCAGGATGAGGCAGTTGGGGTTAAGTGACTTGCCCAAGGTCACACAGCTAATGAGTGTCAAGTGTCTGAGGTGAGATTTGAGGTCCTCCTGAGTCCTGCACTGGTGCTTTATCCACTGCACCACCTAGCTGCCCCATTAGTTGTGATAAACATGAAGGGAATACCCACATCAATGAAATTAGAGCTTCACTGAAGAAAAATGAAGAAGCTACCATCAAGGGAGAATGAAGGAGACATTTTCATATTCTCTGTTTTATACAAATCAAACGGGAAACTTTGAGGAATCAGGTATGAAAGCAGGGTCAGGAGGAGAGTGAGAAGGCTCTGAGGAGAAAAGTGTGGAGGGAGAAACCAAAGATCTAGGTAGGGACAGAGGTACTTTGGTACAGGTATTTCGGAATACATATTCCCCAAGACACATAGCACCACTTTAGGACATTCACTCCTTTACAAACATTTACTAAGTCCTTATTATGCATGATTCTCTGTTGCTAGACACTATATGCAGATATAAATATAATTAAGATACAATCTAGGTTTGCATAAATGTGATTGGGGCATCAGGTTTAATAGAGACCAATGCTAAGGAACTTTAAGGCACTAGAGACTACAGAAATTCAACAATTTATCTAGATGAAACGTTTTCACTCCAGGCAGAGAGGCAATCAATAGCGTGGGCAATACTAAGTAATACTGCAGGCAACTGGTGATGCCCTATTATTCACTGCTTTTCCCTTTTTCTCCTTTTTTGCCTATCTCTCTCTTGATTTTTGAGAGTAAAATAACTTACTATAAATAAGACTGAGGAAGTCACTAATTGAGATTCAGGCCTAGGATTTAATCTAAGCCACTACATATACTCATTTCTCCAGGCTAATTAAATTATTCCACACAGTCATAAAGAGAAACAAAAATAATACTTACCGTTCAGCAAGAGATTATTAAGATTTATTTTCTAGAACAAAAGGTAAATTGAAGGAAAAAAACACCCCATCCTGATATTGCACTAGATAAAAAGCAGTAAAGTGAAATATTACTATTTTCTCTTCTGCAGATTCAAGGTTGAAGAGAATCACTCAAAAAAACAATGATTGGCACAATTTTCTCACTGAATTTCAATTAATTAAATCAGTTGAGAATAAAGTATATCCCAACAGGAGCCTTTCCCCATTTGTAAAATGAATAACAAGTCAAATGAGAGGATGAATTTTTATAAAAGCTCTGTGAAAATTATGCAATGCTATCAAAGTGGTATTAATCGCTAATGTTTAAGTTAAGAAGTTTTTCTAGACATCTAACCTAAATCCCTCCTGCTACAGCTTAAATATATGTCTTCTTGCTTAGCTCTTAGCGAAGACTGAAAACAGAGACAGCATGTTATAAAGGATGATACATTGGACTTGAAGCCAAAACACCTTGGTCTCTAATCTATCCTGTAGTACATAGTTAATTTTAAGGGGTCTGGAACTCTCGGGTTATCAGGGTCATGATGCCCTCAGGAGAAATCTCTTGAGATGACATATTCTTGCATGACTTACATGATGGACCACCCTTATGCAATAACCAACCTTCACAATTATCTTGAGCAAGAAACAACAACAGCCAAGCACTTAAGTTCAGCACACAAGGTTTACAAACTTCTTGCATGTATGGAAGTAGAATGCCTATATATACTCTGAGGTAGCTGAGAATAAATGGAGTGCATACCATCCTTGCTCCCGCCTCATTCATTCATGCCCAGAAGTAAGATCTCATGCAGGCATGAGATCTTTGAGAACTTAACAGTTAATGTCCCTGGACACATCACTTAGTCTCTCTGCACCTCAGGTTCTTCAACTGTAAAATGAGAAAAAGAAGACCTATGGATCTTCCATAGGAATGCCATATGGATCAAAATGAGATAATATGTACAGATAATCTCTAAAACCTTACATGGAGATAAGTTAATATGATTATTATTAATATGTGCAGGTGAGTCACTTCTTAGTTTTCTCCAGGTTAAATCATTATTTAGATAAAAATGACTGTTCCCATCAAATTTATGACACCAATGTGATTCAAAGGCTATAACAATGGCAAACTACAAAGTGAGTAAAGTGCTGAGAAGTGAAAAAAAAATGATCACTGCACACCTCAATTAGGCTGGATACTTGGATAAGTTTAAGAAATTAGGGAATGACCCTTTTCTAAAATTTTATTTGGCATAGTTCTAGAAATGCTAGTGATGGTAATAAGAGAAAAGTCAAAGGTATAACCATTGTCGAAGAGGAGCCATAATTATCCCTGTATGCGGATGACGCAATAGCTAACTTAGAAAACTCCAGAGAATCAGCAAAGCAGCTAAATGAGATTAATTAGTAGCTTCAGTAAAGTAGCAAGATACACAATAATCTACAGAAAATGTCAACATTTCTCTACAGCAACAATATAGTGTGGGGCTTGGTCTAAGTGGCAAGACCCTGGATCTGAAGTTCAGAACAAAGCAAACCTGGAAACCAACATTATCATCACCATATTACTAGAGAGGAGAAACTAAAACATTAGAAAAATATGGTCCTTGACCTAAGTAGGAAGAAAAAAAGACATATACATAAAATAACTGAGTTCAATTACAGTGTTATGCAAGTAAGTATAAAAATACGTACTAAAAAAACAGAGTATCAGGTAAAAATTATAATCATTTACCTCAAATCTCTCTTGCTCCATTCTATGATGATCCTCAAGTTGCTGTTCTAGGTAGGCCAGATTCCGAAATTTTTCCAGGTAAAAGTCATACTGCTTCTGTAATTCCTCCTCAATCTTCTCATATTCATCCATGAAAGCTGGTCTATAAAGATCAAAGAAAATGCAACTGAAATTTCTTTGAGTCTCTTCTGTTTAAATTTTTTATCAATATAATAATATATCAATATATTATAGAAATATATAAACAACATACTATATAATAATAGGTCACTTTGATATATAAAAGAGATGGCAAGAAAAAGTGAATTGTCAAGAACAAACAGAGAGGAATGGCTAACATAGGGGATGCCATCATGCAGTGACAAAACTGAAAGCCTAAAAGAGCTCTACAGGTGGGACCTCCATAGACTCAATTTAATAAAATGAAATTTAATAGTAAGCACAGATTTGGAATTGGAAGAGACCCTGGTGGTCATCTATTCAACCCCCTCATTTTAGAAGAGGAAATCAAGTTTCTGGAGGTTTGGTATATTGTCCAAGAAGCTAAACTGGAATTTGAACCAGGTTCTTTGATCCCAAATCCAGCCCTCTTTTGCTTTACTATGTTTCCCCCCAAAATTTAATATCCTGACCTTGGGTTTTAAAAAATCACCTTCACATATACGTAATAGGGTGATGAGGCTAGAACTTGTGCAAAGAATGTGGAGATTTAATAGACTGCAAACTCAATATATTCAACAGTATAATGCAGTTGTTTCAAAATCAACTGCAATTTTGTTTCACAAATAAAGAGGATAATCACCCCCATTGTGCAATGCTCTGCTCAGACCACACTAGAATTGTGTGTGGTTCTTGGCACCATGTTCAGGAAGAACATTAACAAACTAGAGCACATCTGGGAGAGTAACCAGGATGTTGAAGGAATCTGAAATCATGTCATATCAGAATTAGCTAAAGGAAACGGAGATAGTGAACCTGAAAAACAGAACACGTAGTGAGATATGAGAGTTCCTTCAAATATACTTAGGACAATCACAGAGAGAAAAGAGTCTATTTTTTTTTTTAAATTTTTCCTGGAGGATAGAATTTACAGGGAAGCAATTCTGACTCAGTATAGGGAAAATCTTCTGAAAATTAGAGCTAACACAAAATGTTTGTAAAAGTCTTTTAGGAAGACTGAGAATTCTTTATCACTAGAGGTCTTCAAATGGCAGCTACAGGATCACAAATTGTAGACAAGATGCATTATTTAAATAGAGGCAGCTATTCTCTCTAAGGTCCATTCCAACTCTAAAACTCTATGATTTCTATGAAATAAGTACACTAAGGATTAGAATTCTCTTCTGATTTTTCTTCTTTGGGGAAGCTGGTGGTGTAGTAGATAGACAGCTGGTCCTGGAGTCAGAAAAACAACTTCAAATCCTACCTCAGACACTTATTAGCTGTATGACCTTAGGCAAGTCACTTAATCTCTGTTTGCTTTAGTTTCTTCAACTGAAAAACAGGGATAAATAATAATAACAGCACCCATGTCACATGACTGTTAGGAGACTCAAACAAAATAATAATTATAGAAATCTCTGGCACCATTCCTGGAACACAGTAGGTACTATATAAGCGTTTATTACTTTCGTGAAAAGACGTGAATGAGAAGCATAATACTTGAAATTAGTCTTCAAAATGCAGAAACTAGATCCGTAGATCTAGTGAATGTTTACATGTTGATTTTAGCAAAACACTCGACAAAATCTCAGGGGCTATTTTTCTGGACAATGGAAGAGATGTAGGTTAGATAACAAGACAAGTAAGTGGATTCAGAACTATTTGAATTGGTGCATCCCAAAAGTCACCATTTTAATTAATGATAAGTAGGAAGGTAGTTTCTAGTGAAGAGTCCCAAAAAGTTATCCTTAGTTTTGTGCTAGTTAGTATTTTTATCAATGTACTTTAATTTATTTTATTCATGTATTTAATGGAATGCTCTCCGATTTGTAGATGGCACAACGCTGATAGGGATAGCTAACATACGGGAATGACAAAGTTAGGATCCAAACAGATTAACCGGCTAAAATGTTGGGTCAATTTAATAAGATGGAACCTTCTCTTCAGTTCTGGGCACTACAGTTTAGGAAGGATGCTGGTAAGGTGAAAAGTGTCCATTGATGAGTGGCCAAGGTACTGAAGGGTTGCAAGATTATGTGGGACATGTTATGAAATAATTAGATATGTTTAAGTGCCTAGAAGAAAGAGTTTACAGGGGACACAATGACTATCTTTAATTATTTGAACTATAACATAGAAAACTGATTTGAGTTGGTCTATTTAGCCCCAAAAGACAGAACCTGGAGTCATGGATAGAAGTTAAGATTTTGGCTCAATAAAAGGAAAAACTTCCTAATGCTTGGAACTACCCAAAAAAGGGATAGGCTGCCCTTTGATGACTATAGTAGATTCTTCCTCACCAGATCTTTAAGAAAATGCTGGTCTTTTTTGTGGTAGCAAAGAACTAGAAATTGAGAGGATGCCCATAAAATGGGGAATGGCTGAACAAGTTGTGATATAGGATTGTAATGAAATTTTACTGTGATGAGTAGGATGCTTTCCGAAAAACCTACAAAGATTTATATGAACTGATGTAAAGTGAAGTGAGCAGAGCCAGGAGAACACGTACATAGCAACAGCAATACTGTACAATATTCAACTGTAAATAAATACAAAGATACAAGACAATTCTGAAGGGCCTATGGCAAAAAATGCTATCCATCTCCGGAAAAAGAACTGATGGAATCTGAATGCAGATCAAATCAGATTGTTCTTTTTTTTTTTACTTTATTTTTCTTTTTGTTTTTGATCAGTACTTTCTTTCACAAAATGACTAATACAGAAATATGTTTTACCTGACTGCACAGGTATAACCTTTATCAAATTGCTTGCCTTCTAAATGAAGGGGGAGAAAAGAGAGAGCAGGAGAGAATTTGGAACTCAAAATTGTAAAAGAAAAAGGTTAAAACTGTTTTTGCACATGATTGGAAACATTTTTTAAAAATAAAATGCTACCTGACCACTTCTCAGGTATGTTGTAGAGAAGATTCTTAGACTAGTGATGGCCTTGAAGGCCTTTGTAACTGTCAGAATTGGGGATTCTGGTGAAAAACTGCCCCTATGTACACAGATGTTCCAATTGTCCTTCTCAATTAATTTCTTATTTATTTACTCTATTATAGATCTTAAGAGTTCTACTCTTTAAAAAAAAGGTAAATATAAAAGTATATACTTTTCCTGGCTTAGAGCAATTTAGAGATAAATAAGAGGCAGATTTCTGCTCCCCAACTCCCACAAAAAGGTGCTTAAAAAACAAAATATACAGAATGACTTTTTTTCAAAACAATTTTTAAAGTAGAGAGAGAATAAACATTCAGACAATACTGTTCTAAAAGTGGAAGGAATGTAACAGCGATCCTTCATCCAGGGTAAAAATTTACTTTGTTACCTGCAATTATATCTTAATTTTTCCTGCTGCTGCAATTCCACAGAAGATAAAATACATTTTGACATTAGGTAAAATTTCAAATGAGTAAACTATATCAGGGAAGTTAAAGGAGAAGGAAGGGAGAAAAGAGAAGGGGGAGAAAAAAGGTTGCTATATAGAGAATGGAGGGACTATGGGGAAAAGCCAAGAGAAAGGGGGAGGGGAGGGAAGAGAGAGAACAAAATATTTTTTTAAAAGCAGAAGAAAGAAGAAAATTACAAAGATACACGAAGAACCTCTTTTTAAGAATCCACAGGCTTGAAAGATCATGGACACAAGAACCACACTTGGTAATTCACATGCACTGTTGCATGTCATCAACATGACCATGAAGAAGATAGCTTTTCAATATAGGAAAACCAGGATGGAGATTAACTACTGGTCTGAAATGCGAAAAATCAATTCAAAACATACTTCCATGTGATTTGCTATAAGGGTCTAATCTGATGTAATCAAGTCCTGTGTAACTACTACCATCTGGATTTACTTACTTTGCATTCCAAAAATTTTCGAAAGCTCAAACTCCAGAGTTAAGAATTAAGTAATGTTCTAGAAATTTTGAAAGCAGCAAAGAAAATTGAGTCTAACTGCTTCAGTGGATAGTTTCAGGGGGTGACTGAATCTAGTTTGTAGATTTTGAACTTGAACTAATTCTTGGACAGTAAGCATCTCCCCATTACACTCTATTCCCTTAGTCTTTTGCTGCTTTATCATTTCAAAGACTTGCACTCTCCGGTAGGTACCTGACACTCTGCAGAGTCTGAAGGCGCTTTCGGTTTCTTTCAAGTTCTAATTTTCTTTTTTCAATTTTGGCTTCTAAGTTTGCTTCATCCGAGGCCACGTTATTGAGCAAGTCTTTAGTTTTCTGAACTTGTGCCTGAGAATAAGTCATTGTATCAACATCAACTGTCATTCAAATGCATTGTAAAAAGCCATTTCTAAGCTACCAGAATTACAGATTCATAAAGTTAAAAGAACCTTCAAGAAGTCAGCTTATTTAGCTACCTATTTTTAGGTTGTTTCAGAAGCTTGTGGATCTAAAAGCAGAGGAGATCCTCAAAGGTCATCTAATCCAACCCCCTCATTTTACAAATAAGGGTACTGAGGCCAAAAAAAGTTAAGAAATTTGCCCAAGGTCATAAAGGTAGCAAGTAGCAGAGCCAAGATCTGACCCCCAGATTCTCCGACTCCAAATTCAGAACTCATCTGAGTCTAGAAATATGGTTATCTACTCCTTGCCAGAAGAGGGCCTTCCTTCTTTAAGATTTGTTTGAGTTAGAAGGAACCTTAAGGATCATCTTCTCTCATTTTAGAGATGATGAAACTGAGGTTCAGTCCAAGGTCATAAAATTAATAGTAACTCCAGGTAAAGTCAGGTCTTCTGACCCTAACCTGTTATCCTTTCATTTAATCAGACAGCCTCTCCAGAGAAGTAGAACAGACAATAGCACTGTTTTCAGATAAGAAAACCGAGGTTCAAGTAAACCAATGTCAATAATCAGATAGCCAATCAATTAGGTTTCCTGTGAAACCTAAAGATACCAGAAGCAGCAGCTTCCCAATGATAAAGAAGCCTATGCCATTCATTTGGTGCTTACTATCTTTGATACACAGATAATAACATGATCCTTAGTCTCATAAACAAAGGGAAATTAAAATCTTAATGTTAAAGTTAGTTAAAATTAAAAGTTAAAAATGACTATTGTTGTTTAAAACTATAAATATATTAGTGTTAACACTTAAGAGGATCATAGATCTGTGATCTATGAAGAAAGGACCTCAGAAGCCATCTAGTCCAAGTCACTTCACAGATGCAGAAAGAGGCCTAGAACTCGTCAATGAATGACAAAGTGTTTGCTGCACACCAGACACCAGGGATGCAAATATAAGCAAAATGGTCCTTGCTCTCAAGGAGCTTAAGGTCTAATAGAGAAAGATAACACATAAAAGGAGCTAGAAGGGGGAAGGGATGAAAGTAAAGGAAATGGCCAGGAAAGGACACAGAATCCTGCTTAGACAAGACAAACGGGAGGATGGGAACTCTCTTTGCTAGTGCTGCCCCATCCATCTTCCTTATTAGCACTGTGCTGTTCCTAACCTGTTTCTGATAGTTTCATTATTATTTAACAACAATAAGTATCAATACTGTAAGTATCCTACCTAGGGTTTTATTGTACAACATGGGACTTAGTCTTGTTTCCCTTTGTTTATGAGAGTACAGGCCATATCTTATCTATCAGTCTGTCTTTCCCAGCACTTTCTACAACATTCTGCACAGTAGTAATAGCTTACTAAACATAAATTTACATATATGTAAATTATTTATTTCCCTACATATTTCTTAAGGGGAGTCTGTGCTAATAAACTTTCTCTCCAATATCTTTATTATTGCTGATGAATCACACAAGGTTTTGTGGCACAATGTTAATAATAAAAAAGAAATCTTGGGATTTTGGAATGTCCCAAAGCTTCTTACTATTAACATGTACTGTCTAGGCTGTTACATAGATAGAGGTACATAGTTAAGGTGACAATTGCTATGGGTATTTAGATATAATAAATGTTAATAGCAAAACATCCTTACCAAAATATCTTTGACTGCAATCCTCATCACTTTTTCAGTCTCATTTATCTCTAGTGGCCTGGCAATTGCTTCCGTTCTCAATTCCTATGAGCAAAAACAATCCATTTATACACGGGACCAGAAGAGATAATTATTAAAACCAATATTCCTAGAACTGAATATGATATATTTAAATGATACATAAGCACACTCTCTCAAAGTATCTTATAAAATGTATGCACTGGTTTTCTATTTTTAATATCTTATACATTATTTAAATATGTTAGAGATGAATGAATATTCTATTTATAAAAATTTGAGAGATAGTGGCATAAACTAATGTATTCTCCTGGTCAATGAGAGATTCATCCAAACCTGAGTAAGTCTTCAAGAGTGAAGACATTTGATTTTGACTTGCCTAGGATTCACTGTACAAGTATCGCCTACCCACGTTGGCATCCATCTAAACATGGTAATACTGTGATAACATTACCTTATGATTAGATTACAAATTTTACCAAATATTCTCCTATTGGTTACTAGTTTATCTATATTTACATACTAAGCACATTCTTTTTGCCACCTATTTCCTTTCTGGAGGCCTGCCTCTTGTTTTGCCCCTCCATTTGTCCCCCATTTGATTGCACAAAAGTTTATTAAGGGCATACTATGCATACTATACCATCAGCTATCCAATTTTTTTTTTTTGTGAGGAGTCATGGAACATTATAAGCAATTCAGGAGACTTACTCATGTACATGTGCTTGCAAGTACTGGCTCCATATAATGTATGGCACACTTAAGTGAAATGTATGGCCTAGTAGTGTGGGCAGCACATTCTATGTACTATGTCACTGTATTATGCCATTGATGAGAGTATTATAAGGGAACAAGCTTTTGGAAATAGGATTTCAAAATAAGCCATATCTTTACCACCACACAACTGGAAGGAAGATGTAGGAAATTTTAAAAATCCTACTGTGCTTACTGTTTATTAATTATAAAAAATATTTTTAATTTGCTAGAGTAGCACCTCAAAGACTCTTTTCCAAAAAAGGTGTCTTTCATGCAAATAGCAAAAGTGTGAAAGATTACTGAAAGATATAACAGAGAATCTTATTTGATGGACCTTTGATCACTAGGCATAAAAGCTGAACAATATAAAACAGTGAGATATATGCTCATCAGAGGATACAGTTATGGAGGAGACACAGCATAGATTCAAAGCTGAAGAAGGATTCTCTACAGATGATTCCTTTTGTGGATGACATTATACTAGTTTAATCAAGCCCCCGATCACTATCCAGAGTCCTAGATGAGAGGCTACTCAAAAGACTTTGGCCTAACCACCTGTATAGGAAAAACCAAGTGGATGACATGAAGTTAGATGCAAAACCCAAAGATGTTCTCCATCAGTTTATATATCTCAAGTAGACATTGCAAATGGACAATTAGTTGGATCCAGAATTAAACAAGAGTATAGAGCGGGCTGGATTTTCAATGGGAAACTGCATAAATCGTTTAATAATTCCAAACTTTTCCCTGAAATGAAGGCCTATCTTTCTGTTTCTGTTTTCTTTTTTAATTAATTTATTTTAAACTTAAATACCCAATAAGAAAAAGAAACATATTATAAACTTAAATACAAAATAAGAAAAAAATAGCACTGCCACATACATAGCAGAATGTAAGGGAAGATTAAAAATATACATCAATAAATTTGTTTCAAGAAAGTTTATATAATAAATACTATGTATTTTGTTCAGAGCTGTCCCTCTTTTCTTTGCTTCCTTGTAAGTCTTCTTTTGTTCCTGGCCTATCTTTCTATATAAAAACACAAATAGCTGTTATATGGGTGCAAGTCACAGAACACTACAATCTCTGAAGAATAAAAACTGAGTGTCATTTAGAAGGACTGGGGAGGAACATGGTAGTAGTGAGCAGGATGCAATAAAAAAACTACCAAGAATACCAAAGTAAAGGATGTCTTCAAAGAAATACATGATTGAAAAAGATGGGCTAAAAGACTGTAAAATTGTGCATGCCCTTTGACCCATTACTAGGTCTATATCCTAATAGGATTTTTTTTTTAAAAAAAGGACCTATATGTAAAAAATATTTCCAGCAGCTTTTTTTGTAGTGGCAACGAATTAGAAACTGAGAGGATGCCCATCAGCTGGGGAATAACTGAACAAGTTATGGTATATAACTGCAATGTTATTGTGCTATAAGAAATGATGGGCAGGATGCTCTTAAAAAAGACCTGGAAAGGCTTACATGAACTGATGCAAAGTAAAGGGAGCAGAACCAGGAGCACACTGTACACAGTACAGCAGTATTACACAATCACTGTGAAAGACGTAGCTATTCTCAGCAATACAATGATCCAAGATAATTCTAAAGGTCTTACAATGAAAAATGCTACCCACCTCTAGAGAAAGAATTGAAGAAGTATCAAAGCAAGCATTTTTACTTTATTTTTCTTGAGGTTTATTTGTCTGCATCTTCTTTCACAACATGGCTAATATGAAAATATATTTTGTATATACATGTATAATCAGTATCAAATTCCTTAACTTCAAAAGAGGGGAGGAAAGGGGAGAGAAAGAGACTTTGGAGCTCAAATTTTTTTTAAAAAATGTTAAAAATTGTTTTTACATGTAACTGAAAATAATAAAACATAAAAATTTAAGACTAAAATGAAGAAAAAGAAAAGATGGGCTAATAACATGGTGAAAACAAGAGATATCTGACAAGATACTACAAGTGTTCTATTGGTAGCATTACGATACCAAAGAAAATGAAGAAGTCCTCCATTAGATGGATTCACTCTGGCAAATGTATAGGAGGATATGGACAAGAAATCACAAGGATGGGCAGGCATGGATGGGTTGCAATCTGCATCACTAAAGGGCACATACATATTATGACAAATCCATTTGGCTATCCAAGTATTATAAGGCACTGGTAGTACAAAGACAAAAATAAAATAGCTTCCATGCAAGGAGCTTAAATTTACTGGACAGAATATAGCATTTACATAATTAAGTATAATATAAGGCCTTTTGAGGAGGGAGAGCACACAGCTTGTGGAGCGGAAACTAAATAAAGGGGCATCTGGGCTGAGCCTTAAAGACCAGGATTCTGAGAAGTACAGATGAAGAAAGAATGCATTCCAGGCATAGGGGATACCTGTGTGGATGCACAGAAGTAAAAGGTGGAGTGCAGATCTAAGGAAGAACTACAAGTCCATCTTGGCTCAAATGTAGAATTTGTGAAGGGGAATAGCGTGAAATAAGGCAGGAACGGTTAATAGGAGGCAGGTTAGCAGGAGGCAGGAATGGTTAGCAGGAGGCAGGAAAGGTTAGTAGGAGCCAGAAAGTCTTAGCAAATATTGCAGAAATAGTCTGGCTTATAATGATGATCCACGTGAGGAAGACTACAGACTTAAGGAGAACAATAGATGTGAAAAGGAGAGGAAAAACTGTAGAAAGACTGAAGTTTGAATCATGAGGACTTGCCAACAAATTAGGGTCAAAGGAGAAGGAAGAGTCAAGGATGTCTGCAAGGTTTCAGGAGGTAAAGGAAGATCCAAAGGTAACCAATTCCCAGTAAATGGGAGAAGGGGGATGTCATCAACAGAAAATGATAAGTTAGGAGGAGGGATGGATTTCAAAAGGAAGATTATCAGATCTGTTTTAAATAAGTTAAATCAAAGTATCCCTGGGACATTGAGAGATGCTAGCAAGGTGTTGAAGATTAAGGACCAGAGATACAGGTTTTAGAGCCCAATCCTTCCTTAGCTCCTTTCCTGATGTGAAGGGTATCACCCAACTGATCACCCAGAGAAAGAGATACCTTTCACAAGTACAGATAGGGGAAATATTCTTGACCAAACAAGGGATAAAGAAAATCCCAAAGAGACAAATAAACAATTTTGATTATGCAATACGGAAAATAAACAAATTCAGTGCTGTTAGAATTAAAAGGGAAATAATCTGGGGGAAATCTTCACATCAAATTTCTCTGATAAAGATTTGATATTCAAACTATACAAGGAATGGAAACAAATGTAAGAACAAAAGCCATGCAGATGAAAGGTCCAAGGATATGGTTAGGCTATTCTCAAAAAAATAAAAGAGTTATCCATAGCTATATGAAAAAAATGCTCTATGTCACCAAAAATAAGAGAAATGCAACTCAAAGCAACTCTGTGGTTCCACTTCATACTCATCAGACTGGTCAAGATAAACAAAAAAGGAAAACAGTAATTGCTAGAGGGGCTGTGATGATAGGCATCCTTTTTTTTCTTTGCTGGTGGAATTATGAATCAGTCCATTTATTCTGGAAAGCCTTTTAGAACTATGCCCTCAAGGTAATTCAACTCTTCATACCCTCTTGACCCCAAAATACCACTACTAGGCTTACACCCCAAAGAGATTAAAGAAAGAGGAGATAACTCATACACACCAAAATATTTATAACAGCCCTTTTTGTTGGAGCAAAGAACTGGAAACAAAGGTGGTGTCCATCACCTTGGGAATGGCTGAACAAATTATGATATATGAATGCAACAGAATAGTATGGGGTTATAAGTACGAGCAAAGGGAAATTCAGAGAAACTTGAATGACAATCACAACTACAACAGAGTAATGATAAAATATGTTTCTCACTTCTAGTTATGAATTTGAGGTACAGAATGACACACACACACTTTCAGACATGGCCAATGTGTAGATTTATTTTGCTTAACTGCAGTCCTTTGTTACAAAGAAGGGCTTTTATCTGGGAGAGAGTAAGGAAAAGGGGGAGCACTATCAAGAGGAATGGAAACAAGATGGAAGAAGGAAACAAAGAAAAGAGTATGAAAGAAATTCTAAAAGCACATAGGAGAGAGCATAAGGAATTTCAAAAGCAGAGCAATGTTAGAACTACCAAGCTAAATTTAAAATAATCTTTAAAAAACCAGCTGTCTATGAAAGAGATTTATAGTCTTGTATATAATCCTTTTTTGTGTTCTTTATCTAAGATGTTCATGTTTATTGATGTTTGTCAACTTCATAATAAGAAAAAGGAAAAAAATAAGCCAAACAGATTTGTAGCTATCCTTGCCAAGGGAAAAAAATCTGTAAGACTGAACAGAAGATTTCTTTTCAGTGAAAAAACAAAAAAGAAGTTTGTTGAATTTAACTGAATATAAGGAATAGCACAGGAATCATTTTTTTTAATCTCTTTACAACTGATAATTCTACTCATAGTAACAGATCTATAATATTTTGACATTATGATTTTCCCTTTAGATTTTGTTTTCCTTTATGAACTTAATGTCTTATCTATTACAGAAATCAGCAAAGCAACAAAATTATTTTTTTTGAATGCTACTTACCCGCAATTCTACTTCTTTGCCAAGTAAATCATAGAGAGATGCTCCTTTTGATGTAATTTCGGAAGCAAGCTGCCTAGCTGCTTTCAAATCTGCAATCTGGAATTTAAAAAAAAGCAAAAACTTCAGTGACATCCTATTAGACAAATGATTTGAAAATTAAAAATACATATAATTAGAATGTTAACAGTAAGCGTGACTTTCTGTCAGCAAAATCTTCAGTTTCCCACAACTGTCCACACCCTCTCATCTGAATCAAAGCTCTTCTTGGGAGTTAGTGGCAGGAAGTAAAGCAGGAACTTCTATCTTTCTCTCCATGACAACCTGAGGAGCACAATGTTAGAAGCTAGTAAAAGGAATACTGAAAGGTCTTACAATATCCCTACCTGCCTGGTCATCTGAGTAAAACCCTGCGCTGGGGATATGGGCAGGCAATTAAAGAGGTCCTCTTCTTGTTCTAAAACTTCATCACTTCTCCAGTCTCCCCTCTCCCCAGTCTCTTCTGGAGAAAATGCTTTTGAAACCAATAAAAGGCTAATTACAAAGATCTCCCTTTCTGTTCTTTGTACGTCTTTTCCCAAATTTCTTCTCTACATCACACAGGCAACAGCTGAAATAGGGGAAGAGGATAAGGAAATCTAAGCTAGGTTTGGAGGATGCAGACATAGGTTGTGGAGAAGCAGCTTCTTTCAAGGAGCTACTTGGCTTATTTCTACACTGGATAAAAAGGCAATCAGTAGGAAAAGAAAAGACTATCAAGAGAACAGAGACTAGGAGAGGAGAAATAAAAGGGTGTCACTGGAGTTAGCTCATGTCAGGTAAACATTTCCTCAGGAATGCAGCTAAGAGTCACATGTAGATAGAACTATCACTTACAAAAGCACTTTACTCACAAAAACACTAAAGCAAACAGGTCATTTTTGTTATCTGCATTTTTCACCGAAGGTAACTGAGGCTCAGAGTGGTGAAAAGACCTGTCCACGGTAACAAAGCTATGAAGTGGCAGATGTAAAACTCATATCCAGGTCTCCTTTCTCTAAAATAAGTAACCTCTTCACTAACGTCCCAAAGCGTCCACAGCTAGAAGTTTGTTCCCGAAAAGTTCATTTCTAAGGCTGAGACATAGCATCTCCATCCTCTTCCCTAAGCATCTGCTCCCTCATCCTTCTGTCGTTAAACCTCAGGCTTTGTAATATGGTTAAACAATCCTTATTTATCCTTATTTTACAAATGAGAAAACTGAAGCTCAGAGCAGCTGATTTTGCCACGGTGACAATGACAGTGATAACTGACATTTATACTATTAAAGTATTATTATGCAGTTATTATTATATAGTATTATTATAAAATAGTAATTATATTATAAAGTGTTATTACCTTAAAGTTTATAAAATGTTTTCCATTTATTATCTTTAATAAGTGAAGCTGAAACTCAGACCCATGTTGTCTGACTCCAAATCTAACGTTCTTCCCAATGAACACTGTAGGTGCTTTAATAACTGTTTCTTGAATGAATGAATGAATGAAACAAAAAATTTTATTGCACGCCTACAAGAATATATATTTGCCTTACCTTTGAGCCAAGATCAAATTTGAACTTGCTGATATCTTCCTCTCCTATTTCAGAGCCTTCCATTCCTTTGGTTTTCATGGCATTATAAAGGACTGATGTGATTTTCAACAGCTCTTTTACTGCATATCCATCTGCTTGATACAGTTTCTTAGTGTTAAGTTTTATATGAGCTTTGGTGGCCTATTTTTAGAAGAAAAATAATCAGGTCCCTTCCATATAATGTCCATAAAAATCCTATGTGAACAACTGGAAAACGTCTAGGTTAAAAGGAAAAATTCCAAGAGCAGATTAACATTATAATAACTATGTTACCATATTAATAATCATATGAGACAAAAGACAAAACAAAATCGACTAGTACTAGAAAATGCCACAGAAAATCTAGATAACCCTGATATTTCACCTCATATCCAGCAAATAAGCAATGTCAAAAGATGAGAAGAGTCAGTGAAGGGATTACGGCAAAATAAGCACAAAAATGTATGGTTGGTGGAGAAGTGAACTGGTACAACCATTCGGGAAAGCAATTTGGAATTATGCAAAAGAAGTGACCAAATGATCTATATTCTTTGATCTAGCTATTCCAGTGTTAGGCATTTATGACAAAAAGTAAGGAACAATATACACTAAAATCAGGGCTTGATTTATTTTTTGTAGATTGTCTAGACTTAAGTGATAGAAAAAATGCTAAGGATACAGATTAAACTTAAAAATGTTTCAGGAATAACATATTTTTCAGCGAGACAGCTGTTGAACATTTGTCAGCATATTGCTTAGGCAAGATCAAACAAATTGTAGTATATAAATATAGCGAAATACTGTGTTGTAAGAAACAATGATCATGATGAATACAGAGAAGCACGGAAAGACTTATGTGACTTACAAAGCCAGGAAAACAATAAACACAATTACCATAACAATGTAAATGGGAAAAAAAGAGACAAAACAAGCAAAACTGAATACTACAAAATTATGCAGCAAACAAACTAGTCTCTAAAGAGGAGATAAGAAATGATGCTCTCCACAAGCCACCACCTTCCTGCACCATCCCTCAAGATCGTTAGGGGTCCAAACGAATAGAACACTGCAAATGTCAGACTTTTTAACGTGTTTTTTGGTTTTGCTGAATTTGTTTTCTCTTTTTCCTCTTTTTAATTCTGTTATAAGGGGCATGGCTCTCTGGGAGGAGGTTAGAAACAAGAGATAACAAGAGGAGACAGATGAAGGTGATATAAAAACAAAAGATATTAATTTTTAAAAAATATTTTAAAGGAAACACTACAGAAAATAATCTGAAATCAGTTTTAGTTAGAAGCCTCCCATTCCTAATTTCCTTGATTCTTACTATGAAAACTAAGAACTAACCATGAATTGCGCAATGGCTTTAATGAAGAAAACTCGATCTTGTTCTGTTTCAACGTCAGAAGGAATGTCAGTCTGAGGCTCATACCTATCGAGAGGAAAAAGACAAAAATCAAATAGAAGGAGGGCAGACTGATTGGAACAAACAAAATTGGCACATTGGGAAAACAAAAAATGGACAATGCACTTATTTCCCCATTCCTAGCAGAATGAACAAGCGTAAAAACTATATATTCAATGCCAAGGCTTCAACATGATCTATATGAACAGGCTAAGAAATAAAAGAAATTCTGAAATGAAAGTTTTGGCTCAGTGTACAAAGCAAAACAGATACCTTCTTCATATCTCAAGTTTAGATTTAACTTCCTCAAATATCAATTAGTAGTTAATTCTTGACCCAGAGATAACTGAAACTAGGAACGATAATGTATTTACAAAGACGATGAGAATCTGTTAGCATTAACTTTCTCAGTCTTCTTGATGTACCTTAACAGATATTTCACACAAGAGCAAATCCAAATTATTATTGTAATAGTACCCTATAATAATTATAACTTTAAGACAGACGTCTACCGCGTGTATTCTTTGTCCAAACTGAGATACCCGGAGCCAACTAAGAAAACTCTTTTGGGTCAATGTATTTTTCTCTCTTGTACCTTTCATAGTAAACTCCGTTAATTTTTACTTAATGATCCCATTAAACTCTAATTTCATTAAGCTATATGCCCCACAACAGTATCTGTGAAAACAATCATTTCCACAAAGTTCATTAATAAAATCTAGCTATCACGTTCAACTATTAACAAAGTACTAACCTCTTCACAAGCCAGAGAAGCACTTCAGAGACAAGCCCAAAGTTTGGTGTGCGAAAATTCTCCATAGAGATGTGTCGTGGATATCCCAGGGCCCTCATCATTTCTGTAAAATCTATTCAATATCATAAAATATGATCTAATCAGCTCTACGTTTTCAGGCATTTATCTAATCTATGGGTTATCTGGGATCCTAACATTCCATTCTTCAAACCTTTTGGTTATTTCAGTGCTATGGTCGATAAGACTCTCAGCTGGAAGGAAAGAGGAGATAAAACTCAGAACAATTACTCTGGCTACTGTTTAAATCTTACAATGTGTGGGGATAAAAGAGACTGCCAATTAATTAAAATAAGGTTTGAGGAATTAACTATGAATTTAATTTACTACAATCTCTATCCCCTTTTATTTTTAAAAATGGTTAACTGGTTTTCTTTTTAACTCAACTTTGGTTCACTGGGGAGACTAGCTGAACTCTCAGGACAATATTTAGATTTGTTATTAATCAAATTAAGAAAGAGAATGTTTCAGGTCCTACCTTCACATACATTTTGGAGTTTAGTGTGACGAAAAGCTAACGGAAGGGAGAATAGAAAATGTCTTCCCCATATACATAAAACTCTGGAAAGATATGAGATGACCACCAAGAATTAAAAACTTTGTTCCTATGCTATGACAAATGTCTACTAATCTAACTACTATTTTGCTTACTGTTTTCATGTCAGAATTCTTATATTAAATCCATAAAAAATGATGTTGTAGAAGATGGCAGAATAGAAGGACGAACCTATAGAGGTTCTCTTCCCATAACCTGTAAAATACCCTGTTAAAAATGACTCTTTAACTAATTCTAGAACAGCAGAAACCACAAAATGAAGGAATGAAACAGATTTCCTGCCCAAGACAGCCTGGAAGGCTGACAGGAAAGGTCAATTGCACTGGGCTCAGAGAGCAGAGTACAGCCTAGCCTGGGCCATGCTGCACAGACAGGATTGGAACAGGCTTCAGGGAGCAGAATCATGGGTAGCAGCTGTGGTTCCCACATCGCCAAAGACAGCTTCAGAGGTCAGTAAGAAAGTTCTTTCACCTGGGTGAAAGGAGAATTCAGTCTGGCCCGAGCCCAGCCCCAGGAAAAGAAGGTCCAAATGCTCACTGAAGAAAATAGTTCTTTAAAAATTAGAATGGAGCAGATGGAAGCTAATGACTTTATGAAAAGCCAAGAAACTATAAAACAAAACCATAAGAATGGAAAAATAGAAGACAACATGAAATATCTCCCTGGAAAAACAACTGACCTGGAAATTTTAAATTTAATTAAATAACTTATAATTTTAATTTAAAATATAATTTAATTTAATTAATTTCATTATTTAAAATTTATAATTTAATGTAAAAATTATAGGACTACCTGAAAAATATGATAAAAAAAAGCCTAGACATCATCTTCCAAGAAATTATCAAGAAAAATTGCCCTCATATTCTAGAACCAGAGGGTAAAATAAAAATGGAAAGAATTCACCAATCACTTCCTGAAAGAGATCCCAAAAGGAAAACTCCTAGGAATATTGGAGCCAAATTCCAGAGTTCTCAGGTCAAGGAGAAAATATTACAAGCAGTCAGAAAGAACCATCAGGATAACACAGGATTTACCAGCTTCTACACATTGAAAGGCTTGGAATATGATATTCCAGAGGTCAAAGGGGATAGGATTAAAATCAAGAATCACCTACCCAGCAAAACTGAGTATAATACTTCAGGAGAAAACATGGAATTTCAATGAAATAGAGGATTTCCAAGCATTCTTGTTGAAAACACCAGAACTGAATAGAAAATTTGACTGTCATATAAGAATCAAGAGAAACATGAAAAAATAAACAGGAAAGAGAAGCTTTAAGGAACTCATTAAAGCTGAAATGTTTACATTCCTCCATGAAAAGGTGTTATTTGTAACTCATATGACCTTTTTCAGTTTTAAGGTTGTTAGAGGGAATATATGTGTGTATATGTGTGTGTGTGTGTGTGTGTATGGATATGTACACACACATACATATACACATATATGCATATATACATATATATGTAGGTGTATATGTATATATTGCACATTATTTATGTATAGGTATATATATGTACATGGGTGTAATATGTGTATGTATATATATATGTGTATATATATATATATGTATATATATATACACACACATAGAGGGCATAGGCTAAGCTGAATATGAAGGGAGACTATCTAAAAAAAATAAAATTTACTCTTGAGTGTAATGCACTAAAAGTAAGAGAAAGGGAGAGGTAGAATGTAGCAAATCATCTCACATACAAGAGGGAAGAAAGAGATTTTACAATGGAGGGGAAGAGAGGGAGAGAAAAGGAAATAAGTGAGCCTTACACTCATGAGATTTGGCTTAAGGAGGAGTAACACACTCAATTTGAAATGGAAATCTATTTTACCCTGCAGGAAGGAAAGGGGATAGGATAGGAAGGATAATAGAAGGGGCAGTAAATTGGGGAAAGGGATTATCAGAAACAAAAATTATTGTGGGAGGACAGGTCAAGGGAGAGAATGGAATACATGGAGGGCAGAGTAGAATAGAAGGAAATGTGGTTAGTCTTTTACAACGTAACTATTATGGAAGTGCTTGTATTGTTACACATGTATGATCTATATTGAACTGCATGTTTTATCAATGAGGATGGGTGGGGAGGGAGGAAGGGAGAGAATATGGGACTCAAAGCTTTAATAATGAATGTTAAAAATTGTTATAGTGTGCAACTGGAAATTTATACAGGCAATGGAGTATAGAAATCTATTTTGCCCTACAGGAAAAGAGGGAAGGAGGGATGGAAGAAGGGTGGGTAATAGAAAGGAGGACAGGCTGGAGGAAGGGGTGCATGGGGTGCATGCTGTCCTGGGGGGGGGGGAATGGGAAGAAAATTTTGAATTCAAATTCTTGTGGAAGTGAATGGTGAGAAATGAAAATAAATAAATTTTATAATACTTTTAAAAACAAATAAATGATATTATACGGCACCGAACAGTTTACAAAACACTTTACCATCTCACTTCAGAATTACAGTTGACATAGATACAGACGGATGGACAGACGGACAGACAGTGCTTTGTGTTCACAAAGGGCTTTATTTATAAAACCCTCTCAGGTAAGGAGAAAACGTAATGATTTGTCCACATTTGTCCTCTCTCTTCTACCTCAGCTGCTCTCCTGAGCCTCAGAACACTTGTGAGGGAGTCACGGCGGACGCGCTAACACTCACGTTACGGATGAAGAACTTTGCTGGCTTCCTCAGCTACAAAATGAGGTATCCAGAAAGGTTCAGTAGCGGCAATCAAATCAACGTCTCCAAATCAAATCCAATGTACTCCAAAACCAAGCATCTTATCATATCATGGTGTCTCATGAATGCACTGCAATGCCCAGCAATCTTTCTACAACCCTCTTCCCAGGTATCTCTATCTTTCCCCCCACTAATACCACCTAACAAAGTTGGCCCTTGGTAAAATTATGGAAAGGTTAATCTTCTGTCCTACGTTGCAGCCTTCAGCTTCTGAACCTACCACCCATTACCCCCAAGAGGTTGGAGGAAGGAATGAAAAAAAAGACAATGCGGACTTAAGATGTCTTTTCCAAATAATTTGCATTTTAAAAGTGAATAAGGGAAAATGGTCTAGGGATATGAAAATGCAATTCTCAAAAGAAAGTCTTCCAAGCTGTCTAAAGCTATATGAAAAAAAAAGTATTCCAAATCATCAATAATCCAAAAAATGCACATTAAAGCATCTGAGATTCTACCTTCCACTCATCAGATTGGGAAAGTTGACTAAAAGTGAAAGATGATACATGCTGAACAGGCTGTGAGAAAATGGAAAAAAATGGTGCTCTTGTTGGTGGAGTGGTGAATGCCACCACTGTGGAAAGTAATCTGCAATAATCCTAAAAAAGTTACTAAACTATTCATGTCCTTTGACCCAGTGATACTGTACTCCAAAGATCAAAGAAAGAAAAGGTCCCATATGTAAAAATAATTGTATCAGCTTTTATCTTGTAATGGCAAAGAACTGGAAAACAAGGGGGTGCCTATCAATTGGGGAATGAATGAAATTATGGTATATGGTAATGGATTGTGCCACAAGAAATGAAGAGATAGTTTCGGAAAAACCTGGGAAGATTTGTATGATATGATGCAGAGTGAAGTTAACAAAACCAGAGAACAATTTACACCACAATATCAATATTGTAAGAATAAATGATTCTGCGGAAATGACTGAACAAGTTGTGGTAAATGACTGTAATGGAATACTATTGTGCTATAAGAAATGGTGAGCAGGATGATGTTTTATATGCACTGATGCAAAGTCAAGTGAGCAGAACCAGGAGAATATTGTACAGAGTGACAGTAATACTGTAAGATGATCCACTGTGGGTGCTTAACTACTCTCAGCAATACAATTATCAGAGGCAATTCTAAAGGACTCACAATGAACAACGCTATTCTAGAGAAAGAACTGGAGCCTGAATACAGATCAAAGCATACTGTTTTTCACTTTCCTTTTTTTTGTCTTCTTTTACAACTTGACTAACATGGAAATATGTTTTGCATGACTGTACATGTATAATCTAAATTAAAATGTTTACTGTCTCAGGAAGGGAGAGGAGAAGAAGGAAGAGAATTTGGAACTCAAAATTTTAAAATAAACACTGAAAGTTATTCTTACATGTAGTTGGGGAAAAATAAAATATTTTTTAAAATGAACAATTTTGAAAGATTTAAGAACTACATTCAATAGAAAGCAAGCATGACATCCAAAGGATGCTTAAAAATGAATGCTACTCAACTCATGAGTGAGATCACCCCTCCAATATGCAGAATGAGATACTTTTTTTTTTTAATATGGCCAATTTGGGTGTTTGTTTTGCCCGACTAACTTTATCTGTTATAGGGGTTTTGTATTTTACTTTCTGTGAGGGAAGGAGAGGTGGGAGGTATAAAAAATGCTACTGAAAAAAGTATCTTAATTTTTGAAAAAGTGAGTGAAGGGAAAGCCTATTGTTTAATCCAATAAAGTTAATCTCTAGGGAAGAATTTCAGGTAATGGTCCTGAGGGATATATTTAGTGAAGACACTAATGTTTCTGAAGCTTATCAAATAGGGGTCACTGTGCCACAGTGACAAACAAACCCTGTTCCAAACCTTTAGACCTAACTCTTGCTACTAACTTTCTATGTGATTTTACACTTTCCCTCTTTGAGCCTCAGTTTCCTCCTCTGTAAAATAAATGGATGGTATAGGTAATCTATAAAGCTTATTACAGCTTTTACTATGATTACTGTCACCCTCCTCAACTAAAATTCTCTTATGATAGACAGATGATCCTGAGTCCCCAAAGGCTAAATTAGTGGAACATAAATTCTGGTAGATGTAAAGGTTTTTGGGGTTTTGGGAGTAGGGAACATAGACTGGGGAAGAACGGTGGAGAGATACCAGTCTAAAACTAAAGAGATTTATGTTGGGGTATAGTTAAGCCTGATTTCCCTTGGTGAACCACAAGACTGAGGTCAGATAACTTGAGACAATGACGCTAGGTTTATCCTAAACTAGTTTAGAAAGGCTCATTCTGTAAAAGTGATTCCTGGAACAGAGAATTAATCTTATGTTAAGTAGGAGGGTCTCATATCTGGGCGGTGTAAGTTACACAGCCAATAAGCAACTTTGTGCAGCAGTTTAGTTAATACCTTTAGTAGAAGAGAGAAAGGTAGAGGAAAAGGGAAATCAGGAGAAAAGGTGGAGAGGGGTTTCTGGGAAATGTGGAAATATCTGGAATTCAACTAGCAGAATTTGTTATCAGGATAAAAATACACTTTCTGAGGAGGGACAGGAAAGATATGAACAAATATTTTACAATTGTTAAGAAATCTATTTGACCTAAGACAGCAATGCTGAAGTATTCATAAAGAGAAAGCTACAGATATCCTATACAAGGACAGTTTCTACAAAAGTGGATGGAGAGTGCTTGCTGGGAGTTAGGGAGGAGATGGGCTGGGGAAGAAGTCAAAGAAGAAAGGGGAAACGGAGCTTTAATAGAGAGGCAGGCCTCCAAAAACCTGGAGGAGCCCATCTACTGTTTCACTGCCCTCTTTATGATATTGTATTTCTCCAGAAGGCTGGCCACCAGATGAATTTTAGGGACTAAGGCACTAAAATACCATCTTCTTAGGTGCATCTGCTAATGAGGTCTCGGATCTTTGGAAGTTCTGAAATACCCTCTTAAATTCCATTTCCAAAAGCCTATGATGTCACCCACAAAGACTACAGTCTCTTCGGCCTTAAGGGATTTAGGAGCCCCCAAAAGGAAACATTTCCTCTTGGTGTCCCTCTTTCCGATGTGAGCCTTCTAACCTGGGCTGGTCTTTGGGGTCTACAGGCTGAAATCCCTCGGCTGCGCTGTAAGTGTTGCTTTAAGGACGGTGAAACAGTATCCTTGCAGAGCCGGGCTCCCCGCGCCTGGCCTGGGCTCCCCGCGCCTGGCCTGGGCTCCCCCCGCCTGGCCTGGGCTCCCCCCGCCGGGCCTGGGCTCCGCCCGCCGGGCCTGGGCTCCCCCCGCCGGGCCTGGGCTCCCCCCGCCGGGCCTGGGCTCCCCGCGCCGGGCCTGGGCTCCCCCCGCCTGGCCTGGGCTCCCCCCGCCGGGCCTGGGCAACCCCCGCCGGGCCTGGGCAACCCCCGCCGGGCCTGGGCTCCCCCCGCCGGGCCTGGGCTCCGCCCGCCGGGCCTGGGCTCCCCCCGCCGGGCCTGGGCTCCCCGCGCCGGGCCTGGGCTCCCCCCGCCGGGCCTGGGCTCCCCCCGCCGGGCCTGGGCTCCCCC
>CM053769.1:44847277-44884110 GCA_028658325.1 Potorous gilbertii | reverse complement strand
TTGGTGGCAGGCCTGGCTGCTATTCAGGGTAAGATTAAATCAGGTTCTCAGGTGGGGGCAGGGCTGCCTCCCAGGCTCAGTTCCCTCAGGGGGTTTATGCAGAGACCTTTTGTAATGGAGCTGCTGCTGAGCTCCTGCCTGCTCTGGGAGCCTCTGGCCCCTGCTGCCTCTGCCACTGGTCTGCCACTGCCTCTGCCGCTGCCTCCTGAGGGGCCCTGAGTCCTGGAGACACCCCACTCCCCTCTCAGCCCGTCTCTCTCACTGACCTGTGAGTCTGTGGGTGGAGGGACCTTCACGGCAGCTGGAGATTCTGTCCCTGAAGCCTGCTCAGATCTGCTCGCTCCTCTTGGTGCTGCGTGGCCAGGGCAGGGGAGGGCTCCGCTCCCATCCGGGGCGTGATGGACCCTAGGGGTCCGTTTTTCAGGGCTCTCTGGAACAGAAATCTCTTTCACTGTGTTGTTGCGTGGCTTCCACTGTTCCAGAATTTGTCAGGAGTTCTTTTCAAAGGAAATCCATGGGCTGTGAGTTCGGAGCTGGCATAGGTGAGTCTTTCTACTCTGCCATCTTGGCTCTGCCCTGATTTCCATCTTCTTTTAACAATTTTCCCCTTCTTCCTTTGGACTTTGATTAAAGGCCTATAACCTTCCAAAATGCATATCTCCCTACATGGATTCAGCACTACACTTGTCTTCATTCCTTCTTTTTCAGTCCCTCACATCTTTATTTCCTAATTTCAGAAGTTGTTTTCTCATATAACTGAAATCTATTGTAATAATTATATTCTTTCCTTGATCAAAAAGGAAACTTTTAAAAAGTCCAGGCATTTTTTCACCTTGTCAGGTAAAACTTTACTATTACCACTGTGATTTCTTAAGAGATTGTAAATTCAGTCTATTCCAAATCCTGTAGGTAGCTTAGCTTCTAATTCATCTCAACAATTTACTTCTACATCATTCACAGCAGAAATGCAGTTGCAAGAGAAGCATTCTCTTTCTGATTTAAGCAAGCTTCTTTTTTTCCAAGCTGCAAAAAAAGTGTTAATGGTTGCCCTAGGTGGCTAACAGACTTCAAAACTGTTTTCAAACTGAAAAACTGCTTTCCCTGTTTGAAAGATAAACTTTTCCATGTGCTTCAGCTCTGTTTAAGAATTGAGCATTTAATATCATTCTCCAGGGGGAAAATTATAGGAATGTACTATTTATATTTCTGGGAGTAGTATAGAGAAAGGTCTTGGCATTTTGAAGTAAGCTTTGGAAGAGTCGGGGGACTTGGGGTGGGGAGAAGAGCAAAGAGGTCATTCCAAGAAAAGCTAAAGTACTTACTGAGCAAGCTATTCAGTGATCTTACATCCTTCTGTAAACTGAATACCCTCTCTTCCCCACTTCATGTACCATCTCTGTGTTGGCTCAGGAGAAGAAAGTGAGATTGGTGACCTTGCACAGCCCTCCCTCACTCAAAACAAAGTCAAGTGCAAGTCATGTCATCATTTCTCTGATATCATGGTCTTCTTCAAAAATGAAGGATGAACCCAACCTGTGAGTAGACTGAGCTGCCTGAGTGGGGACCCAGCTGGCTGGGTAACCCAGCTCATCCTCTCCCTTCTGTCTCCCTCTCCCCTTCCTTAGGGCTTTGGGCTAGATGTCCTTCCTTCCTTCTTTCCTTCCTTCTTTCCTGCCTTCCTTCCTTCCTTCTGATTCCCAAAACCTTAAACCCAGTGCGCTCTGAAGCCCATGGGCTGGTCAACAATAGGTCCCTGCCCAAACTCCACTTAATGGCTGACTTACAGTGATTATCACTAGTAACAGTTTCTGTTGATTTAGTTATTTTTTATTTTGTTCATTAAAAGGGTCATTCCCTGACTACTTCTTAAAGAGTCCAGTTCACTCAGTGGGCACTACCTCCCTCTAAGTGAGTACCTGTAAAGGCCAGCCTAAAAAGGCCAAGTTCTCCCATTGCATCCTGGGCCATCTCCATTCATCCTGATGAATATCTGGTCATTGAACCCCAATGGCTCAGGAGGAGAAAGCGAAGTTGGTGACCTTGCACAACCCTCCCTCACTCAAAACAAAGTCAACTGCAAGTCATGGCATCATTTCTCTGATGTCATGGTCTTCTTCAAAAACAAAGGAAGAACACAGACAAACATTTCTGTATAATGGGGGGGTTTTCAGCTTGTTTTTGAAGTGAGGGCTCCCCATTTGTAGCATTCAATTATTTACCATTACTATATTTTAGGTAGCTTAGGTGCCAAGAATACAAAATCAAAAACAAAAGTCTCAACCAAATAGATCTTCAATGAATTTATATTTTCCTACAACATCCAGCTCTAAATCTGTATACGTGCAATACAAGGTGACTTGGGGAGGCATGGGGAGTGGAGTGGAGATCACTGGGTGCCACCCTAACTCTTTTGAGAAAGGCAGAAATCTAGCCAGAAGGTTCAAAACTTCTTGGAGCATCCCTTTGGCAACTAAGGAGAAATAACATGTGACTGAGCCCTTCTCCTTTCTAGTCCTTACTCTTCCTTGGCTCCTTTTCTTGAAAGATATTAACAGTCCGGAACTCATACAGAGGAAAGTGAAAGAGCTTGAAACCATGTGGATCAATTGACGGTAGAAGGAACATTTAAAATGGAGAAGAAAAGACGTAAGAAGGGACACAATCACAATGTAATGGCAATAGAAATTGGATTTTAAATAAGTTCTCTGGATTCAAATCCTGACTCTATCACCTACTGCTTATGTGATCTGGGGCATGTTGCCTGATGTATCTGACCCTCAGTTGTGTCACACCTATAAAATTAAGAGATTTGGACCAGATGACCTCTAAAATCCATTCTAGCACTAAATGCTAAAATTCTAAAAAAAAATCTCTCTTGGGAAATTAAGCTAAGTTTGCCTAAAAGATAATCACAGTCACGACAGTCATGGTAGTCACTTAATCATAGATTTAGAGCTGGAAAAGACCCTAGAGCTCACTGAGCTAACTCAGATGATGGACCTGAGGACCAAAAAATAGGAAGTGATTTTTCCCAGGGTCACTAAGCTAGTAAATGGCAGGGGGAGGGGGAGGGGTGGAATACCAAGATGGAATATCAAGGCGGAATGTCAAGACTTAGTATGGCAATTGTCTTTATCTATAATTAAAGGAATGTCAGGCAGTAGAAAGATTAAGCTTTTTGTCCTTATTCTGCAGAAAGGATAACTGAGACTAGAGAGGTTAAATATGACATTCCTATAGTTACCCTACTAGTTTGCACGATAGTTATTAGAAAAAAACAGTGGCTTTGGAACCTGAATTCAACTCCTAGTTCTGGAGTCACCTGTTTGACTATTGGGAGCAAGTGACTTAAAATCAATTTCCTCATTTGTAAATGGGGGGTTTGGACTAGATGATCTTTAAAATACTTTTCAGCTCTAAATCTCCTGATGTGTATGATCTGCAGTGTCTGAGCAAGAATGACAAACTAGCTACCCTGACTCCTATCAGTGTTTTTTCATCTTTGGCACTAGACACAATCTATTGTGTGTCTAGGCTCTAGAGCAAGTCTAAGCCTGGATCAGTGAGGGTAAGTTTGGCAGCAAAAGGTACTCAATAACATTTCCATTACCTTTTCCTCTCCCTGGTCCTCTCTGACAGCCAGGGGGAAGAAAGGATGGTATTCCCAGTTATGACATCACAAAGCTGTTCAGCAGGGTTGCCATGAAGCCCCAGACTTTAGGCCAGGATATTTTGAGAGGACCCAAGGTGTTGGAGCCCTGGCAGCTTCTCCAGCTAGCCACACTGGACCTCAATGGAGGCTTTGGTCTGTGCTTTCTCTGAGCTGCGAATAAGAGAAGGTATCATACTGGGGAGGATAAGATATAGGAGGCTAGGAAGTGGGGAGATAAGTAGAAGAGGTTAAAAAAGAGAAATCCCTCCCATCATCCAGGGACATCAGCATAATAAATGGTGCTAGATATAAGCCCACCTATGCTAAGCGGAAGGCTAAGTATCAAGAGATGAGGGGATTCTACTGACCAGAGGCTGGTCAAATCTTTTCTTTCTGGACCAGTTTCATTATGTCTAAACTGGTACCAAAATAATGACACTCCCTAAACCACATCCATCTCTAAGATAGGGAGGAATATAATGAAAAGCTTCCAGAAGGGATTTTCTTCCCAGTAGCTGTCCACTGTCCAATAGTTCCAAGGAGATCTCTTTCCAGTTTGAACGGACCTTTAAAAAATGAGCAAAAACATGAACCCCTTTGTCTCCAAAGGGCTCAAGTCATCCTATCATCAAATGTCTTTTCTTTTTATCTTCAAAGTTCTCTGAAAATGGGGATAGGGTTTACCTATCCATATAGAGATGAATGACCACACTTGACAAAAGTAAACCTGAGGTCCTACAAGACAATAATGAACTCAGGTTTATTTAGACTGAGTCCTAATCAGGGAAAGAAAGGGGGACTCAGGGCAGGAAGAGAAAGTTGACTGGTTCCCCTACGTATCTCCCCCAGAGTGTCTTCCCTCCCCCTCTCAAGGGTGTCTGTGTTTCCACCATAGATGCAGTGAGCCTGACTTTGGGCTGCCCAGGCAGCGCCGACACTCCCCCCAACATCTACGAGGGGGGTCTGGGGGCCCGGAGGCAGCAGTGCCCCAGCCCACCAGGCAGCAAGCCCAAGAACTTCCGTCTTCGTCACCTTCGGAGCCTGGCACTCTATTTGCCCAGCAGCATGCAACCTGCCGGCCAGTGCGAGAGCCACTGGCTGGGGAGGCTAATGGCAGGGGGCTGCCTCCCACGGGTGGGGCCCCTGCTCAAGGGCGGGGCATGGGCCCTCGATCTTCCTGGCCCTCTGAGCTCTACCAGCCATCCCCTGGATTCACCAGGTCCCCAACCACCCAGGGAGAACCTAGGGAGTACAGGTGAGGATGCACATGACAGGGCCAGGAACAGAACTCCGGGAAAGCAGGAAGGATGCCCCAGTCCAGCCAAGACAGGATCAATCCCAGGGAGCAGGGTGTTAAAGGTGGGGCTTCGGGAGGGTGGGCATCTTCTCATCATAAAGCCACTGCTGTGGCACAGCCTGGCAGTGTTTGGGGTAGAATCTCACAAGACAAAGATTAGCAAGGATTTTCTGAGGTCTATGCAGCTCAAGTACTGGTAAGTCCAACTGTTATCCCTCTCCTTACACCGTGTAGGCTAGTCAGATCAGGGAGCAAGAAAAATCCTTTTGTGTGTCCAGGATCACGGATCAGAGTGGGACAGAAAGGAGGCAGCAATTTTGTATGGAAAAGGGCATACATATTTATGCAGGGAAGGGGGAAGGGTTGACTGGGTGCTATGTCAGTGGCTGAGTGTGTGGCTGGGTGTATAGGCATCAAAGAATAGTGGTTGAATACATAGGAGAGTGGGGATATATGGAGATGACTGAATATTTGTTGGAGTCTGGATATATGTATGTATTTGACTGGGTGTGATTGGGTGTGAGACTCTGTGTGTGTGCGTGTGTGTGTGTATTTAGGTAACTGGATGAAAATGTAGATGGTAGGAATAGATGCTAGATGTGAATCTATGAGGAGAATATGAGAGATAACTGAGTGTATTTATGTGAAGTGTTGGAGGTGCACATGGGGATAATACTATCTGTACATGTGTATTTAGCTACGTGAAGCTTGGGTGCCAAGATGTGTGTATATTATAATACACATGTGCATGTGTATTTTACACATACACATATATTGAATATACATATTATTACATTTATACTACATATTACATATAAACAAGCCTGTATATTATATATAATTTATAATTACATACATGTAATATGTATATGTATTACAGGAAATATATAAAAATATATAGGGGTGCTGGTGGTTTATGTTTGTGGATAGGTAGCTGGGACCATGTGTATGTGTTGACTGTGAATGTAACTGAATGTGGCTGAGTATATTTAAATCCCCTTCTCAGGACTTTTTATAACTTCATCGTACCCCCTGTAGATACCCAAAGTCCCAGGCTTTTTTCCTCTTGTGACTTTGTGACCTCCTTGTGACCTCCCAACCATGGCCTGGGCAGATCTGAGACCAAGAGACTTATAATTCTTTCCCCTAGACCCCAGGTAAAGAACACAGCCTAACTCAGAAAACAGTGTGGCCTTGTGAGGGTTAGGACCAGGAGACATTGTGGTATAGACTTGGCTCCAGAGTGAGAAGACCCTTAACTAAGCCCCTTAGCATCTTTGGACCTCAACTCATCCCTTAGATCATGCCAACTCCCAGGGGCATGGAGGGGTAGGTATACAGAAACTCATGTTTGTACAGAATGTTGAGATTGTCCATTGATCTACAAAGGGAGTTACAGGCTGGGTTGTGTGACTTCAGTTTTCACTCCTTCTCCCCCAATACTACACATTCTCATTATTGACTTGTTTCTTTCCCCTTTTCCTCAGCTTCCAGCTCCAGCACCGACCCAACCAAGGGTGCCCTCTCCCAGCCCCGGTCACCCGAGTGCTCAGGCTTCAGGCCCAAGAGGTCTTGGGGAACCTTAGAGGAATCAACATGTCCTATGTGCAAGAGGACCCGGCCCGGGGCCCAGGAGAGGCCATAGAGGGGTCCCAAGCAGCAGGGCTGGTTTCCCTAGCTCTGAGGGCAGGTGGAGGGAATGACTTGAGGCTACAGGTCCCTGGGGGAACAGCCTCCCTCCAGACTCTCCTAGCTCCTCCTGGCAAGCAGGCCTCCAGGATGCCAAGACAGCTGAGGAAGTTCCCTCAGAGGGAAGTCCGATTGGGGTCTCAGGGAAGTGAGAGGAGAGGGAAGAGGTTCCCGCCAGAGGGTCGGAGAAAGGAGAAGCAGGGGCAGTGGTCCAAGCAGCCGGGGCACGCACTACATATTCTATTGCCTCGGAGATGGTGTCGAAGGCAGATAATCCCAGTCAAGCAGGCCTGGGAACCAGCAGGTCCTACATCTGAATAAAGGGAGAGGTCTGTCCATCCTCAAGTCTGCCTCTGGGCCCCTGCCTCCTGCCCAGGTTTTCTAAAGGACATTCCCCAAAGGCCCGGGGAGATAACCTGCAAATATCAGGGCCTTGGATATCGGGGTCAGGCTCACCCTTTTATTCTCTAACGGTCTAAATTGTTAAACCTACCTGCAGGTCTCCATTCTGCCGACACTCTAATCCCTTAATGAGACAGCATTTTACAGTGCTTGGAGTACTAGAGGTGGAATTAGGAAGACATTGGAATGCTTTCTCCGGCACTACTTGTGTGACCCCTTAACTTTTCTGGGTCTTTTTTTTTTTGGAGTGGGGGAAGGCAAGACAATGGGGTTAAATGATTTGCCCAAGGTCACACAGCTAGTAAGTGTCAAACGTCTAAGGCAGGATTCGAACTCAGGTTCTCCTGACTCCAGGACTGGTGCTGTAGTCAGGGCACCACCTACCTGATCCCTGGACCTGGATTTTCTTAGATGTATAATGAGGAGGTTGTACTAAGTGGCCTTCAAGGTCCCTTCTAGCTCTGACTCTGGGATCCTGAGTTCTCACGCTCTCAGGCTTAGCTCCAGTTGGTCAGTCAATGCTGGGGACCCTGGTTTCATTGATCCCTAATAGAAAGAAGCTACTGTGAATGGGAAAGGGAAAATCTGCTGCAATCTCTTCATTAGCCACATTGCTTAGCAACAAGCAAGCTGTGTAAGGGCAGGAGTTGAGAGAGGACTGGGAGGACAGACAATGACTGAGGGAAGGGGAGGATTGCCCGCTGGGTCCTTTGTGGGATTCAGATTGGGTTTTGTGGTATCCTGACAGGAGATGATGCATACAGGGATAATATGCCACCACTCCATCTACCCAGAAAAAGGGTTAAGTTAAAAGGACATGGAATTACTCCTCTCTGGAATTCTACCTATATTAATTGGGGCTACTCAGCAGCTTCTGTGAACAAGGATATGGGGTGTCCTCATGTCTCGAACTCCACCCTACCAACATATGGATGGCCTGTTGGGTACCAGAATGTTAAGAGCTATTTGAGTGAGGTGGGACAGTAGCAGTAGTACTCGATGTGCCACCTGGGAAGTTAGTCTTGTCACCAAGGACACTTGAATTAGGTGGTGTTTGTGGCATTCCATGTAGTATGAGGTTCCTCTTCAAATATCTCTCCCATATGCCTACTAAATTCCATCAGAGCTACTGTTTTAGGTTTTCCCCTCTCTCTTAGGTTTTCCCTAAGCCTCTAATCAAATTCTCCTGATAAAAATGCTTGCCAGTTAATAGAAATTGGAGATCACACATAGGAGAGCCTGCCCCCATCAGCTAAACCCAGAGTCTTTCCTGCCAGGTGTGAGGGGAAAGGGAAGGACCAGAAGTTTTGTGGTTTCAGACACCTTTGCCATTTTGGTTAGGTTCTGTTGTCCTGTTGATGAGGGAGGGATCAGGGCAAAGAGGAAGCTGAAATATCACAGAGCAGGGCTAAGAGGAAGCCATCATGGAACGTCTAAGGGAAGGGAACTGGTAGATAAATGAGTCTACATTCCTTATTGTACAGAGTAGAAAGCTGAAAGAAACAATGACTCATAATCAATAGCAGAACAAAGTTTCGAATTTAGGTCTTCCTCCCAGTCTAGAGCTCACGCATTATACTATGGTGCCTCTCCATGGCACTGAAACGTGTTATTTAGAGAAATGATTTCAACAAGCATTTCAAGTGCCTCTTATGAGCTAAGCACTGTGGTAAGTGAATCTAAAGAGGAAAAAAAAATTCCTGCTCACAAAGAGTTAAAACTCTTGCCTCAAACCACTCCCCCAAAGAAATCTTGGGCAGGCATCCAGAAACATACCTTCCAAAAAGTAAAGGAAACTGGGGGCTGACTTTGGTACATAAATAGTTGCATCAAAAGTACAGAATTAATGATCCATTGAGAGGCAGGGCCAATGTGTTCTGTTTTTTCTTAATTGTACTTAGTTGTTAAAAGGGAGGGTTCTTTTGAGGGAAAGTCACTGGGAAGTGGAAACAAATTTTTTTTAAGCATTAATAAAATATTTTTAAAAATTGGGGCTTGAAAAACACAACACTTTGAGAAGAGCAGGGATGATGTACCAGGATAGGGAGGAGGGTTCTGAGTATTTCTAACTCTTTAGTAAAATCAAGTAGGATTTCAACAATTGACTGGCCGGACTGGCACTTTTAAAACATGACAGGCTTATTTATACCCTTTGAAGATTTACTCCTACACAGTCAAGAAGTCTGAGATTGCAAATACATGATTAAATATGGTATACAAAGGTATCTTAGAATCTTTGGATTAATAGGGAATTCCAAGATTATCCAGTAAGAGATTCATCCCTAAATGGGAAACCTCTCCAACAAATCTCAAGAAATTGAGGCAGCTCGGTATTGCAGTGGATAAAATTCTGGACCTAGAATTAGGAAGAGTTGCCTTCCGGCTGCCTCAGTATCTTCATCTTTAAAATGGTGATAATAGCACCTTGCAAAGTTGTTGGAGAGATAAAATATGTATGTAAGTGCTTAGCAAACTTTAAAGTCTTATATAAATGCTATCATAGCTATTAGGCTAGGCGATATTCATTATAGAGGGAACTTTAAAGTTTGTAAAAACTCACATGAGGCTCACAAAAATTCTATAAGCCAGATACAAGTATCTCCAGTGCTGATGAACCTGACACCTCACAAGGCAGCCTTTTTCATTGTTGGAGAGTTCTAGCCAGGTCTTTTCCCCCCAAAATCTATTAGTTTTCAGTTTGCAACAATCACTTCCATAAATTTTAAATTTTCTCTCCTTTCCCTCTCCCCAAGATGTCATGCAATCTTATATAGATTCTACACATACATTCCTATCAATATCACATTGGTCATGTTGCATAGAAGAATAAAAATGAATGGAAGAAACCATGAGAAAAACAAAAACAAAGGAGAAAATGGTTGCTTCATTCTGTGTTCCAACTCCATAGTTCCTTCTCTGGATGCGGATGACATTTTGTATCATGAGTCCTCTGGATATGTTTTAGGTCCTTACATTGCTGTGAAGGGCTAAGTCTATCAGAAAGAGTCCTCACACACTGTGGCTGTTACTGAGAGTAATGTTCTCCTGGCTCTGCTCACTTCCCTCAGCATCAGTTCATATAAGTCTTTCCAGGGAAGGTCTTATTAGAAAGTTCTTACTACAGAACCTCAGATTTGGACAAGAACCTAGTTGGTAACATACTTTACAAATGGTCATCCATCCTTTGATGATATTGTGTGAAAAGAAAACCACCACCACATAAGCAGTCCATTCCACATTTAGATAATTATTAGCAAGGTTGTTCCCTGTATTAAGTCAAAATTTTCTTATTCACAATTTCTACCCACTGCTGCTAATTCTGCCCTCTTGGGCCATGCAGATAAGTCCAAAGCCTTTTCCATGTGACAGTCAAATGCTTGAAGACAGCCATCATGTCCCCCTAAATCTTCAGGACAGTGTCTCAAATTTCTACAAATGATTTTCACAGGACATGATCTCTAGACCTTTCAGGTTTTATGCGAATGTAAAAGGTTTTGAATGGAATGCCCTGTGGATCTTCCTTTGAGCTTCCTAAATTTTTTTCAAAGATAACATCATATACAAAGTAAAAAATCCCTGCCATCAAGGAGCTTATATTCTTGGGGATACATACAAACATAACTAAATACAAGATAATTTGAAGAAAGAGCCTTAACACCAGGAGGATCCAGAAAGGTTTCAAGGGCAGCTAGGTGGTGCAATGGATAGAGCACCAGTGCAGGAGTCAGGAGGACCTGAGTTCAAATGTCACCTCAGACACTTGACAGACACTAGTTGTGTGACCTTGGGCAAGTCACTTAACCCCAACTCATCCTGGGTCATCTTCAGTCATTCTGATGAATATCTAGACACTGGATTCAGATGGCTCTGGAGGAGAAGTGAGACTGGTGACCTGCACAGTCCTCACTCAAAAAACAAAAAGTCAAGTGCAAGTCATGTTATTATTTCTCTGATGGCATGGTAGGATGAACACACATGAAAGATCTGGTACCTGAACAGAGTCTTGAAGGAAGCATATATATATAAACTATAATTTCAGGAATGGAATACATATAAATTTTATATATTGGAATATGGGGTATAATGAATATATCCATTATATATGCTTATATATAAATGGAATATATATATACATATAATATCTTGGAATATGTTTGTGTATGTATGTTTATAGATGTGAATATATATATGTATATATATACATACATACATACATATATATATATACTTTATATATATCAGGAATGGAGTATAGCCTGCATAAAGTTACGGAGGCAGGAGATAGAATACCAAGTTTCATGAACACCAAGTGGGTCAGTTTGGTTATAATAAAGAATACATGAAGGGAAGTAATTCACCTATGCACACAATGGTCTCCAATTAAGCAATGTCTCTCCTGAAAGGTTGTGACCAAACATACCTCAGATGTGGTCTGACCAGGACAGAGTACAGTGGGATTATCACCTCCCTAGTGTTGAACATTATGCCTCTTTTAATAAAGTTCAAGGTTGAAATCAGCTTTGTTTTGGATGCCATAATGTAATCTTGATTCATATTTAATTTGTATTTTCTTAAAACCCTGAGATCTTTTTTCAATAGAATTGCTGTCTAGCCACATTCCTCTCCCCTTCCCCCACCCCCCAACTTGTACTTGGAAAGTTGATTGTTTTTAATCCAAGTGTAACACAACATTTATTCCTATTAAATTCCATTTTATTTGATTTGGCCCAACTTTCTAGACCACTGAGGTCTTTATGGTTCATGACTCTATCATCTAATGTACTACTTATCCTCCCAGTTTTGTATCTTCTGTAGATCTGATAAGTTTGCTATCTATTTCTTTATCCAAGTAATTTTTTTTCAAATGTTAGAAGGATTATCATTCAGCCAACATTTAGTAAACACCTGCTGTCAGTGCTAAGTGCTGATCAAGGGCAGACCCCTGGGACACTCCTTTCAAAACCTCCTTTTTAGTTGATATCAAACCATGAATGACTATGTAGTTCTGGCAATTCAACCAGTTTCAAATGCCCATCTTGTACACCTCCAATATGTCCACAAGAATTGCAAGAGAGACCACCCAATGATTTGATAAAATCTAAGTAAATTTAATCTACAGTAGCCACTTGATCTACCAATTAGGTTATTGTGTCCAGAAAGAAACAGAAGGCAAAACCTTCTGTTTATTGTTGTAGTTTGTTAAAAAAGAAAAAGTTTATTTTCAAATTTGTTGGGAAGAATAAAAATACTCCTTGAAACAATACCTCTGCTAAGCATAAATGTTTATCTCTTAAAGCATTTTAAACCCTCCCCTACTCCATTAGAAAAAAAAAAGTAGTCATCCTGGAAATGGTGCTGCAATTTTATCAATAGCTGGTATGACCTGTTCTTGATGAAGCTCTGTGATTATAGCTTCCCTTTCTAAATATTCATTAACCATCGTTCTATAGTTTTGCCAGGATTAAAAAGTCAATGTACTTCAATAAAAGTTTTAGGTCGATAGTCATTAATTTACAGACTCTACTGCTGCCCCTTTTTAAAAAATTTAGACTTCAAAAAAAATTGAGGTTTCTTTCTTCTTCCTTTTCCCATTCTTCATGATCCTCAAAGATTATGCCGAACAAAAAATATACCTCCCTGTAATTTCCATCCACTGGTTATAGTTTTACCCTATGAATCAGGAGAACCAAGTTAAATTCTTTATCCACATAATAGATATTTGAAAACAGCTATCACATTCCCCTTACTTTTTCTCCAGGCCAATCATACCTAGGTCCTTCCACTGTATCAGGGAGGATTTGATCCTCCCCCACCTCAGCTTATTTAAGGCAGTCCCTGAATATAACCATACATAATGAGTTGATGTATTAACAAAGTGTTTACGCCCTGTTATCCCTTTATAGAGAGATGTAAATATTTCTCTGAGACAAGTATAAATATGCAAACCAGAAGATTTTTCATAAGTGAACCTATGTTTGAGAGGAGACATGGCAAGTGCCAACAATTATTAAGGAATTTAGTTGTTTACCTCTTCGTTTTCACTTTTATTTTTGTTATGCAAGGCAATCAGGGTTAAATGACTTGCCCAGGTTCACACAGCTAGTAAGTGTCAAGTGTCAAGAGGTCAAATTTGAACTCAGGTCTTCCTGATGCCAGGACCCTGGTGCTTTATCCTCTGTGGTCCCTAGCTGTCCCAGTTGTTTACTTCTTATTCTAAAAAATAATTGTTTTATTTGTTTTCAGTGTTCTATAATCACTTCCATATATCTTAGACTTTTCCCCCTCCCTCTCCCTTCTTCTCCCTTCCCTCCTCACTCTCTTCCTGAGACTGCATACAATTTTATATAGGTGCTACACATACATTCCTATTAAATACAGTTTCATCACAGTCATGTTGAATAGAAGAATTAAAATGAATGGGAGAAACCATAAAACAAAATAAAACAGAACATAACAAAAGAAAATGGTGTACTTCATTCTGCGATCCAGTTCCATCGTTCTTTCTCTGGATGTGGAAGGTGTTTTGCCTCAAAAGTCCACTGGGAATTTTTTACATCCTTGCATTGTTATGAAGGACTAAGACTACCAGAAAAATTCCTCGTACACTGTGGTTGTTGCTGTGTACAAAGTTCTCCTGGTTCTTCTGCTTTCACTAAGCATCAGTTCATATAAGTCTTTACAGGCCTCTCTGAAGTCTTCCTGTTCATCATTTCTTATAGCACAATAGTATTCCATTACATTCATATCCTACAATTTGTTCAACCATTCCCCAATTAATGGTCATCCTCCTGATTTCCAGTTTTTGGCCACCCCAAAAAGAGCTACTATAAATATTTTTGTACAATTGGGACCCTTTCCCACTTTTATGATCTCTTTGGGATACAGCCCTCAGAGCAATATTTCTGGGTCAAAGGGTATGCACATTTCTGTAGCCCTTTGGGCATAGTTCCAAATTGCTCTCCAGAATAGTTGGATCAGCTCACAGCTCCACAACGGATTAGTGTTCCAACTCTCCCACATCTTCTCCAATATTTATCATCTTCCTGTTTTGTCATGTTAGCCAATCTGATAGGTGTGATGTGGTAGCTCAGAGTTGTTTTGATTTGCATCTCTCTAATCAATGGTGATTTAGTGCATTTTTTCATATAACTATAGATCACTTTAATTTCTTCCTCTGAAAACTGTCTGTTCATATCCTTTGACCATTTATCAATTGGGATAACTGGTATGCTTGTAAATTTGATTCAGTTCTCTATATATTTTAGAAGCGAGGCCTTTATCAGAGACACTAGTTCCAGCTGTTTACTTCTTAAAGGGAGCAGGGGAAAAGGGGCTTTTCTCCCTTCCTTTTAGCCATTGGCCATAGAATCTAGCTTCTTGCCCAGAAGATCCTGTCCAGCAGTCCAACAGTCAGCTTGGGAGGGTTTAAGGTACTGCTGAGGGAGTATCAATACATATTTTAAATCTGTAAGATATGATTTTGAGTTTTTTCTTTGTCCTGGTCATCTTCTGGACATGCAGGAGCTTAGACACAATCCTATAGATATGGTCTCATTAGGACAAGAGAACTACTGCCCTCAATTGGGCCATTACATTTCTATTAATATAATTTATGATTACATATCATGTATTTGATCAAAACATTTTTAATGGCCCACATGTATAAAAACATTTATAGCAGCTCTTTTCGTGGTGGTGGCCAAAAACTGAAAATCAAGGTGATACTCTTTAACTGGGGAATGACTGAACCAGTTGTGGTATATGAATGTAATGGAATACTATTGTGCTATAAGAAATGATGAACAGGAGGACTTCAGAAAAACCTGGATAGATTTATATGAACTGATGCCAAGTGAAATGAGCAGAACTAGGAGAACATTATACTCAGTAACAGCCACAGTGTGCAGGGACTGTTTTTGATAGACTTAGCCCTTAACAGCAATGCAAGGATCTAAAACATTTTCAAAGGACTCATGATTCAAAGTGCCATCCGCATCCAGAGAAAGAACTATGGATTCGGAACACAAAATGAAGCAGACTATTTTCTCTTTTGTTATGTTTGGTTTTGTTTACCTCATGCTTTCTCCCATTCATTTTAATTTTTCTATTCAACATGACTAATGTGAAAATGTGTTTTGTAAGAATGTACATGTAGAGCTCATATAAGATTACATGCCATTTGGGGGAAGGAGAGGGGAGGGAGAGGGAGAAAATTTAAAACTTATGGAAATGATTGTTGAAAATGGAAAACAAATAAATAAATAAATTTAGGGAAAAAAAACCATTTAAATAAAATCCTGTGATAGGGAAATGTCAATTTTCAAAAAGAAATATATCTTCCAGGAATAAAAGTATCAAATCAGATCCCTTATGAACCACAAAATAAACATCCTCCTCAGTGGTAAAACAATGCAGGGGATACTTGGACAGTATCTGACTCCAGAAGATCCATGATGACATATATTATACATCTCTTGAGGAGTAAAGGATTCAATGCAGTTTGGGACACATATATACACACACATTTTTATTTGTGAATACACATCACACATGTATATGTGTGTGTTACATACATATGCATGTGTTCATATATGTATGTATATGTATGTGTATACATATAACATGAATATAACCGATGTGAGAATATGTTTTGCTTGACTATACAAGACTTCTTTCTTTTTCAATAAGCGAAGAGGCAGAATGGGGCGAGAGAAAAGGCAGATTTTGGTTAACTGAAAAAAAATGTTTAAAAAATAAAAGAATTGGTTTAGAATCATGATTTTGTGGTATGGGAAGTTCCCTGAAGTGGAAACTCTTGCCACTTGCAGACAGAGTAATGTCCCAGTAATCCAGTAACTTGGGGAGTTGCCTGATTCACTGTGCCTTGCCCAAAGCCAACAATGAGTACATGTCAGGGGAAAGAGTTAAATTCAAGTCTTCCCATCTCTGAAGCCAACTTTCCATTTATTCTCTCAGTTAAAGTTAAGACAAAAAGGACAGCTGGAGTTTGTTTCTCTGGCTTGCTTTCCATTTTCCCCGAACAAACTGGTGTCCCAGGAGTAAAGAGCCCAATAAGCTTTAATCATCAGTAAGAGGAAGACTTTTTGCAAGTTTCAAAGGCTTGGTAAGTGAAGTGGTATAAACTACCATATCTACTAATATTCAATGACACTAAGATTCCTTTAATGAGCAAGGATCCCCCAGCAGATTACAGTACAGTGACTATATCCTCATCTTAGGTTTGAGGTTGACTTCACAATCCCCAAACTCTGTATAGTTTGTTTGTATGGAAGCCATACTTCTATGCCCATAAAACTTACTGTAGAGCATCCTTATACCTGAGACCGCTCTCTCCTTACTCACTTTTGTCAGATGTGAACACGAATAGGATAAGTAGAAGTAATGTGGTATAACAAAACAATTACTGCAATTGGAGTCAGACTACCTGGATTCTAGTCCAACTCTTTGATCAGGATAATGAGGATGCTGGGAGCCAAGCTGAGTTATATCCAAGCTTGGCTTCTAGTACTCCCAGAAACCCTAGACAAATCTGAGTCATTTGGTGGAGCAGGGTAACTTGCCTCTCTAATGACAAGGCCAACTGACTTCAGCACTTCCTAAACTCCACCCAGAGCAAGTGAATACTCGTTGTCCTTTGGCACCTGGACCCCTGTGTCCCTGGTGACACATTGAGCAAACCTGAAAAATAATCTGCTTACATCTTTCTTACATACCAATGTGAATTATTCACCAGCATTTGAGAGCTGCTCTTTAGAACATGAAACATCCAAGCTGTAAAGAACCTTACCACATAGAACATTAGAGCTGGATAGAATCCTCAGAGATAATCCAGTCTAACTCCTTCACTGTATGGAGCCTCCACAAGGCTCTATCAAAACCCAAGTTAGGATACTAAGGGGATTTTAATACACTTCCAAGATATTTAGATCAACAACAGTATTATCAACACTAAATTAAATACAACTTGTAAACCATTGTGAGCCCCACCTCACCTGAAAAAGGCCCACTCGGCTTAACCTGCTGTAACACCTTGCCTGCTCTGGCATAACAAACAAGCTTTGCCGATTTGCCCTCTGAGTGAACCAAAGTGCCCACTTCCTGCGTCAGCAACTGCAAGACTGACCAGGAGCATTCTTCTATTTACGACTACCAAGGACAAGGAGCCTTTAACCATTATGTTGAATAATGGGAACTTACTTATGTTTTTTATGCTATTTTATCATGTTAATGATATAAGCAGTACAGATAGCCTGGATCTATAATTTCAACTGACACCTTGACATTCTCTTATTGTATTTATAACCTATTCTATTAAGAAATTCCTTTCTCATATTATGGTTAACACCTATGGAGACTATAATTTTGATTGACACAGACATCCTGAGTTGGGATTGCTCTAAGTGTACAAAGAGTCTCCTGCAGCTTGTTTACTCTGAGTTCAGAATTATTTTCTGATGCCTATGCAATACATGATTCTCTGGTGTAATGAAAATAAATAAGCACATTATAGCACATGTACAGCCTGACTCTGTTTGCTTCTTGTTCAAAACTTTGGTAAGGTGAACCCCATTCTGTTTGTTTTTCCACAAACCTTTGGCAAGGGATAACCTCATTCTATTTGTTATTTGGAAGAAATTTTGGTTAAGGGGGAAACTGATTCTGTTTGTTTCTTCAGACCAAACCTCTGGCAAATGGCAGACAAAGTCCCAAACTCTGTTTTGATTCTTAGGACCAACACACTTGAATAAAACTAAATACAAAAATAATATTGCATGTACTACAGCCCTCCAGCAAGGGGCTTTTAAGTTTTCTCTTCAATTGTAGGAATGGGTTTTGTTGAGCCATCCCCATATTCTTATATGGTTGCTTTTGTGACAAATTGCAAATATTCCCCGGAAGGCTTAGTCTATCTGTGAGAGAGGAATTTTTCTCTTTCCAAACAGTTTCTCTCTGGGCAATGCTACTTCACGCAGGCAAGGACTAAATCCATGACCTTGACTTTATTAGCATCATGTTCTAGTCAAAAGATCCCAAATTAGTATTTGCAGTCCAAAGACTACTTGTACCAAAACTTAACAGAAACATAAGCCTAAAAATCACTGAAAGCCCTAGAAAATGAGACATTAAAAAAAAACTAACAACTAACCTTCTAAAGTACTTCCAAAGACAAGCCACCATTTTGTTAGATTTTCATAACTGGCATCCTGTTGGATAGATGAGGATATTGACACAAAGATTAATAAATAATAACTAGACATGACCAACAAGAGGAGGAATTAGATATTTTCTTTTATTCTCACATCCTTTCCAATCTCTCCAAAATAAAAATTATGCATAAGAGAGAAAGCAATTTCCACTACCTCCACAATCTAGGACACTAAGAATCTTAATGAAGTAATAGCCTGATAGACTAACATTAGAGAAGGTTAATCCCTAACCTCTAACTTACAACATTCAAAGCTCTTTCTGTCCACCACATTCCAGTAGTATGACTGTATAAGCTGATCCACAGACTCAACAGAACTCAACTTTACCAGTTCCTTTCTCCCAGTACCATGGAAAAATCAAGAGGCAGAAATTTGTCCTGGTTAGAACAGCTGTGTCCTCTCTGCTGCAACAGAGTTCAGCTAAAGAACTGAGGAACAAAGGTAACTGGGGTAGGATATGTGTGTATGTGTATGTGTATGTGGCACCCCATTAAACCTGAGGTGGAAAGCCCAGTACCCAGCTGGAGCTAGTTATGCCCTCCACCCCAAGTAACTTGGGGCAGAAACCAAGGCCAGTAAAATATGAATTGCCCAGTATGGGAGAAGACTGAGATAACTTTAAGGTCTAGAGCCGGGGTGGGGAACCTGAGGCCTTGAGGTCACCTGTGGCCTTCTAGGTCCTTGGGTGCAGCCTTTTGACTGAGTCCAAATTTTACCGAACAAATCCTTTTATTAAGGAGATTTGTTCTGTGAAGTTAGGAGTCACTCAAAAGGCCTCACATGAGGAGCTAGAGGGCCACACGTGGCCTTGAGGTCACAGGTTCCCCAGCCCTGTTCTGAAGTCTAGACCCAAGGGAAACCAAAATCAAAGAAGAAGGAGGCAGAAAACAAACAAGAAAGCAATATAAAGGGGAGGGGAGAAATAAAACTATCAAAAATCTCAGGAGGAAGAAAACTCAGTTAAAGACTTTGAACATAAGTACATAAAATTATAGGAAAGATATTAATAACAGAAATGAATATGACCTCTAAAGCAGCCCCAAAAAGTCCAGACATCTATGAATAAATATTGCAAGACAAAGGAAATTAATCAACATTTGAGGAGGCAGAGGATTCCCAAGAGTACAAAATCACAACAGGATATTCCTGAATTGTTTCAAAGAGAAATAACCATTGTGAAAGCAGAAATTATGTCCTGCACAGGAGAAATATAGGAAAACTTGAAACCATGGTGATAAGTCTCACCAAATAAATAAAAGAACAACTGAGTGAGAATACAAATACACAGAAGTGAAGGACAATCTAGAAGAAAGAGGCAAAAACCAATAACTAAAAGAAAACATACCCTTAGTACAAGCAAGACATATTGATCTGGAAAATAGGATGTATAGAAACAATTTACGAATTATAGGTCTCTCAGAAAAACACAAGTCAAAAAACTTGTATTATAATGCCAGAAGCGATACAAGAAAACTTCCCAGAACTTTTGAATTCACAAAATAAAGGGTCAATCAAAAAAATTCACAGATTGCCTCCAGGAAAAAAACCACCACAAAATAAAACTTATGCTGCAAACGCCAAGACACATAGTGATTAAATTTAACAATTCCAATGACTAAAAACAAATTTTGCAATCAGCTAAGATAAAGACTTACAAATGTGACAGAAAGGAAATTTGAATAACCTAAAGCTACTATTTTACACTCACCAGAAACTGCAGTAGGCAAGGAGATAATGTGTTCCAGAAAGCAAAGGAGCTCAAGATGTACCCCAAGGAGACATACCCCACAATCTAGAGACTGATCATTAATGAAATAAAAGGCATTCAAAACATTCCTAAGAAGAAAACCAGACCTGATAAAAGTATTTGCCTTTCAAACACATCAAACAACAGATATGTAAGAAAGATAAATATAACAACGATAAAATCACAAGAGATTTACAAGATTAAGAGATTTCTTTCTAAATGCACACGGGAGACAAAGGCAAAAGAGGTCAAAGAAGTTATGGTGAAGAAACAGATCTAAAACATGCACTCAGTCCCATGATGCCAGATCTACAAATGAATCAACATGTTTTGTGGGAAAAAATTAGAAATTGGGAGGACACATGAAAAGGGGGATGGGAGGAAGAAGATAAGAGAGGGAATAGAAGATGTACCCTAATCAAGTCAAAAGCAATAATGAAGGGAAAATAAATTTTGTAGTCTTCCTACAGGAAGATGGGTGAGGAGACATAGGGAGAGATTGTGAGAAAGGGAGAATGGGGGGAGGCACACCACAATGAATGTTCCCATGAGAGAAGAGGGATAGTCTATAAAGGAAGATGAGATCTTACAATGGCTATAATTTGTAGGAGTGTGGTGCATAGAGAGATTGCTCATTTTACCTCTGGAGGATGGGAAATAGAATTCCTGGGGTAACTGATATTCAGAAGGGTGGGAGAATATTTCAAGACAAATGGGGGAAAATGACCATGAGGAGGGCAAAGTTAATAATAAACTACACAATTAGGGATATAGGAAAGTTCCTGTCATGGAACAATATCCTTTCAATCAACTGCAGGAACTGGTATTTCTAAGAGTGAGCCACAACAACAACAACAAAAAAGGGACCTACAGGCAAGATTTATAAGGCAATAATGATACCTTGGAAGCTTTAATTCCATAAGGAATATAGAGACTAAAGAAAGTCTAAGGGCTATAAATCAAAGAATAAAAATCTAGAATAGACCAAAAGTGAAGATAAGTAATGAAGGAAATAAAAGAAAATCTTTTTTTAGAAAGCCTCAGAAAATAAAATTTTAAAAACTAATAAACAAAAGTTGAAGTAGAGAAGAGGAAAGGGGAGTTTATTTTGCTTTTTAACTGAGAGAAAAAGATGGGAAGAACTAAATAACCAGATAAAAGGAAGCCTTCATTTTTGCAGCTAAGTGGGACTTCCCATAATTCTAGTTTCCGAACAGGACTGCACAGACTGAACTAGAACCAAATAACTGAACTAGAGTGTCCTAAACTAAAAAAGTGAGATGTCATTTCATGATGTATCATGCTGACCTATGCTCATTCAACCCAGCTGTTGTATCATCAGCGTAGACTGCTCACTTTATTTGCGGCAGAGGTAAGGAAATAACATTTGCTGGTGTATTCATCCAATGACAAAAGCACTTCTGCTGTTCATGATGAAGAATCCAGACAAACACAGGAAAACTTATAGAGATTGATAGAAAGTGAAGTAAACAGAATCAGGAAAAAAATATATGTGACAATATAAGTGGAAAGAATAAAACGAAATTGAATGCTGCATAATCGTAATGAAATAGACCCTAGAGAAGAAAGAGACGAGGAAATGCATTTCCCTCCCTGCATTGAAAATGTAGGAAACTATGGGCGTAGAATGCTGTATCTGCTGTCAGATCTGGTCAATCTAGCAATTGATTTTGCTGAACTGCTTCCTCTCACAAAATAATTGTTATTAAAAGATGGCTTACTGAGAAAAGGAGGTAAGAAGAAACATATTGGGAAACTAGTTTGATATAAAAACAAACAGCAATTTAAACAAATCTAGGTATTATGCTATATCTACCATTTATCTATTGGCTGCCAGCTCCAGTCGTCCTAATCTATATCTGGCCACTGGACCCAGATGGCTCAGGAGGAGAAAGTGAGGCTGGTGACTTTGCAGAGACCTCCCTCATTTAAATCCAATTCACTTCCACGTCATGGCATCACTTTTCTGATGTTATGGTCATCTTTGAGAATGAAGAATGAGTAAGAACAGTATCAACTCATCAGCCCCTGTGATTTCCCAGGTCTAAATTCCCTTCCCTGGTCACCTCTATTTGCACCATCTCTCCCTATTAGAATGTGAGCTCCTGGGTCGCAGGGACTATCTCATTTTTGTATTTGTATTTCTAGTACTGATGGCCATGTCTGGCACATGATGAGCATGTAAGTGCTTATCATTCACCTCCAGAGCTTTCATTCTAATAACCTTGTAAAATAATGAAATGGGGTTACTCGGGCATGACCTGCAAAAACATAGCATGGAGAATTTTCAGGTAAAACCGTGATGCTTTTCTAGATGTTGAATAACCATCCTTTAATGACATTCCAGAATCTTGCCAACATTCAAAGTCAAGTCTACTGGCCTTAAGTTTTCCAGTATTTCTTTTTGAAAGTCTGCACATTTTCCCTCCTTTACTCTTACATCACTTTTTTCCATCACTGTCACTGGCTCATCAATCACCTCCTCCTTGCCTGCTACATTGCCACTCTGGGAAATTTATGCCCAGGAACCCTACTTTCCCTCATTACTGAATCCCTTCCCATTTAGGGGAGGAACCCTGCCATGTCTCACCTTACTTTTGCCTGGACTCCACTTCCTTCCCCACATTATCCTTCCCCAATTATTCGTTTTTCCTTCCCCTCCCCCCTCCCATTTCCAGCACCTTTATGTTGATGCCTTTTCCTATTAGAAGGTAAGTTCCCTTAGGGACTGTCTGATTCATCTTGCACTTAGCTCAGTACCTGACACACAGTAGACACAATAAATGGCTTTGTTTGATATATATAAATATCTAGATCTCATTATCCTAGGAAAGATGTTGTTTTACCTGCATGCAGTGATTTGAATACAGTGATATGAACTCATCTAAGGCAACTTTTAAGTGTTCTTACACTAGTTTCTTCCATTTCTTGGAAAGATCATTCTGAAGGAATTCACAATTTTTTGCACTTTCTGGTTACAAATAATTTTCACCATCCTTACAGTAGCTCTGTGATATAGACATTATATTACAATTCTACCTTAAAGATGAAGCTGACTTGTCCAAGAACACAAAACTCAGATTTGAATTCAGGGTGAATTCAAGGGTATTTGTGAATCCAAGGGTACTGCTACCTATTAGAGATATGGGCATTCTCACTATCCTTTGTTCTCCTGTACTCATCATCCCAGGCCCACTAAAGTATGTAATCTCCTAAAAAACCATCTAACTTCTTAATCCCCAAAACTGAGGACACTGGTTACTATATAGCATGGTCATGTGCAATAAAATTGGGAGGAGTCAAGAGGAGGAGGCTCTTGTCATTCACTTACTGGGTATCCTTGGGAAAACCTTTGTCTGTGTCCTCATTTCCAAAATGAGAACGGTGCTACCTAGTACTTGTCATACTTACCTAATAGCATCAGAGTCAACATGAGGATTGAGTGAGGTAACACCACCGGGTCTGAAGAGATCCCCCAAATTTTCTCATAAAACTGGTTCATATCACGCTTGAGTAAAGTCTAGAATTGATTTTATCATAAATAGTATACATTTTTCTCTTTTAAAAATCATTTTGGTTTGTTGTTGAATAGTTTGTTGTGTCCAATCTTCATGACCCCATTTGGATTTTTGTTTTTTGCAAAGATGTCAGAATGGTTTGCTATTTTCTACTCCAGCTCATTTTACACATGAGGAAACTGAGGCAAACAAGGTGAAATGACTTACCCAGGGTGACACAGTAAGTGTCTGAGGCCAGATTTGAACTCAGCAAGATGAATCTTCCTGACCCCAGCCCCAGCATTCTTATCTGCTATCTAGCTGCCCCATTCTTTTAGGACAAGTTGTGTATTTGGAGGTGCTTTATATTCAGGCTAATACAGTATACATTCTGAAGACAGAGTGCTTTAGAGACAAAAGTGATTTTATATATTTGCTCACATACACATGCGTACTACTTATTCAAAGAAACTTGCTGGCTTCCAGCCCTGGCTCAGTGAATCATGCAGAATATTAGGGAAAACCTTCCTGGGGCAATGCATCCCTGAGAAAACAGAACCATCCCCTCTGCTGCAGTTCAGCAATGACACTAAACTTTCCAAGAACAATGACTAGAGCAAGGATTCTTAACCATTTGTGTGTCATGGACTAGTCCTTCAACAGTTCAGTGAAACTCATGGACCCCTTCTCATAATGGCTTTACAGACATTTACAAAAAGTTTTAATTTTTTTTTACAAACATAATACAAACAATAAGCATAGGATTGCAAAGGAAACAGATTATATTAAAAGTTAACGAGATTTTTTAAAAACAGCTCATGGACTACAAGGTTAATCACTTGACTACACCACTGCTGGTGGACTCCGAGGAAGGAGAGGGGCTGAATTTCTAGATGGCCAAAGGCCTTTTCCCCTTGAAGCTTTAACAAGGAGACTGTTTCAGAACCAGACAGCATCTCCATCATCCATCTCTTCAGGGTGTATTGGAAAGAGTACTGGATTTGAGTTCAAATTTTGAATGCAGCTTACTCTAAGACACCTAGGGGAAGTTACCTTGCCTCTACAGGGCCTAAGCTTTCTCCGCAACTAAATGAGCAGGAAGAACTAGATATAATCTTGAAGATCTCTCCTAATTCCTGCCTTTCCCTGCTTAGCTGAATAGGATATCATTGCCACAGTGATTTTAGGCAAACTGTAAGTAATGGCTTTATATATTTTTATTTATTTATATTATATAATAAATTTATATGGTCCAGTGGGAAACAGTGTAGTATTATGGGGAGGGCAGTGGATTTAGGAATTGTAAGATTTGGGTCCATGTCCCATAACTGTCACTAATTAGCTATGCAACTTGAATATGTAGGCTTCTGATTTCTGCTTCCTCATCTGTAAAATGAAGGGGGTTGGTTTTGATCACCAGGATTATGGTGTAGACTGATAGCAATGATGTCCTGGAAAGAGCTGGGCTTAGACTTGGAGGGTCTGGGTTCAAACACCTCCTTGGGCCATGGTTTCCAAATCTGTAAATGGCTGGACTGGGCTAGATGATCTCTGAGCCCCTGCCATATATTCTACAAAGTGACTGTCTTCCCATTGCCACCCTCCCCCACACTAGTGCAAATTCCCAAGTGATGAGGCAGCAAGAAGTAAAACCATAGGATTTATAGGATGACGGTCAGATAGATTAGATTTGATTACGGTTTATTCTGTGGTTTTTCTAATAAGACAAAACACTATAATCCATTCAACACCAAGTTGGACACTACAGTGATTATGGGAGAAAGGGAGTGCTGAGGGGCCATGGCAAGCTATCTTTAGCTTGAACACTGCATGTCCAGATGCTTCAGATCTGGAGAACTCCCCACCCCTCAGCACAGAAAACAAAATCAGATGAACATTTTTATTTTATCATTAAATATAAGACCACACTGGGGTCTCAGCACTGGCCAGCATCAAAGCTATCAAAACCTATTTAGTAAGGAAATTAACCCCACTTGTGCCAATGGTGTCACCATTGCCCTTAATTTCTTTTAAAATCAATACTTTATGATGCTTGCCCACCCCCAGGGGGACAAGAGAGTGAGAATAATACAAACCGACAAGCCTCCCATTCACTGATGAGGAATGCACAAAACAGTAAATGCTTGTCCAGCCCAAGGGGCTCCCCCTTAATTTCAAGGTTTCTCTAACCACCGTACCTCCCCAGGAGGCTACCACCAGGGTGGGCGGGGCCATCACTAGGACTAGAAGGATATGGCGGCTGATTGCCCTAGAATCCTGGAAAGGTCCGACAGGTTAAAAAAGTCTAAAAGGAATTTGGAGAAGATCTGATTCACGTGAGGCAGGGAAGGAGGTTTGTGTTTTTCTCCCCCTCCCTAACCCAGGTTTAGGGGTTGATAAGAATGGCTGCTTGTAACACTGGGTACTGGGTACTCCTGGAGGCTGGAACTACACTGTACCTCAGAAACGGGCTTGTTAGGGGGCAGGAGACAACTGAATGTGATGTTAAGGGCAGATCTCATGCTGCAAGCACATTTCACAGAACTGAAACAGCTGAGCTACTGCCATCTCCTCCCCTCGGTGAATCCAGACGAAGAAAAAACCCTCTCCATTGGGGCTGAAAGCTACAAGGCACATGGCTCCGTCCCCGTAGGACCAGGGCCGCTTACAGAAGTTGGGACCCATGTTCATAACTTCCTGTACAAAGAGAAATCCTGATGGCTCTGGTTGAAGTCGATGGCCGAGGAGGCTCAGAGAAGGGGTAATCTAGACAGGGAAAATCCAAGGCTTGATCTCAGGACCGAGAGCTCTCACCCTTCCCACCCTTAGGTCCAGCTCAGCTGAGGCAGACAATGTATTTCATTATGAAACAGGAATTCTGATCTCTCTCTTCAGTGTTGAGCAAAGTCCAAGGCAGAAGGGAATAAGAGAGTATATCTTCAAGGTGGGAACCAGGGAATGAGACCTTGCTATCACATCACCCTACACCAAGGTCATCAGGAGTCCACTTTGCTGGAGAAGCTGGGCCATCTGACATGACACTTTGTTCTGGGGAATAATGCCAAAGGTTCTGTGCCTGGATATCTTGACAGTGCTGAAAGGATGAGCAAGAGTGGCTTTTGACCTAGCCTCCTGGGCTAAGCCTCAGCTATGACCTGGCCTTGGTTATTTCATGTTCCTGGAGGGCCTTTGATCTTCCTTCAACCATTTGCTCTATTGTTCTGAAACTATATTCTCCTCGAGGCCAAGCTAGTTTACCCAGAATGAAGGAGTGCAGGTCACAGGGACAACTCATGCCAGGCAGCAGGGGGGATGAAGGTGGAGGCAGGGTTGGGTGGGAGGGTGCAGCAGGTGGGGGAGGCCTTCCTCTCTTCAACTATGAGGTCCTATGGTTCCCAGCAAAGACACTGGGTAGGAAAGGAGAAAGTTCACTCGTGTTCCCAGGAGAGGGGGGAAAAGGGGCACCACAATAAGTCAGGTCACATCCCCATCTAGTCCACAGAGGGCAGACTGGCTAGCAAGATCCAGAGCATTCATGGAAGCCAAGGTTAGCAGCATCAGCGCAGAAGGAAATGGCTTCAGGAGCAGAAAGGTACAAAACACCTGTTCAAAACCAGAGAAAAGATGATGAAGGCTTAAGCAGTACTGTCCCACTTCCCCAGCCCTAGTACTGAGCACAGTGATACAACATACAGTAGCAGAGAGGGTCTATTTGAATATCAACTTACTATATGAGACCAAGTAGCTATTTTGGCTTACCCAGGAATTAAAGTGCATCAGAAAGAATGTGGATTGGGAACTGGGGGGTTGGGGAGGGCCGGGGAACTGTGTCAAAGGAGTTGTACTCTGCCCCTTATGATCTAAGTGACCCTGAGTGGGTCATTTACAAAATAAGGCAGTTAGACTAGAGAGATGGTTTCTAGGCCCCTCCATGTTTCCTCATGTATAAAACAGAGGTATTACAAGGTGTTACATCTCTTACAAGGTTACTGTGAAGAAAGTACTTGGTAAGTTTAAGCCTTAGTTTCTCTACTCACTAAGCCACGTAGGTAGAGATCCCATACCCTCAAACTACCTGGTACCAGGGATACCATTGGAAGAAACAAGCAGAAGGTCATATAACCAACAGAATATAAGCCAACAAAAGCTGAAGCCTATCATTAAAAAACCTGTTTCTACTGTATACCTAACAAAGGACCATGATATATAGTAAGTGTATATTGACTTTTTCAGACAGAACTTTCCAATGATTCAGGTTCAGTTCTGTCTCAGTCCTGCTGCCAGCACTTAGCTTCTCTACTCTGTTCAGGCCTCCTCAATGATTATGCATTTGAGAAACAGTAATCACATTAACTACCTACCTAAATAAGGAACCAAAGCAAACCCTGATTCAGGGTTTAAGAAAAACCTAAATCACTGAGAAAGTTACTGCATGCAGAGTGTACCCAAATACAGTACCTCTCCCCAGATTCCAAAAGTCAGAACTCTGAAGGAAAAACATTCAGCATATATGTTCTAGAAGAATGGTCAAAAATTTATCCTATAATAAATACCTGCTGAGGTAAAAAGGTTTTTAATTTTTTTTCCAATTCAAATAAAGATGATAAGACCATAGAGCTCAAGCTGTGAGAGACCTCAGATGTTTTATTTATCTTTATCCTCACTGCTCTCCATCAATTTCACGGCAAAGAGGACATAGCACACTTGGGTTTTCTAAGAAGTGTCATCTGGGGGAAAATACAGCTTGTAGTCCTACCAGTTCTGTACACTGTGGTTTAAAAGGCAGTTTTCAGGAATGTGGTGAGTTCTCAGCGAACATTTCCTAGCATACCTCTTCTACCCCAGGTCACATGCCAGTTTTTCTGCTGAGCCTTTCCCTGAGATCCTCTGACTAGATTTCTCTCTCATCTGCTTCTATTTCACTTTGTATTTCTCTTATGAACAGAATTCTATTCTAGCTTCTCTTATAATTATTTCCTGATGTCTTGTCTCCACCATCTCTTCAAGGTCCCAGCAGTGTCCCGAATAGGTCATCGTTATCACTATTAATGTCCTGCATTTAACCACATCAACAATACCAATTATAGCACACATTTCCACGGCACTTCACAAAATGCTTCCCTTACAACTGAGATGTATATGGTACATCATCCCTATCCCAATTCTATAAAGCAGGAAGAGCGCTTATGGGAGTGTTTAGTGAGTAGCAGGAACTTGTGGTCACCTAGGTGCTAGAGTGGATAGAGAGTCAGGCCTAGGACCAGGAAGACTCACCTTCCTGAGTCCAAATCTGGCCTCACACACTTACTAACTGTGTGACCTGCAGCAAGTCACTTATTCCCATTTGCCTCAGTCTCCTCATCTATAAAATGAGAAAGAAATGGCAAGCTACTCCAGTATCTTTGCCAATAAAACCCCAAATGGGGGCAACAGAGCAGATACAACTGAAATGATTGAACCACCAAAGTAGGAGCTTAATGTTCAATTCGCTTCCACCATCATAGCTGAATTTAACAAGGCCCCATTATTATTTCATAAATTATTTTTAATTTATTTTAATATATTATTATTTAAGCTTTTCAAAAAATTATTTAAATTTCATATTTAATTTATTATGTGTTAAGGTTTTTCTTTATGATCTTTATGATCTAGACCTGACCAAGAATTCATCCATGTACAGGAACTTCTGGCACAGAAACTTCCTACACCAATATGGAGAGAAACTTATCCGTAATTTACTCTCTGAAAGGTTAGATAAGTGACTTAATCATGATCACACAGCCAGTATGTGTCATAGGCAGGCCGAGTCTTCCCCATTACAAAGGCCAATCCTTACCCACTATGCCTGACTGCCTCTTGCTTATTAGGTACTTTTAAAAATGACTTGCAAGTTAGGTGTCCACTAAAGTTCACCTTAGATGTTGCATAGAAGTGAACTGAGACCTTTGAAAATTATGCCAACAGAGCTCAAGCTAAGGTAGTTCTGATTTTGAGGGTGGAGCTGGCAACAGGTGCTACCTGCTGTTTGAGAATCAAAAATTTAGAGAAGTTCATCACTAGGTTGGCCATCAGGTAAGGAATTGTATTTTCTCACAGCATTTTCATGAAGTGTCACTGACTAAACCATTTGTATCAGTAGGGTAAATACCCAAAGATGAAGTCATTAATTCCTGACTTGACCCTAATTTGTTTTCTACTCCCCTCTCAAACCCTTGATTTCCAACATATCCATAAAGACAAAGGCAAGAACACAAAGTCAACTAACTCTCCATGTGCCTCTCCATCATCATCCCAGTCTGCTGACCCCAGGCTCTCCAGGGCTCACTGAACAGCAGCTTGAGTTGGCAGCCCAGGAGACGGCAGCTCCACCTTTACAGCTTGTCCCACAGAGCTGGTTTAGAGTGGTGCAGAGGTGAGGCTCTCAGGTGAAGATAACTGGATACTCAGGCACCTCTTGGTGGCTTCTGGGAAGGGCCTTCTGACCAAATCACATGGCTCTGCTGTACTCGATGCCACTCTTGGCAGAAATGCTTGACCATGGCAGAAGGCTGCAAAGAAGACTCTGAGCCTGGCGATAAATCCGCTGAGGAATTGAACACGGGCTCAGGTTGGCTAATGCAGACCCGATGTGCTGAATGTAGTCAGTGGGACTCAGTTAAGTAATAACTTCTCCAAGTGATCTTCAAAACAAAACAAATCCTCCCTCCTCCCCTCAAATAACAATACCCAACTTCAATAGCCATTTCAGTACTGCCATATTTGCCAATGCAGAGGATTAGGGACAGCACAAAATCCTCCCTGGAAGACTATGCATTCTCCATTTAACTTAAGCTATATATCCAAGAGCTTCTGCAGCCACAAAGGAACAAAAGAGCCAGTGCTTGGGCACAGAATCTTTTCACCAAATCAGAAAATATGTCTAGGGTATACACATGCCAACAGATATACAGCTGGTAGGGCATGGACTGGGAGAGAGGGGGCAAAGCCTCAGGTGACACAATAGCCTGGAGAGATCCCAAGAATTACATACAGATCAGAGAACCCACAGATACAGGGTCACTGGGTTTTGGAGTTGAAAGGGCTCATCTACTCCAACGCACAAGGCTTGCATAAAGGAAGTACTAAATAAATACTTGTTGATTGTTGACTGATTCTAACACACACATACACACACACACTCTCTCTCTCTCTCTCCAGTTCAAAGAATACTAACAGTAGAATAGGCTGCAGGGAATCAACTTTTTGGTTATTTTTCTTGAATAGCAGAATGACTTGGTAAACTCTCATCACTTAAGTAGAGTACAAGTTCTCTGAGGGTAGGGGATGTTTCACTTTTGTCTTTGTATCTCAGCTGCCTCACAGTAAAACTGGCACGCAGCAGACCCAATGTCTACTGACCAATTCTAAGACACCTATGTATGCCACAGTTCAGAGGGTGTCATCCATTATGAGTATGTCCCAATCTTTCAGTTAGTTTTTTCGGGATAGCAGAAAGGCTTGGTAAGCTCTTAACCTTTAAGTGGAACGTAAGTTCCTCGAGGGAAGGGACTATGCTAGTTTTTGTCTTTGCATCCCTTGTGCCTAGGACAGTACCTCACACACAGATGGCAGTTAATAAAAGTACTTGTTGACTGATGAGAGTGGGCAACTAACCTCTGACTCATTCATGTGACCTCATCCAAAACAAACTAAATAGTGTTACTACTGGGAAACCTCTCTACCAGCTTCCTAAGAAAGGGACCTGGAATGAGAGAGGAAATAGTACTTTCAACTTATGTCCTGTCCATAAAGGAAAAGGAATCAATTTAAATCTAAGTGTAGGTCTTGTTTAGATAGCAGAAAAATTATTCTTATTTAGGACTAAGAAGATTAAAATCTATCTCTGAATCTTAACTGGAATCTTGGGAATGCTGGGTGGTAGGAAGGAGCCTGTGAAGATTCTGGCTTTTGGTTCTTGTTTTTTAAAAAGATCACATTTCTACACTGCTTAAGAAAGCAAGTTCACAGACATCCTCACTTAATTTTCCTAACAAGTTTTTAAGGTAGGCAGGGCAACTATTATCCCCATTTTTCTGGTTAAGGAAACTGAGGTTTAGAGTGTTCCAAGTTAGAAATGATAAGCACAAGATCTGAATCCAGGTTTTGTTTGTTTGTTTTTAAACTTCAAATACAGTATGCTTTTACACTTTGCTGCCTCTTTGACATGTGTAGCTAGTCCCAAGATCACAGACCTAGAGGAGGAAGGGCCTTTATAGACTGTCTAGTCTAACTCCTTCATATCAAAAATCAGATAAATGAGGCCCAGGAAAGTTAAGTCACTTGCCCAAGGCCGCAAAGACAGTGTCAGAGGCAAGATCTGAACTCAAGTCCTCTGACTCTGGAGTCACTGCACTTTGCAGGCTCTAAGTCATGATGTCCCAAGACGCCAAATGCTAATATATTGTAGCCACCTCACTGCTGGCTTGCTGAGGGTGATCTGAAAGAGGCCGCTGCCCTTCTACCTCAGCCTCTAGCTTTCAGTTTGCACGACAAGAGAGATAACAAGCAAAATTTTTGTGAACAAAAGCAAAGGATATAGAATTGTCCAAGGAGGATGCCCCCCATTGATGTAGAGTACATAGGTGAAACCATCTTTGAGGACTCCTCGTATGGAGTAATAATAGGGTAGATAGTGGTGTTGCTTAAAATCTCTATTTTCATAGAAATTTATTGCTGTATTGTTAGTGGTGAGGACGTGCAAGTAGATGGCTTTGCAGTGGTCTTGAGCCGTAGTAGATATGTGATCCTTTAGGCTTTCAAGTAAAAGGGAACCTAGCAAAGACAGAGAGAGAAAGGGGAGAGGTTGTTATATACAAATGGATTAAAAGAATAACCATAGAAAGCACCCTCAATCCTTCCCATTCTTCAAGTCCAGCTCAGACACCAGTCAACTCTTCCCTGAAGCCCTTCCCAAGTAATCTCACTCATCTGATCTCATGGCACATTCTACTCCTCTCTTGTACTTACAGTTTCATCTTATAGTGCTATAATATTCTACAAAGCCCATGGGCACAGAGGAAAAACAATGTATTTAGACTCGAAGGGTTCAAATGGTGGCTTATTTACTGTTAACTGTGTAACTTGAGATGATCATGCTATCCATCTCAAGTTTAATTTCCTCATCATACACTTATACTATCTCCCTCAGAGGGTGGTTGTGAAAAGAGCATTTTGTGAATTTTAAATACTATACAGTTATCCCTCCCACACCAATACTTTCCCCAGTATGGTTTTGATATATCTTGGGGTGGCAAAAGAAATTAAATTGGAACTTTTGGGTAGTTTTGCAGAAGCCAGCATAACACAAAAAAGTTTAGAAACTCAGAAATGCATAAAATATATGTATAATATTGTACAATAGCAATATATTTTATCTTTTAATATCATAATAATCCAGACTTCTTTTCTGGTACAAAGGGAGAGTCAAAGAACTTTACTCGGACTTTCCAGATTGCAGGGGCACTGTGACCCTAACCCCCTCGATATGGAAGGTATAACTGTATACAGTAAAAGTGAGACAGTAGTAACGCACTCTATAAACAAATCAAATCTCACTCCTGCTAGATTCATTGTAAATTCCCTCTGGAATCTATTACCATGTTCTTTATATAGTAAGTACTTCATCTTCCTCCTCATCTTCAAGTATTTAATATGCCATTACAATTGTGGCAGACCCTGTGCTGGGTTACAAAGAAAGGCAAAAACATGCTCTCTGATCTCTGCCTTTAAGGGACTCGCAATCTAATGGGAGATACAATATACAAACAACCATGTGTACAGAAATGATATACAGTGTGAATGGAAGGTAATCAGATGGGACAAAAGCACTGTCAATGAGAAAGATCAGGAAAAAGAGGACAAGTCTCTTGCAGAAGGTGGGATATGGGCTGAGAGCTGAAGAAAGCCATGTAAACCAAGGGGCCAATGTGAGGAAGAAGGGCATTCCCAACATGCTGCTGCCTGCCATACAGTGTAAGTTCTTTGAGGGCAGGGGCTGTTTCATTCTTGCCTCTGTACCCTAAATCGCCAGAGCAATGGCTGGCACACAGTACTTCAGGAGTGTTTGCTGAAGGAAAAGAGATTCCTTGATTGGAACCCTCTGTGGATTTGGGTATAAAGTATTAACATCACAGTGTTCACCATGCACTAAAATTCCTGAAGTCTGAAGTTTGTTTCTATAACAAACAATCCAATTATTTCAGAAGCACGAACTTGGCTGAACTGAAAATTCTACTGAGTTTTAACTTGTCTAAAATTAGCCTAGACTTTCTAAATTTATTATGTTCTCTATAGCAACAAACTAACTTGGGTCAGCATCAAGTGAGTCTAAATAAATAACAGTTATTGGCTCAGTCTATGGCTAGCGAAGATAGATTTAGAAAACATAATTATAGATAATAGTTTACTAGGGTAAGATGGAGGTTTCCCCCCTATCTAGCTATAGGAAATACCGGGACTGGACCCCACTTGAAGAAAGAATACGAAATTGACATCTACTTGTGAAATTCAAGAACCTCATTAAAAATTAGCCATAAGTAATTCAGAAAATATGCGATTCCTATCATATTAATGACCATTGTCACAAGAATCAGAGGCCTAAATCTTCTGCCTCTGGGATCACTCACTACTATCATAATCAATCAATCAATAAGCACCTACTAAGTTACAAAGATTATCCAGGTACTGTCTTACATGAAGGAATACTTCTGTGACCACCCTCATGCATCCATATCTCTCTCTTTTCTGAATTTCTACTGTAGAAAGTTCTACACAATTCAGCACCTCTTTGCTGACTGCAAACATCATGCATTAGAACTGTCTCTTTGTTGTTGTTGAGTTGTTTCAGTGTCTCTGTGACCCCATTTGGGATTTTCTTGGCAAATATACTGGAATGATTTGCCATTTCCTTCTTCAGCTCATTTTACAGATGAGAAAACTGAGGAAATCAGAGTTAAATGATTTGCCCGATTTGAACTCCGGAAGATGAGTCTTTCTCACTCCAGGACCTGACTATCCACAACGCTACCTAGCTATTCATTGTCTTTCTAGTTAAACAGTAATTTTCAAGGCCAATTCTCTACCCACTATGCCATCTACCTCATACTAAGAACAAAACGTAGTGGTATATTTTTTAAATAGAGTTGCTCATTCTCTATTTTGGTCTCTGAAAAAACAATTATCTTGATGGCTTCACCGTAGTTGTGGAGAAATTCATAGATGTGAGAAAATAACTAACTTCTTTCTGCTGCCAACTCTCTTTGAAAAACAGACAGAAGTAGAAAAAGATGCTTTATGCATATAGGAGATGTTTGGAGCGGAAAGCGAAAATCTTAAGTTTTCAGATATTTTTTGTCCATTTACCATTTATATACTTAAAAATAATATTGAAGGTAGCACAGTTGTAGCTTTAAGTTTCATGTCTAGAACTGAGATGGCCTGTTGAATGTGTTAACTGACCTACCATACTCGAGGCTAATATTATAACATATCTAGGGCATTGTAATGGGGGCTTAAAGAACCTATTAAAGACAAGTTACAATCCTCATCCTAAAACTTTACAATTTAATAAAGATATTAATAGGTACCCCAAATACAGATAAACCTCTTAGTAGGAGCTAGCATGGTTTCTCACACTGAATATATTTATTGATTTAGTGAGAGGGAAGAATGAGAGGGTAGTTTTACTGATGGAACGGATAATGAGTGGGCTTAATCTGAAAAGACTTCCTGGAAGCAACAGCCTCCAGCTGTGAGTGAAAGCAGGAGGAGAGCAAGGTGAGGCTGAGAGGAAGGAAGAGAACCGTTTAATCCCCATCATGACCTCTAAGACACTTCTGATCACAATCTGTTACTGTTCTACCTCCCTCTCTCTCTTGCAACCTTAAACCCTGTTTTTCATCCTCACAAAGACCTTGAATGCTTTGTCCTCTTATCCCCGCATGAGTTCCACTATTCTCCACTCCCTGGCCTCAGATACTTCCTACCTATGTGACCCAGGGCAAGTCACTAAACTTATCTGCCTCAACTTCCTCACCTGTAAAATGAGGCTAACAACCAGCACCTACCTCCCAGGGTTTGGTGAAAATCAAATGGGATAACAATTATAATTGGCACATAGTAGGGCTACATGTTAGCTGTCAGTTACCTCCAGGATCAAATATGAAAATCCTTTGTTGGAAGGCCTTCATAACTAACTCTACCTTCCCAGTCTCTTTTGTGCCTTATTCACCCCTCTGTACTCCTCTATTCGGTGACGCTGGCCTACCTGCTGTTCCCTACACACAACAATCCAACTTGTGACTCCAAGCATTTTCGCTGGCTGTTGCCCATGCCTAGAATTCTCTCCCTCCTTATCTGTGCCTCTTAGTTTTCCTGGATGCCTTCAAATCCCAGCTAAAATCCCATCTACTGCAAGGAGTCTTTCCCAATCCTCCTAAATGCCTTCCCTCTGTTAATTTGTCTCCAATTTATCCCAAAGAGAACTAGTCTGTACATAGTTATTTGCAGGTTGTTTCCCCCCTTAGACCTTGGGCTCCTTGACAGCAAACACTATCTTGACAGCAAATACTATCTTCTGCTTTTCTTTGTTATCTCCAGTGCATGACACCTGGCTGGCAGGTAGGAGGTACTTAACAAATTTTTATTGACTGAGGAGACCTGCTAAGCCCTTCCCAGAGATTTCTCTCAATCACATTTCTCATTTGTACTTACCTGGCACTTTATTACTGTTCTGAATTGTTAGCTTTTTTTCAATGTATGATGTGGGACTCTCAAGAAACAAGATTAATTTTTCAAGCCACTCTTGGAAAAAAAAAGTTTCACATATGCCTCTTCTCAACTGAGGCCTAAAGGAGGATGGGAATGTGATTATATCATAGCTCTTGGTAGCAAGCAAAGTACAATTCTCAAAGAAGGAGCTTAACACTGTGGACTGATAGCTTTGCCGTACTCATAGAATCAAAGAACCTTAGAACTGAAAAGTACTTTCAGTCGTCTAAGCCACTTCTAGTCAAACTTGAATGAACAAGGAGATTGTAAATATTAGTGTTTCAACATATGATATGAAAAATCTTAAGTATCACACAGGAGTCAGTGGTTGTCTTGCTTTGGGAGGATTTATTTTAGAAAAACTGCCTATATAAGGCCAGGAAGCCTAGCATTTTTATACCTTGATATAATTTCTTTAAACCAATGAGGTGAAATTTAATTACTTACAAAAAAAACCCTGAACATTTAATATATAACAGAGTTCAATATAATG
>CM053769.1:44773534-44846777 GCA_028658325.1 Potorous gilbertii | reverse complement strand
ACCCTGAACATTTAATATATAACAGAGTTCAATATAATGTTCCTCATATGTCTATTCCCCTCAAAAGTAGACATCTTATTCCTCTGATTTTAGAAATTAACTGCAAATTGAATTTCTTTTTTTTTTTAATAAGATTTCTTCCACTTATGTTAGTGCGACTACATAGCATCACTATAGTGAAAATATGCTCAATAGAAAAGTATATGTAGAACCTATACAGAATTGTATGCTGTCATGGGGAGGGTGGGGGGTAGCGGGGGGAAGGTGTGGGGGGGATAAAATCTTAATTTTAAGGAAGTGATTGTAGAACATTTATAAATAAATAAAATTAAAAAAAAAAAAAAGAATTTGGATCCAAATGACCACAAACCAAGAGCATGCATCCTGAAAGGCACACATTTCTAAACTTTATCTGATTGCTAAACAAATTTTCATTAGCTGATGACTGATATCAAAAAGATTTCCCTGGTTCTATTTTTTTTACTTTAAAGGTATTATTACTCTGTGCAAATATAAACTTAATGCTTTTGAACTTCTTGCCTCCCAAATATTAAGACTAAACTATTTCTTCTACTTCAAATAAACAAGTTATGTTAAATTTTAAAACTTTTTTTAAAACTCTGAAAGTGGGGATTTCTTGTCTTCTTCAAAGGAACGATCATTTCTATAGAATCTAATGAAATGGTCTATTCAGTTATAATGTTAAAACCATGATTTAATATTGTCCAATAAAAGGTAAGCTATGTTCTTCCAGCAAAACGTTATCAAACAGAATTGGAAAGATTTTTTTAATTTACAAAAAAAATTTTAACTAGTAATATTTAAGAGCACAATTTGATAAGTTTTTGTTGGATGATCAATTTTCAAAAAAGCTTCAGAGGTAATTAAAACAAAATCCCTCCTTTGGTAAGCATGCAGTTATTGATATGTAAAATATGGGCACAAAAGCAAACTGTTACTAGCATGCTTCAAAATAAGTCAAAAAATTATTTATAAGTCAGTTGTTATTCATGTCACAAAATAAAATCTGGTAACCAGTCAGTGCAGAATGCTTCTACATGTACAAAAAGTTGTTCATCTACCATAGAGGACCCAAGACATAAAAAACCATAAAGCAAAATGTAATACAGGTCAAAGTCATATGAAACGTTATACAGCTAAAGTGTTTCATTTTTTCAATCGTGAAGCACTGCTAAACTTTTCCAGGTAGAAGACCAATTCCTTTTTTGGGTAAGCAAGGCTATGTGGCAGCTTTACCATCGGACAATTAACTGAGGTAACTTTTTAAATACATGAAGTTTATTCCCAGTACTGCCAGCACCATGCTGGGGCAGGGGGTGGGGGGGGAAATCTGGGATGTTAATATTAAACCAGAATGGTGCCTGCTAAAGTCAGATTTGGAGGGAGCTGGGAAAGGATAGAGGAAGGAAATGTATCAGAAAACCTCTTATAACATCAGACTCCATGTTCCAATCCGTTTCACTTTAGAGGCTTCCATTACTTTTCTTTTTCTTTGAAATAAAATTATTCATAAAATATTTAATGAGAGTAAAACATGATGTTTTAAATAATATTTTTCATTTTAAACTTTACTAATAGCATATTATATAGCATTCAAATAGCAGAAGGAATAACCATAATAATATTATGTCCAAGTACTATTGCCTTAAAACTCTCAAAAATCCTCTGTCGTTGGCTACAAATAAAGCATGTACAAAATACTGGCTTTATGGAAACAATAAATCCAAATAGGATACCCTGGCTATAAAGTGTAGCAATTTTATTACAGTATATTAATTTAGATGTTTCATCAAACTCCTAACTGTAGAGCAGTTTGGTGAAATAGTACTGAAAGGCTACAGGTGTGTTAATGCATGCATTGCTGGTGGAGCTGTGAAATGACTCAACTATTTTGGAAAGCGATTTATAATTATGCTAAAAAAGTGACTAAAATGTTCATACACTTTCAGTTGGAGATTCTACTAACATAACTAATATACGTTAGTTGCATATATCCAAAGTGCATTTAGGGTTAGGGTCAGTAACTTTTTGTTGTAATAACAAACTGGAAATAAAAGTTTCCATTAGCTGGGGAAAGACTAAATGAGTTGTGGGAACATAAATGGAGTAAAATACTGTTCTAGCATATGAAATAATGAACTTGAAAAATCCAAAGAAATCTGAGAAGACACATCATGATGCAGAGTGAAGTAAGAAGAACCAGGGAAAAAATACACAGTGACTGAACAGGGTAAATAGAAAGAGCAATAAAATGAAAGTAAATGTTATACAATCACAATGTCCAATGTTAGGTTCCAAAACCTGCACCATTTCATGGAGGTGCAGAAGGAGGTGCCAGGTGTGGAACATGGCCCATGTTGGCAGACCTGGCTAACATATTGCCTGGTTTTGTTTCTTTGTTATAACTAAAGGTTTACTGGGGGACAGGCAGAGGGGTAGAATAACTAGAATATATTCAGAAACGAATGGGATGGAAAAACAAAAGGCATTAATAAGACTTTTTAAAAGGGCATAAAACATTGGAGGAAAAACCAAGAATAATAAGGCATTGACTCTGGGCCCCAATGTTAATTCTCCCAGTAGGCCTCTGGATGATACTGATTGGTTCACTTCCAAAGGCAACAGGCTATGATGAAAAGAGCATTGATCTGATGTCAGAAGACACGGGTTTAAGTCCTATCTCTGACACTACCTGTGTGACCTTTGGCAGGTTAATCAGCCTTCCTGGGCCTCAGTTTCCTCATTTGTAAAATGAGGATGTTGCACTACATGGCTTCTGAGGTCTCTTCCAATCTAGATCTAGGACCCTGTGATATCTTTGCCAATCTCTAAGGTCCCTTTCACTCTTAACATTCTATGTAACAATTAAACAAAATACCACATAAACTTCTATTCCTTCTCCTCTGGGAGATCCAGTGGGATGTAGTGGAAAGACAATTAAGACTTGGGAGTCAGAAGGTATGGGTTCAAGGCTCTTATTAGCCTTGGCAAATAATGTCCCTTCTCTGAGTTTGATTTCCCTCGTTTGTAAAATAAGAATACTCACACTCTCTACCTTCTTACAGGATGATTGTCATGAAAGTGCTTTGTAAACCTTAAAGCTCAAGAGAAAAGATGAGCATTGTCCAAATGCGGTTACTCGTGCTGACACTCAATTTCTGAATTTGTCATTTCCACATTCATGTTCTGAACTCAATGCGACAAAAAGTTGACTGAGGTTTGAGCACGTCCCCCACTCACCCAGAGGGGGTCACTCTGACCAACCTTACCTATTCCATGCTTTCTGAATTCTTTTACTACTCCCAGACTTAAGATGTATGCAACCTGTGTATCAACCGAGAAGTGTGAAGCTAGAATATCTCCGTCCTGTAGAGAATTGAAAAAGAAAAAGTTAGGTTAATCCTGGAGGAAGATATTCAAATAATGGGAACTGGATATGGAATAAGAAAGAAGAGACTTAGATTCAAAAGCTGGCTCTGATACTATCTGTGAAACCCCGGGAAAAACTTCAGTTTTCTCATCTGTAAAATGGTTATATTAATATTTTCACTACCCACCTTAAAGGACCTGTATAAAGTGCCTTGTAAATCGTAAAGAGCTCTACAATCATGAGCATGGCTACAGAAACACTAATTCACATTTCTTTGGTGTCTTAAGGTATACAAAATACCATCCTTAGTGCAAACAGTATCATCTCCATTGGCCTCAGGGGGTCAAAGTGACTTCTAGAGTCACTAGAAAGTACCAATAAGAACGAGTGGTATCTCTCCTGACTCCAGGCCAAGTGCTCTTCCCACTCCATTACCCTGCCTTTCTTTCACAGTGCTATGATGTCAGGGAAAACAACTATGATCTTACACAAGAGGTCTCTTGGGGTCAGAAAACAGATACTAGGCTGGGTCAACCAAGATGACAATTCATTACAGTAATCCTTATGTTTGCTAGGAAAAGAGGAATTCTTTTCTTTCCTTTTTAAACAGAAAAAATGTGGACAGGAAAACACTAGCTGTTTGTTCTTGGTTGGAAGTAATTCAGACAGATACTAGATTCCTTTATGAACCCATCTTGTGATTCACACCTATTCTGCATTCAAACTCGTGAGGAAGCCATCTGGAGGGACCAGAATGCTACACTGATAATCATATTTTTTCAAAGTCGTACAATTTAAATTCCTGGTCTTGTAGAGAAGCAATTTCATTTCAAAATCTAAACTGCTTGGGTGCCTAAAGGGATTACACAGGCTACAAGGTGTGCTGGAGAGATTTTGGATTTGTAGTAGGGAGACCCTTAGCTCGTGCCCTTACAAATCACTCAATCTCACCGAGTCTGTTTCCCATATGTACAATAGAAATAATGATGACTGCAAAGCATGATTCCTTGCTGCCATAAGGAAGTATTTCATATACCATAAAACACTATGTTAATTTAAGATATTAATAGTACATCTCTGAACCAACACCTACCTATAGTAAAGAACAAATAATGGTTCAAGATGTGAACTATTTAAAAAGAAAACAATATAAACAAATAATCAACCAAGAAATACAATAATTACAAAAGTAAATAATGAAGGGCATGAAATGAATTAGGAACATTTTAGTCTGTTCAGGTCAGAATGAAAATGGAATTTTAAAATGAAAATTTAAAGGAAAAAAGAAGTAAGGACAACAAAAGAAATCTTCCTGGAGGACCTAGGATCTGAGATTAAATATGTCAGAGGATGGAGACAGGCTAAAATGGTGGGCAGGATGAGAAAGTGCAATGAAAGAGGCTAAGTCACAAAAACTGTCATGTCTTGAAAATAGCACTGAGTAGTGTTTGCAGTACATTCTGACCATTAAGAACCTGGCATCAAGACAGACACACACACACACACACACACACACACACACACACACACACACACACACACACACACACTAAAACACTCAATAAAATCTACTGAGTCTAAAAACAGAAAAAAAAATTACATCAAACTCTGCAAATTCTAATCTGATTCCTCAGACATAGGAGGCCAACCAAAAAAGCAAACAATGATTCTGCTGAAATCTCTCATGACCCTGTCCATACAAAGGGAGAAAGGGGGGGAAAAGGTGTGTCACAAAAGCTCTAACTTTGATAGCTACTAGCAAACTTACAAAGGCTTCAAATATGGGTTGGCAATACAGGAAAGTGCCAAGACTCATTACCACCAGGGTGGCCAGCAGGTGATGAAATACTTCTAACCATACCAGCTTATGACAGATTGTTAATAGTACTGAGATAATGGAAGACATACCCCTGTCCCAATTCCACACTCCCTTACTACTGGACAAAACAGGAAAATGGACTTTCTGAAGAGTCAAAAATATTCTTCTACTTACCTCTTTATGTACTTTTGTCCTACTTTTTATTTCAGCAACTATCATACCCACAATGGCTCCTCTATAAGTTGCAGCAAGGGAAAAAAATTTCTTATTTGAAGTGATGTCACGATACCATGAGTCAGGATACCTAGAGAGAGAAGCCATCCAGGAGATTAGCAGTGCTGGCAGGTCTGCACCTCCCCCGGGACTACTGCAATAACTTGCTGGTGCATCTGCCTGCCACAAGGCTCTCCCCCTCCAGCCCATCCTCCACTCAGCTGCCAAAGTTATCTTCCTAAAGCACAGGTCACCACCACCAGTCAATATATAACTGATATCTCAAGAATCAATTATAAAATTGTCTATTAAACTTTCAGGGTCCTACTCCCTTCCAAACTTTTCCAGTCTTTTCACACTTTATACTCCCCATCTTCTCTGCAATTCAGTGCAATTCTTGCTGTGCCTCATACAAGACACCATCTCTCTACTTTGAGCATTTTCAAAGGCTCTCTCTTCAAAGGCCTGGAATTTTCTCCCTCCTTATTCTATGACTTCTGGTTTCCCTAGCTTCCTTCAAGTACCAGCTAAAATTCCATCTTATACAAGAAGCCTTTCTGAAGTGCTAGTGCCTTAATGCATCCTCTGAGATGATTTCCAATTCATCTTGAATATCTTTTTTCTACGTAGTTTGCATGCTGTGTCCCCCATTAGACTGTCAGCTCCTCAAGGGCAGAGGCTAATCTTTTGCCTTTGTCTCCTCAGTGCTTAGCACAGTGCCTGGCACACAGCAGATTCAGCAGTGTAATAAATGCTTCCCCACTAACTAGTACATTTTAAGATAATATACAGTACGTTCAATGCTTCCTCACTAACTAGTGCATTTTAAGATAATATACAGTATGTTCAATGGGGAAATATGCTACTATTTCTCCCTCCTGCTTTTAAATAAGGATTATGCTGATTTATCAAGTCTTGCTGAATTAAACGATGAAACATTTTTCTGTGCCTTTCGCTTATTCCATACCTCAACATCTCATATCTAATCAGTTGCCCAGTCAATAATGTTTCTAAATCTCTCTGAATACCAGTTCAATATCTATTGCAGTTCTTCCTTTCTACTCCATCTTATTGGGCCCATACCCAAAACATTCAAATGGATTTGTGATCTCACTGAAGTGGCTATTCCCTCCTGCCACACATCCACACCTGCCCATGCTGGGTCAGACTCTTGTACATGTTCTCTCCCAGAAGGAGTCTACCCAACCTGAGCTAACAAGGGCACCAGTAGAGGTCTGGGACTGTTCACTAACAGTTATTCCTCACTTTCTAAAAAAAAAAAAATTCTTATTTATTTTTAGTTTTCAACATTCATTTCCACAAGATTTTGAGTTCCAAATTTTCTCCCCATCTCTCCCCTCTGCCTGCCCCTAGATAGCATGCATTCTGATTACCCCTTTCCCTCAATTTGCCCTCCCTTCTATCATACCCCTCCCTTCTCTTATCCCCATTCCCTCTATTTTCTTGGAGGGCAAGATAGATGTTTATACCCCATTGCCTGTATATTTTATTGCCTAGTTGCATGTAAAAACAATTTTTAACATTCATTTTTAAAACTTTGAGTTCCAACTTCTCTCCCTTCATCCCTCCCCACCCATTTCCACTGAGAAGGCAAGCAATTTAATATGTTATACATGTGTAGTTATGTAAAAGACTTCCATAAAGGTCATGTCTAAAGTCAAATTGTATTTCCCTCCATCCTATCCTGTCCCCCATTTATTCTATTCTCTCTTTTGACCCTATCCCTCCTCAAAAGTATTTAATTCTAATTACTCCCTCCTCCCATTTTCCCTCCCTTCTATCATCCTCCCATCCCGCTTATCCCTTTCCCTGCTACTTCCCTGTAGTGTAAGATAGATTTTCATACCAAATTGAGTATGCATGCTATTCCCTCCTTTAGCCAAATGTCATGAGAGTAAGGTTCACCTTTTCCTTCTCACGTCCCCTCTCTTCCCTTCTATTTAAAAAGACTTTTCTTGCCTCTTTTATGTGAAAGATTATTTGCCCCATTCTATTTTTCCCTTTCTCTTCCCAATATATTCCTCTCTCACAACTTAATTTTATTTTTTTAGATATTATCCCTTCCTATTCAACTCACCCTGTGCCCTCTGTCTATATGTATGTAAATCCCTCTAACTACCCTAGTACTGAGAAAAGTCTCAAGAGTTATAAATATTATTTTTCCATGTAGGAATGTAAACAGTTCAACTTTAGTTAAGTCCTTTATGATTTCTCTTTCCTGTTTACCTTTTCATGTTTCTCTTGATTCTTGTGTTTGAAAGTCACATTTTCTATTCAGCTCTGGTCTCTTCACCAAGAATGCTTGAAAGTCCTCTATTTCAATGAATGACCATGTTTTCCCCTGAAGTATTACACTCAGTTTTGCTGGGTAGGTGATTCTTGGTTTTAATCCTTGTTCCTTTGAATTCTGGAATATCATTTTCCAAGCCCTGTGATCTCTTAATGTAGAAGCTGCTAGATCTTGTGTTATCCTGATTGTATTTCCACAATACTTGAATTGTTTCATTCTGGCTGCTTACAATATTTTCTCCTTACCTGGGAGCTCTGGCATTTGACTACAATATTTGTAGGAGTTTTCTTTTTGGAATCTCTTTCAGGAGGTGATTGATGGATTCTTTCACTATTTATTTTACCCTCTGGTTCTAGAATATCAGGACAGTTTTCCTTGATAATTTCTTGAAAGATGATATCTAGGATCTTTTTTGACCATGGCTTTCAGGTGGTCCTGTAATTTTTAAATTGTCTCTCCTGGATCTACTTTCCAGGTCAGTTGTTTTTCCAAAGAGATATTTCACATTGTTTGCTATTTTTTCATTTCTTTGGTTTTGTTTTGAAATTTCTTGGTTCTCATAACATTATTAGCTTCCATCTGCTCCATTCTAATCTTTAAGGAATCATTTACTTCAGTGAGCTTCTGGACCTCCTTTTCCATCTGACCAATTCTGCTTGTTAGGGCCTTCTCTTCATTGGCTTTTTGGATCTCTTGTCATTTGGGTTAGTCTATTTTTTTAGTGTTATTTTCTTCAGCATTTTTTTGGGTCTCCTTTAGCAAGCTGTTGACTCATTTTTCATAATTTTCTCACATTACTCTCATTTCTCTTCCCAATTTTTGCTCTTATCTTCTCTTACCTTATTTTCAAAATCTTTACTGAGCTCTTCCATGGCCTGAGGCCAATTCATACATTTCTTTGGATGGAGGAGTTTTGACTTTGTTGTCTTCTATTTGTATGTTTTGGTCTTCCTTGTCACCAAAATTAAGATTCAAAATTTGATTCTTTTTTTGGTTTTTGCTCATTTCCCCAGCCATTTACTTGACTTTTAAACTCTTTGTCAAGGTAGATCTCTGTTCTAGTGGAGGTGGGGGTTGAATTGTCAACCACTCAATTCCCCCACAATCTGTAGAGTTCCAGAAACAGTTCCTGTCTCTGCCCCTGCCCCTTACCTCTCTGCCACCCTGGGGCTGGATTACTTCACTCCCCCACACTGGTCCCACAGGCTTTTTCTACTGACCTTCCAATTTGTCTTTGATGCTTTGGGTTTCTGAAGTCTGGAAACTGCCACAGATGCAAGAGATTCAGTCTCTCCAACACCTGCTCAGGTCTTGTCCATGCCAGCATGGGCCACACTGGCCTGCGCCCTGCCCCCGTATGGCTCAATAGACACTTCCTGGCAACCTTCCAGGCTGTCTTGGGCTGGAAATTTGGTTCACTCCATCATTCTGTGGGTTCTGTAGTTCCAGAATTTGTGTAGAGCCATTTTTTACAGGTATTTGGCAGCACAGAGCTGGGCTTGATGGCGGTGCTCTAGAAAGTGAATGCTATCACTCTGCCACCTTGGCTCCACCTCTATTCTTCACTTTTGAATACATGCCCAGTTCATTTTTTTCATTATACACATTTTTTTTTTGGTAACATCCTTATTCCAGTTCTTCTCTTAAGTTTTTTATGTTATATATCACAGACTGCTCACCCCTACTGCGTTTTTCCACTGCATTCTCTGAGACTCATTTTTATTCCCTGGATACTACAATATAATGTAATTTAGCTGTCCAAAAGCCATGCTACATAAATGTAATGGAATATTACTGAACAGCAAGAAACTGTTCATGAAAGATTCAGAGAAGCAAAGGAAGACTTTTATGAACTGGTACAGAATGAAGAAAATACCAGGAAAACAATATATACAAAAACTACAACAATATAAATGAAAGAACAACAACACCACTGCTATAATGACCAAGCTCCACCCTGAAGAAAAAATGAAAAACACACCTCTCTTTGAAGAGGTGGGGACTAGGGGTGCTGTATAGTGCATACACTCTCAAACTGAGTTGAGGTTTTGGTTAGTTTTGCTGAAGTGCCTTTTTTCCCCTTTTTCTCTTTTATTTTTGGTTATAAAGGATGACTCTATGAAGGAGAGCACAGATGAGATGGATTATATTAGTAAATATATTAACAAGGTGTTCTTTTAAAAGGCGGGCCTTTGTTTCTTGGAGCAGTTTGGTACCATTAAAGAAGCTAAGTAATTTCCTGAAAGCAATAATCTAACCCTTTTCTTCCCTCTGTTTAAATCTGGGGCTAATGCACTGTCTGTTTGTACTATCTGTAACATATAACACACACAACACAAACATGTGCCCCCACCCAAGCACTCCCTCCCAACTACCACCAACACCTCTACCACACTGATACACAAACTCTAAAGGCTGTCTACTGAGCTGTACAACATAATCTGGACCATAGGCACTCCTTACTCCTTTGATTATATGGCCAGGCCAAATTCTTTTGAAAAATTACATCTCTGGTGTGGGAGGTTCTGTGGTGTTTTAGGATTGTGCAACTAGCACAATGGCTACAAACAGGTGCATCTGGAAGAACTCAACATCTATAGGCAATCTCTCTCTTCCATTTGGACTTCGAGCTGTATCTCCTCTATGACTAATAGTGGTGAACACCTTTGTCCTCCCTTAGTCATGGCTTCCATGATATTAATGAAAAGGGCAGGGCGGATGGTGGCACCACTGAATAAGCTTCTCTCTTATTATAGCAGCTTTCCTGGAGCTTTAAACAATTTTTCTATATGCACAGACAATATCTAGTTGAAGAGTCTCTTTAAGGTGGCATTTTACTCTATTAAATCAAATACATTTTGAATAATAAACAATCTTCTATTCTCTCAGCTAACTGTGTAACAGAATAGACGTGGTTCACAGGTGTTTTTTAATGCAATAATCCATGTCTTAGGCGCTGCTTTTGTTGTTGTTAAGGTCGTTTCAGTTGGATCTGACTCTGTGACCCCATCTGAGGTTTTCTTGGCAAAGATACTAGAGTGGTTTGCCATTTCCTTCTCCAGTTCATTTTACAAATAAGGAAACTGAAGCAAACAGTTACCGAGGGTCACACAGTTACTAAGTATCAGAGGCCACATTTGAACTCTCCTTACTGTGTCAGCTTTCTTTTGTGTGTTCTCTCTTCCCTTTAGATTATAAGCTCCCTAAGGAGCCTATCTTTTACCATATATTCATATCCCCAGGGTTTGGCACAGTGCCCAACACAAAGGGCTGCAGTTTACTGACTACTATCACCCAGCTTTTGAAGAGACTTCTCTAAGGATTTTAAAAAGCGCTTTAGAGATACATTATTTTTTAATATATTCAATCTTACTAAGAAGGAGGTTTTAAATATGTTTCCACACTGCATATACTAAGTTTTGCTATGGACATAATTCTGGGTTCACTGACTGTTCATTTGCATGTCTAGCCTCTCTGGTCCTCTCCAGATCGTCCTTCACAAAGTTGCCAGACTAATCTGGCACAGCTCTGATTATGTCATCTCAAGTCAAAACTCTTCAGCCTCCTTCTTGCCTACTGAATACAAGTCAAACTCCTTGGTTAGATATTCAGTTGGTCTCCCTTCACATGGGCAGCACGCTACCTTTCCAAGTTTTATCTCATGCTCCCTTGTTCCTCCAAACTGCACTGTTCACCATCTTCTACCTATACATGTACTGGCTTTCCTGCCTCTACATTCCTAATACTCAGGACACTCCCCCTTCCCTATCTTTGCCCGCTGAAGGCCTACTTGTTCCAGTCCCAGTTCAAATGCTACCTTGTAAAATCTCACATACCACATTACTCACATCTTTTATATAGTTCTCATTTATTAATCTATCTCATAGTCATATGTATATGTGCACTATCTCCCCTAAGTCCATAATGCCAAGGATTGTGTCTCATCTATATCAGGTACTAGTTAAGGTGCTGTCTATGCAGTAGGCACTCAAAAAATGACTCTTCTTGAACTTAATGGGGAACATGCCATTATATCACCACCTGCCTTTGAGTAAGGCCTATATTGTGGTATCAGGTAATTAAGTCTGTTAAAGAGTTTCTGTGCTTGTCATAGCCTCCACACCCAAGTTACATGATAGTCACTATCTCGAAAGAGTTTGTCTCTATACCAAAGGTACAGGAGAACTGCAGATTAAAATAAAACTGTAAGCTTTGATATTTTTTTGTCCTTCCTCAAAGCACATGCCTTTGACAAGGGCTTAACAAATGTTGGATTTTGTTGGATAAATTTGCAGCTTTTTTTTAATAGTTGTCCCAAATTTGTTAAGTTATTCCCTGTTAACAGCCATGGACCCAAATGCCAGATATCTAACTATATCCACTGGTCTCTGAATCTCCCCCAATAAATAGGTTAAGATTTAGTTGCAGGCAGCAAGGGGAAAAGTCTTGGATCTGGACTCAGAGGACATGAGTTCAAGTCGCACTCACTTGTGAGACCTTGTTCCATTCATCTGTGTCCTGGAGTTGTAGCATCAGCACCGCAGGGGGCACAGGGAGTGGGAATGAGAAACAAGAAGCAACCTGTCCTTCATCTAGATAAATGATGCTGGAGTTACATGCCTACTGCATCTTTAGAGGTCTTTGTAAAATGACCACATAAAGACAGTCCAACATTGAAGAATTAGAGAAACAGCTTGGCAGAAAAATGTAGTCATTAGCTGGCACTGGTTACATGCCCTTTCTAGGTAGAAGGGAGTGTGAGTTATCTCAGGAATGTGGGTAGAGTACCCCATCAAGAGTGAATCACAGTCAAGGAAAGGTTTCGGAGAGTTACTTGGAAAGAGAGGATTCAAAAGATGTTTAAATGTCTTCAATCTAGCATTGCACAACTATGCTACAAACAAACTAGCTTATATGACACATTCCTCTGGGCATAGCTCAAACTCTTCAGACCTTTGGTGTACACCATTTGCCACACCTGGAATGCCTGGGCTTCCCCCACAGATCTTCTCAACCTCCAAGATTCAGTTCATTGACCTCTTCTCCTCCACAAAGCCTTTCCTGACTCCCAAAGAATTGGTACTACTTGGCTTTAGTCAGGGGTCCTAGAAGTATAATTGGGGGTGGGGTGGATATTTCTCTTAGGAAATTTTTAAGGGATACAATATACAAAGGGGAAGATAAATATTTATTAAACATGTGTCAAGCACTGTGCTAAAGTACTTTACAAATATCTCAAAAGAAGAGTGGCCCGGGAGTTGGGAAAACAGGGTTTAAGTTTCAGTTCTGTTACTAACTAGTTATGTGATTGGGAGTTAATCACTTCTCCAGAACTCAGTTTCCCCTTCTGAAAAACGAGAGGTTAGGCTAGATCAGGAGCTCTTAGCCTGTGAACTTTTTTGCTTTAAAAAAAATTTTTTTGACAACTACAATTCAATGTAATTGGTTTCCTTTGTAATCACACACACACAGACACACACACACACACACACACACAGACACACACACACACACACACACACACACACACGCATTTTCAAACACTATGCTGAGAAGAGGTCCATAGGTCTCAATCCACCAGCCTGTCAAGTAGTCCAGGACCCAAAACAGGCCAAGAACTTCTGAACTAGGTGATCTCCAAGGTCCCTACTGGTCCTGACAATTCTATGCTCTTTAATCAAGGCCTGGTCTAGTGTTGTGTGCCTCCCAAATTTCTTCTAATTTATAGACCCAAAGAATGGGGTTATAAATTCAGATTTTACTTACTCAATTGGGAACCAGTCACCACAGAGCTGCTTCACTGTGTCTATGTCATCGTGGCAAAGAAGACGTAGGTTGACCTCACTAAGTGCACTGGAGGGCACCTCCTCTGTCATTCACGCCTGGAATTAAAGGACAATACATTAGGAAGGGGAGAACCTAGTCCATAATACGGTTACTTAACTCTTCCCCACCTCTTGTTTTCTTTAAGACTTTTTAAACAGCTTCATATTTATTCACCCCTTTTGATTACCCTGAGAAATAGATGTCTATCATCTCCATTTTACAGATGAGCAAACTGAGGCTTTGGACAGAAAATTGGTCAGAGTCACAAAGCCAGTTAGTAGTGAGACTAGAATCCAGATTTCCTGCCTCTTAAGGCCCAGTTCTGTGTTCTTTCTCACTATTATAGGGGCTGGGAATCATGTTCACAGTCATCTCATTTTTCCTAGTGACTTTACTTAGCCCAAATAAAAGCCTTGGCTGGCTTTAGCTCATATTTCTAGATGGCACATTGGTGTGAACAAAGACTACAGCCCATCCCCCCAACACTGATTTATCTAAAACCTCAGTGTGCCCTAGAATCTGTTATTCATATATTTTACATATACATATATACACATGCGGAGTGCCTGACACATAGTTAGGCACTTAATAAGTATTTATTGACTTGATTATATTTGTATACACACACACATAAAATATGGCAAAGAACATAGATAGATATTAATAAATAGACATGTATATCTAAAAAAAAATATGGCAAAGTTCAGATTCAAAACCAGGTTTTTTTAACTGTAAGTACAATGAATGCTCTTTTAAGTATATACTTATAAACATATTTTTCTTTCACAAGGTTCTCATTTTGAGGGTGTAGCTTTTCTTCACTAGTATCCAGATGGTTTTCCTGGAACTTCCTCTGCTGTAGAATAAGTAATGACAGATGAGTGTCCTCCAGATTCACCTCTAATCTTGTTGTATTTCACAAAAAAGTTAAGAGACAACAAGAAGAAGAAGCAACTGCGGGAGTCGAGAAGCCTATCAAGTTCTGAAGAGCACAGAAACCCTTTCCAGGCCCCTGACAACACAGTGACTGCTGGGAAGAGAAACAGACTCAGCTCTCCACAGCTCAGACAAACAACAACTTCAAAGTCAGCACAACAGCCCCAGGCAGGAAAGAGGGACAGCACTTGCAGGATTTCCAAGTGAATTAGAGCTGATCTCATATTTTAAGAGACTGATTTTAGTCCAGTAAGTCCCAAGATCTCAATGAGCCTGACAACTAGGAGATGAGGGCCCTCAAACAAAATTTTCCATGGAAAACAAATACCACTCTCCCAAGTTAGACTACTTCCCCAAGTTAACATCATATGTTTTCAATCAGTGAAGTCCACATAATCTAGGTCAGTCATGAAGCAGCCACCCCTCGTTTGTTACATACAGCAGGAAACGGTGTTGTTTTAACCAAAGATAGAATGTAGATCTTGCTTCTTTTTTAAGAGACAGGGCAAGGCAAGAAAATAGTGGTCAGGAAGGCTACAGGTGGGGGAGACCTACAGAAAACATTCTCTCAGAAACCTTTATCTATTCCTCATTACTTATGGGATAAAGTAAATATTCTTGACCCTTGCATTCAAGGCCCTCCTCAACCTGCTTCAGATCTAGCTGTCCAGTCTTTTCTCGGATAACTTGTACTTCACAGAACGTCCATTTCAACCAATCTAGATAACTTCCTATCCCCCATTTTCATCTTGTGCTATCTCAGAGAAGGAGTAGGGTGGGGTACTACTTGCTGAGAAAGTCACAAATAATAAAAGAGAGAGCCAGGACTTTCAGCTCAGGCAAGTGTATTTCCCATTAAACCACACCCCTCAATGCAAAGTATTTCAGGCCATCAAAAACAAAAAAAACATCTGTTTATCACATACCTAACCAAAGTTTATGTTCCACTTTGCTATGGAAAGCATTTGGAAACTGAGTTTTTGATCCGATTTTCTTTTAATAAATTATTCTTAGGTCAATAAGTCCATAACAATTTCCAAAACACAGGATAAAAGAACTGGAGTGGAAAGGGACCTCAGAGACCATCCAATCAATCAATCAACAAGCTTTGCTTAAGCAATGACCACACAACAGACATACTAGGTACTGGGAATACAAACACAAAAGACTCTAGCAGTCTCCACTCTGAAGAAGCTTTCATTCCAACAGAGAAAGGAACATGTATGCATGCAAGTGAACAGAAAATATATTCAAAGTAAATACAAGGTAATTTGTCTCACTCCTACAATTTACAAAAAAAGGAAAGTGAGCCCACACACACACTCCGGAAAGTTAAGTGATTTGTTCAAAGTCACACAAGTGGTAGGCATTAGTGGTAGGATATGAACCTAGGTCCTTGGACTCTGGAGTCAGGGCTTCCCCTCTCCCCAATACCATGCTGCACCTAACCTATTCCTCACAACAATCTCATGGGGTTAAAGGCAAAAGAATTAGCCTCCCTATTACCTAGAGAAGGAAATGGAAGCTCAGAGGTAAGTGACTGAAGTGAGTTAAACAGCTAGTAGTTGTTAGAAACCAGACTTGAGGTTAGGTCTTGGGACTCCAAGTTGCGAGGAATAGGTCCCTCATCCCTAAAACCTGGCCCACCCTCGTATGTCAATATTACAAGGATGCCTTTTCTCCCTCTATTGATTAATTTCATCACCTCTGACCAGGCTGATATGATTCTTTTCCATCAGCTCAACACACTAGCCTAAACCCTTGTCTTTCCCCTTCAGGTTTCCATAATTGATGTGTTTAGAACTCACAAACCCCTGAATAACTGATCTGGTAATTTATAAAGTTTCCTGAAGATGAAAAGAAACTGCCACTATTCAAATAAACTCCCTCAAGAAGCTACTTCTCTTATTATGTCTTGGAGTTATCACAGTCTAAAAGAGCACAAAAGTACTTAAGGCTAAGCTTTCAGAAAGCTGTTTAGAGAAGTCAACAGTTATTCTTCATCACCACTCTGCTGCCAGGGGTCCTCACCATAAATCATCTGGCCTTGTTCTGGTCCTCAAAGCCCACAAGTGATCTACTAGGTCAGTTAAAAAACAAACAAAACTGGACTCAGGCTGGCCAGAGTCCCTTTTCCTGGCCATTATCCTTCCCTTAATGCAGCATAAAATCACAGCCACGGTTGCTTCTCATCCGTCTTTCTGTCTATTAAAACCTTCCAATCTCCTCTACCACCTGGCTGCACACCCACATCTTGTACTTGTGAAGTTGATCTTTTGAATCCAAAATATAAGACTTGAAAGTATGATTATTAAATTTATCTCATTAGAGTCATTACCTGATGAAGCTGTTTTCAATCCCGACCATTATCTGCAGCCTTAACTATCCCTAGTAATTTGTCACATGCAAATTCAGTTAGCATACCATCCATACTTTTGCCCAAATCACTGACAAGAGTGTGACAGAACAGTACAGGTCAGATTCCTAGGGCACACCACTCCATAAAATGGATAGGTTCGTTGTCCACATCTGGAGTACCATGGTTAGTTGTGCACAACGTATTTAGAGGGATACGGATAAACTAGACGGTATCCAGAGGAGCCCAATAAAGATGAAAAAGCTTACAATTGTGTCATATGAAAAATGGAATACACAAAAGTAGCAAACAAGGCAAACTTAGCCTCAATATAAGGAAAAGCTTTTTGAGAAGTAGAACTGTCCAAAAGCAAATTGGGCCGCCTTCAGAAGTAATGGAAAGATTTCCTTGAAGCTAACGTTTCAAACGATGTCTAGATGACCATGATGTGCTGGGTATCACTTAGAGTAATGTTACTGTTACTCCAGATCTCTCATGCCCCATATCCAAACTGTTGCCAAGGGTATCAATTTCACCTTTGCAACATCTCCTGAACACACCCCTTTCTTTCCTCTCCCACTGCCACCACTCTAGTGCAGGCCCCAGAGACCTCCCAGTTGGACTACCACAACAGCCTACTGAGGGTCTCCCTGCCTCAAGTCTCTCCCTAACTCCAGTCCATCCTCCATTCTGCTGCCAAAGAAATTTTCTTAAAGTGTAGGTCAGATCATGTCACTCCTTACTCAAAATCCAGTAGCTCCCTATTATCTCCATGTTCAAATACAAAATCATCCGTTCGGTGCTGAAAGCCCTTCATACCCAGCTCCATCTTTCAGGGCTTCTTACCCTTTAATGCCTGACACTGGACTCCTACTATTAGTTGCACAAGATACTCCATCCCTCAGTTCCGGGCATTTTCCCTGGCTGACCCCTACACTTGAAATGCTATCCTCCCCCTCACCTCTGCTTCCCGGCTCTCTTCAAGTCCCAGCTAAAATCCTATCTTCTAGAAAAGCCTAATCTGATCCCCTTTAATTCTAATGCCTTCCCTCTGTTGGTTATCCTGGACATAGTGGTCTGTATGGTGTCTCCTCCACTAAATTGTGAAATCTTTTAGGGCAGGGACTTTGACTTTTTTTGTTATGTCCAGCACTTAGCACAATGCCTGCCACAGCATCCTTCATCATATCTCATGTACTTTATACTCCTCTTATGTATGTACAAGGCTCTCCACATATAGGTGTTTAATAAACATTCAAGTCAAAGAAACAATGTTTTTATTAATTACAACAGGAATGGTCACACTTTGCCAATTAATCAGCCAGTTCCTGGGAAACTTGACCCGTAAAGAAGAATGCCATTTGTAAAGAATAACGGGATGTCTTGAGGGATGGATATATCTAAGGTTTAAAATAAATATCGGATTGGGGCCCTCTTCCCACTTAGAACTCTGTTGGACAATCTTATCAAAAATAACTTACTGTTAAGAATGTTTACTGACTTCCCAAATGCAGTATTTCCATCTCATGTAGCTTTGGAATAGAATATCCTCCATGCTTGGAATGCACACCTTCCTCACCTCCTTATCTTAGGAACCCTCGCTCAAGTGCCATCTCCTGTACTAGACCATTCTTAAGCCCTACTAATTAGGAGCCTTCCTCCCCTCTCCTCAAGGTACTTGGTATACATTTTGTATTTATCTGTGTATATTTTTTCCTCAGTAGAATGTGAGCTTCTTAAGGGCAGAGACTATCTTTTGACTTTTATCTCCACATCCTTGATGAGTGCCTGGCATATAATAGGTTACTTAATAAAATCTCGCTGAAACAATGAATTTATACAGGTTATTGTTATTTCCAAAATACTTTCCTCACAACAAACTCTATTAGACTACAAATTTTTTCAGCCTCATTTTATAGAAAATGAAAAAAACAAATGTTGGGATTCATTCTGTGACTTGCCCAAGATTATACAGCTGGTAAGTAACAACCAGATTTCAACCCAGGTTTTTTGACTTCAAGTCCTGCGCTCTATAATGTATCATGCTGCACTGGCATACTTAAAAAACGAAAACTGGAATTTGGTGGGGGAAGGGAAAGAAGGTAAGATTTAGTTTTGCTTTCCCCAAAGGGGAAAATATCCAAGGAAGGAAGCCTGGAGAAAAGGAAAAAGAGGCCAAAACCTGAGCTTATTTTTATCTTGGAAAGGCAACACAGGAAGGTCAAAGATCTGCTGTGCTGGAGGCCTTCTTGAATTTGTCATGTTCTAGTAGTTTCCAATTCTAACCACAGCACCAGTGCACTATTCTGCAGACCTATATCTCTCAGTAGGTTGTACACATTAATCCCAGGAACTTTATCCTTTACTGGTGGTTTATTTCTTTAGTCATCAACTTAGAGGAAACTGAAACCAGTGGGTTTGGGACCAGTAGAAGATAGTTACACATTTCTTTTGGTCTTGATATATCTCATTTGCAGATTTTGCAACAAGAGGTGGGCCAGCACCTCTCCAACCGAGTCTGGTCACTCTGTTCTGCTGGCATAGTTGCTCTTCCCCATGATAGAGTCCTACTGCCACCAAGGTTTTGCTCACACTATTTCCTATATCTAGAATTGCTCTTTTCCTCTAAGGACCATTATCTCCACCTGCTAATAAACTACTCAACTTTTAATAAATTAGCAAATGCCAATTTAAATGTCATCTCTTTCAGAAAATCTTCTTTGACAGCCTCCTCACCATATACCCTAAATGAAAATAATTTCCCTCATCAGACTTCAGTGTATGTCATGCTCCTCTTAAGTATGTACAATGTTCTCCACACAGTAGGTGCCTAATAAGTGTTCAAGCTTTTATTAATTACAATAGAAATGATCAAACTTTGCCTATTGGTCAGCCGATTTCTGGGAGATTGATTTGTAAACAAGAATGCCATCTATAAATAATAATGTGAATTCTTCTGAGGGATGGAAATACCAAAGGTTTCATATAAATGGCACTGGATTGAGGTCATCTCTTTTGATGTAGGACTCTGCTGGACATTCTTGTTAAGAACAAGTGACCAGGAGTAGTGAAGGGTCTCAAGGAATACTTCTAACTAGCTCAGATTCAATCCTAACAGATCGTCTTTTCAAGCACTATCACAGAAGATATCATAGAATTTGATAATTGCAAATGATTGCAGAGATCAATGGGCACTGCCCTTTAACATCATTCCTGAAAAGCAGTCATCCAGTTTTCACTTAAATATTACCATGGACTGTTCTTATTATTCATCACTGTATTAATTATTATTTTTTCTTGCACTTTAAAGGTGATGAATTTGTTGAACTGGACAGTAATTGTGCAACTCCTCTAAGCCATCACTCTCTAGACCAGACATTCCTAATTCCTTCAGTCAATCCACATATGGCATGATTTAAAATTCTCTTACTAGATCTCTCCCCTACCCCCTAAAATGTGGCACTCAAGAATTGAACACTGGTCGGAGCCAAAATGGAGGAACAGAAGGCCAGACCTGCTCTAGCTCTACCCCCATAGCTCATAAAATACCTGTAAAAATAACTCTAAACAAATTCTAGAGCAGCAGAAACCATAAAATGACAGAGTGAAAGAGATTTCCAGCCCAAGACACCCTGGAAAGCCAACAGGAAAGGTCTATCGCACTGGGCTCAAAGCAAAGTGCAGCCCAGCCTTGGCAACGCAGCAGGGAAAGGACTGGAGCTTTTTAAAGCATTCTTCTCCTCATTGGCTTTTTGGAGCTTTTTTGTCATTTGGATTAGTCTATTTTTAAAGATGTTATTTTCTTCAGCATTTTGGGGGGGGGGGTCTCCTTTAGCAAGCTGTTGACTTGATTTTCATGATTTTCTTGCATCACTCTCATTTCTTTTCCCAACTTTTCCTCCACCTCTCTTACTTGATTTTCTAAATCCTTTTTGAGCTTTTCCAAAGCCAATGAGAAGAATGCTTTAAAAAGCAGAATTAGCCAAAAGAACTAAAGGCAATTTTCTAAATGCAGTTTCACTGTGACAGAGGACAGCACGACTGTAAACTCCTTCCTTGTGGACACTAAGTTTTCATGAATACATGTATATAGCTTGCTTTGCATGTATTTGTTTGCAGGTCTCCCCCATTTTATTGTAAGCTCTTTGAAGGCAGGGGCTGTCTCTTGACTTTTTCGGTATCCCAAGTGCTTAATGCCGTGCCTGGCACATTGTAGCACTTAATGAATGTTTACTAATAGTTTAAAAGACGGTTAAGAGTGTTGGACTTAGAAGACCTGAGTTCCAATCTGATCTCAGATACTTACTAGCTGCATGATCCTGGAAAAGTTATTAATCTCCCTCAACCTATTTACACATCTGTAAAATCAGTATTATAATAGTACCTACTTCATTGGGTTGTTGTAAGGATCAAATGAGACAACATAAAATGGTACTGCGAGAAACTTAAAATGCTATATAATCCTAGTATTACTGTCATTATTAATAAAAAGCACATCTTACCACCACAGATAGTACCTAGGCTCATCATAGATGTCTATCTCTCAACCAGAATCTACAGATAACAGTCTACAGATTTAGGATCTGGATAGAAATTTGGCCAGGTGACTCCTAAGCTTCCTTTGAAAGACTCTGATTTTATTTAAATCACTCAACAAACATTTTTAGAGTGCCTCTCTATGTCCCAAGCACTGTGTTAGGAGTTAGAGATACAAAGATGAAAATGAAAGTCTCTGCCCTCAAGAAACTTACATTCTATCAGGGAAGAGAACACACACACAAAGAAGAAACACCTGGTGATTTTGGAGAGGTCACTACCAGCAGGCAATTAAGAAAAGCTTCAGTAGAAGATGGTATTTAAAGTGAATTGAAGAAACAAGGAATTCTAAAAGAAAGACTTGAGCAAGAACTGAAATTCAAGCACAGAAAGAAGCCACTGCAAAGGAATGGAGAAGGTCAGAGGAGCAACACTGGAACAGTCAACAGTCCAAAGGTCAGTTTGACTCGATCAAACTATGTGGCAAGAGGAGTAATGTATAATAAAGCTGCAGAGGTTGGTTGGGGTCATATTAAAGCTTATATTTGATCCTAAAGGCAATAAAGAGCACTAGATATGAGATGATTAGATATGCACTTAATGTTGGTGTCAGGTGAGCATGTCCTGTTTTCTGGCCTTTACGAATAAAAATTTTACTGCATCCTTGGGGACAAGTTCTTTTGACCTAAGGAAACAGTAATTATTTCACATTCAATATGCAAGAAAAACAGTAGGCTTAAAAAAAGTTATTTGTGGATCATCTTTCTCATCCCTATTAAAAGACTCTACATTTCCAGAGACCAGTTCTTTATTTAGACAACAGTCTTTGAACATTTAAAAATAGGAAACTGCCACATTTTACCAAGGGCCAGTCAAGAAGACAAAAAAGGCAGTAGATTTTAAGTGACCAGCCTGTTAACAATTCCAAACTTGGTAAAAAATGCTCACAAAATTCTAATGACTAGTTATTACACACTGAAAATTATCAGGGCAGTGGGGAAAACAGATAGGATGGGACATGTGGAAAGGGAGCCAGAGGGTCTAGTACATAGAGTACCAAATTAGGAACTGAGAGACCAGGGTTCTAATTCCAGCTCTGTTAATATAACTCTATGTATGGCTCTGGGCAAGTTCAGCTCTCTGGGCTCATGTCCTTATCTTTATGATATCTGCACAGCAGAATCCATCTTTATGATTCTATGAGCTCATTAGAGGAGAGTTCAGCAAGTAGAGTTCAAAATCCCACTGAGCAAAGGAGGGAGCAGGGATTAAAAAAACACAACTCTAAGATAAGGTTTCAAGGTTAAGAAGTCTGGGAAAGAATCTATCACAGGGGAAGAAAAATAAACAGACAAAATGTCTTTCAGAGGGCAATATTTCAGTATATTCTATGAGGAACACCCAGGAAAGGGAGAGAGGAATCATCTTGGGGTTAGGCTCAAGACTTTCAGGAGAAACTATGATTGTTCAAAAGATATGAAGAGGTACTTTCCAGATGAAGACATCAATGCTATCTACAGGGATAAGAGAAAGTGCTCTAAATCATCACTGATTAGAGAACTGCAAGTTAAAACAACTCTGAGGCACCACTTCACACCCATCATATTAAACGATATGACAGAAAAGGAAAATGATGGATGTGGGAAAACTAGGACAGTAACTATCCTGGGGAGCAATTTGGACCTTTACCCAAAGACCTGTAAAACTGTGCATACCCTTTGATCCAAAAATACTACTCCTAGGTTTATATCCCAAAGAGATTAAAAAAGGTGGGAGGGAGGGAAGTACCTACTTGTACAAAAATATTTATAGCAGCTCCTTTTGTGGTGGCAAAAAATTGGGGAATGGCTGAACAAGTTGTGGTATATGATTATAATGGAATATTATTGTGCTATAAGAAATGATGAACAGGATGATTTCAGAAAAGCCTGGAAAGACTTAAACAAACTGATGCAGAATCTAGTGAGCAGAATCAGGAGAACATTGTACAAAGTAACAGTAATATTGTACACCGATCAGGGGTCAATGACTTAGGTAGTCTCAGCAATACAATGAACCAAGCCAATTCCAAAGACTCATGATGAAAAATGCTATCCACTACCAGAGAAAGAACTGATAGAATCTGAATGCAGATCAAAGCACACTGTTTTTCACTTTTTCATATTGTTTTTTTCTTTTAGGTCTGTCTTCTTTCACAACATGACTAATTTGTAAATGTTTACATGATTGTACATGTATAACCTATATCAAATTACTATGGGGGGTAAGGAAGGGAGGGAGAAAATTTGGATTTCAAAATTTTTCTTAATGAATATTAAAAATTGTTTTTATATGTAACTGGGAAAAATAAAATGTTATAAAAATTTTTTAAAAGAATCTGATTGTTTTGAAGGACAAGAGAGTTTCAGTCCCAGGGCTGCTGGGCAGCAGGTATCTGCATACAGGGAGAGAGAAGGACTTGCTTTGAATCTTGTACACACTTTTTAGAGGCCTGAGAATGGGGAAGAGCGGTAGATTCGGAGCCAGAGACCTTGTATTCAAATTCCAGCCCTGCCACTCATTGTGTGGGACTCTGTATCAATCACCTGTCTTCAGGCCCTTGGTCTCAGGTTCCTCACCTATGAAATCAAGGACTTGGATTACCTGCCCTACAAAGTCCCTTCCAATTCTAAATCTATTATCCTTTTGTGCCTGGGTGACTAGTTCTTAACCATTCTCAGTCCTTCTCTCCTCTCCCTGTTCTGTTCCTGACTTTTTGGACTTCTCTGCCATATCCCAGCAGCCTTCTCATCCTGAAAGATCCCTCTGCTCCTGGGACACCCTCTTCCAATTGTCAAGTTATTCCCAGAATTTCCACCATGAGAAAGTTCCAGGCCAGCCCTGCTTACTTCTTTACACCTCCTCCCAGATGCATTCTTGACAACATGACTTTTCCATACCTTTCATGAATATTTTCGCCCCTTCCCTTTTCAGTTCCATCTTTTACATACTGTCTTCCCTCCTTAGAATATAAGCCCAAGAAGGGCAGGGACTCTCTTTTTGCTTGTATTTGTATTTTCAGCACTTAACACAGGGCCTGGCACATAGTAAGTGCTTAATAAATGAATATTTGTTGCCTTGACTTTTTTGACTTAAAAGTCACTAATAGAACTCCTGAATCAGCAGCAGATATGTTAGGCATGGCTGAAGACAGGCCCCAAACTTTTTTTTTTTTAAAATCTCACTCTCTTTCTAGACCCCTACATACATCTTAAGATTTGGTCAAATTTCCTTAACACTCCCTCTTTTGCTTTCCAGCTTCTGCTCACACTTAAAATCCTCTCTGCCTTTTTTAGCACCTCCTGAAATCCCGGCCGTTCAGTTCAAATGTTTAAACAACATCTGCTTTATAAAGAAAACCAAGTACTAGAGTTTAAATAAGAAATGAGTCCCTGCTTCATGAAAATTATTTATAGAAATAAGTATAACACAAAATACACAACAAGTGCATTAGATCAGGGAAGGCATCATGGAAAAGATGGCATGAATAGAACTTTCAAGGGTAAGTAGGAATTCAACCAAGAGGAAGGAGGGAAGGGCTATCATACAAAAGAACCAGCATAAGAGAATTCCCACAGGCAGGAAAGCACAGAACATGTGCAAAGGACAAATAGTATAGTTTGAAGTGAGGAGTATGTGCAAGAGACAAATATGAATTAGGCTTGCAAAGGTAAGTAGCACAGAGGGCCTTAAATGCCCGGCAAAAGAATCTAAACTTCACTTGGGAGGCAACAGAAAGTCACTAAAGACTTCTGGAAATCTCAACTGGATTCTTCTCCAAACTTCTCCTCAACAGCCATCTTCCTACCCTGGAGAAACCTCCCTGAAGCATGCAGTCTGGTCAGTCATTTTATGGGGTCCCCATCCATGTTCATTTAACACCTGGCTTGACTCATATTCTGGATTCCATCACCTCCTCTCCAGAAGTTTTGCCCCTTCATCTTTCCCCTCCTTCTAACTCTCTTTCTTCCCCTTCCTAGAATATAAGCTCCTTGAGGATGTGTACCCTCAGCATAGTTCCTGACACATAGTAAGCACTTAATAAATCTTCATCTAGAAGTTTACCACTCACTTCCTGACAAAAAGTGATTGTCTCAGGGTACAGAATGAGACATTTTCTGGACATGAATGATGTGGGAATTTGTTTTGCTTAACTATGCAGATTTATTATAAAGGTTTTGTTTTTCTTTCTTTTCCCATCATGGACAGAGAAGTGAGGAAGAAAAAATAGATTTTTGTTCATTGAAAAGCAAATTAAATTCCAAAAAACAAATTTTTAAGAGTTTCTTATCTATCTAGTGACATGACCAGATCATGGATAAAGTACATTAGTTTTGCACCAGTGTGAAAGATAGATTAGAAGAGAATGGGAAAGCTATGGCAACAGTCTACACAGCTGATAATAAGGAGGCTTTACTAGGCCAGGGAAGGAGAGAAAAGGAGAGATTCCAAAAATATGCCTGAGAAAAGTCTGACAGGACTTGGAAAATAACTAGTGATGAGGTGAAAGAAAAGGAAGAATCAAAGATCGCTAAAAAGTTCTGAACATAGTTGGCTAGAACAGGAGTGCCCCTGACAGATATGAGAAAGAATAGGTTTCAAGGAAAGATGAGCCCAGTTTTGATCATATTAAATTTAAGCGGCCCATAAGACAGTCAAGTAAGAGACAATTAGACATGGGGAAGATTGTGGAGAGGTCAGGGCAGAAAGAGTTATCTGGAAGTGATCTTTGCACAGGGGATAATCTAGGACATATCTCTTGAACCCTCTTTTCTCCTCTTCAGCCTGTAAAACAAATATGCTATTAGGCAGCAACCTTGGTAAAGTCCAAGTACAAAGTTGAAGACAACTGGACTGGAATTTAGCAAAAGACAAAGAAAAGGAAGAAGGGAAGCTCAGAAGAAAAGACAAAAGGAAAATAAAAGAGAGAAAAAAACATAAGCACCTCCACTCCCCCAAGTAACATTCTCCACAATGATAATTTCAGCATAAATCCCACCACACAGAATCTCCTCCTCACCCCAACGCCTACATCCCCACCCAGCTGCACTCATTTTAGATCTCTTTGATTTCTTGCACACATTTTGGTTTTCTTTGAACTCTCCATGATGCCCCCATGCCCAGTATTTTCCCAACTCTGCTTCTACCCCTTTTTGTGTGTTTTCTTCCTCCATCAGATTATAAGCTCCTTGAGGTTGGAGACTATCTTTTTTTTTTCATATCTGCAACCCCTAGCACTTAGCATGGTACTTGGTAAATAGGCACTTAGTGTTTATTAACTATGGCAAATTTAATATCAAATAGAATGGCCATTTCCACATTCAGAGCAGAACAGAAAAATGTTACACATGAAAATGCCAATCTCCATTATGTACAGCTTACTTTTCTTCTTACTATAACCTATGCCTTTTTTGGACAGAGCACCAGTGCAGGAGTCAGGAGGACCTGAATGCAAATCTCACCTCAGACACTTGACCCTCACTAGCTGTGTGACCTTGGGCAAGTCACTTAACCCCAACTGCTTCATTCTGGGTCATCTCCAGTCATCCTGATGAATATCTGGTCACTGAATTCAGATGACTCTGGAGGAGAAGTGAGGCTGGTGACCTGCGCAGTCCTCCCTCACTCATAAAACAAAGTCAAGTGCAAGTGATGTCATTATTTCTCTGACGGCATGGTTTTCTTTGGCAGTGAAGGACGAAAGCACATCCCTTTTCTGACTGGAGACAGGTAGCATTACTTCATCAATGATCCTCTGGAATCATGGTCGGTGGTATTCCAGAGTTCTTAAGTCTTTCAAAACTGTTTGTCTTTATAACGTGATTATAGTATAAACTATTTCCCAATCCTGCTCACTTTGCTGCATCAGTTCGTAAAAGTCTTCCCAGTTTTCTCTGAAATTGCTCCTTTCATCATTTCGCAAAGCACAATATTGTAGTATTCCATTACATTCATTATACCATAATTTGTTCCTCTATTCCCCAATTAATGGGTACCTCCTCAGTTCCCAGTTCCTTAATACAACAAAAAGAGATACTGTAAGTTTTTGTGCATGGATGGATCCTTTTCCTCGCTCTTTAATCTCTTTAGGTATATGTGTGGCAAGGGTATTGCTGGGTCAAAGGGAATATATATTGTTTGGTGACTTTTGGAGCATAATTCCAGGATCCTTTCCAGAAAGCTGTATCAATTCACAGCTCCAACAGCAATATGTTAACATGCCTGCTTTTCCACAAAGATGCTGAGTGTCTTATCTTGAAGAATGTTCCATCAACAACTGAACAAGTAACTGTCAGGGATATCATAGAGATTCTTCTATGATAATAAAAATAAATCCCACTTGTAAAAACAAAGTCCTATGTAAATAAGGTCAAAGGATCATCGATTTGGAGCTGGAAATGACTTCAAAGATTATCTAATCCAACCTTCTCATTTTACAGATGAGGAAAATCTGTTCTGTGCCATCTAATTGTTAGCCCAGAGAAATTAAGTGACATGCCAAGGTCATAAACACAGTACCTGGCAGAGTTGTAATTCAAACTGAAGCTCTCTGCCATATAAGATAAAGGAATCCTTACCAGTGAATTCCAAACTTTTCTCTCATTCCCAAGAAAAGGTGATAATCCAAAAAACCCAATCCCCAAACTCAACAGGTAATATCTGTAAAATAATAATCCTGGTATTAGAATTCACCATAGGAGGGGGTAACATTAAGGAAAGAAAGAAAATAACATTTTTTTTCTGTTACGGTTATTATCTAGGCCAGAATAATAATTATCTAGCTATAAATATTATCCAAAGATAATTTTTTCACAGGATCTGTATATTAACAGGTACACTATCTTAGTGCCATTTTATACGTCATCCAAAATTTTATTTAGTATAGTAGAAAACATGAGTAATTTAAGATGATGAACACCTACTAGCTTCCTCCCAAATAGGCTTCCTCTTAAATTTCATCCCAGCACACTTAAAGAGTATATTAATCTGCAATAAACACAATTTAAAATCTGAGTCTCACCAAAACAAATAATAGTACGCAGAAAATTAAAACAGAAGTCAAACAAATAAAAATGGGAACAGGACATCATTATCCATGGAAGTTCTGCAACAGCTTCCAAACACTTCATACACATGGTAGCAGTCAGGTACAGTAAAACTATCATTATTAACAGTTCATATTTGGATAGCATGTTAACAATTTACAGGGCATATTCCCCCCAAAATTTTTTCCTTCATCAATCCGGAATAGATAGGACAATCTTAGAAATGGAAAAATAGGATTGGCTTAAGTGTCTTGCTTACAAGCACAAAGTTAGACATTGGACTTAGAAGATCTGGCTTGAGGTACTGATCTGACATCAGACAACTAAGCTGAGGATTCCTCAGTATCTTTTCAGCAATAAAACTAGCTACCCAATGTCCCTATTAACCTAGTTGTGGGACCCCTGAAGCCACTGATTTAGTCAGTTTAATATATAGCAGAGCGAATCATTAAAAATAAATGCTCCCTCCCCTTACAATTAATGGGTGTTTCTTTGGTGGGGGAGATACGTTGAGACAGAGTCAATGGGAGAGGGGGAAACCCATGTTACTGTGGACTACTCCTATCAGATGGAAGAGGACAGAAAAGGTGATGTCTGCCAAAGGATAACAGGAGCAGGCTGGTTTTCTCAATAAATAGCATCAGACATAAATGGTCAGATTTGAAGAATGAGAGTCCATAAGGCAGCATGCCAAAAAGATAAGCCAAAGACAGAATTGGAAGAACTTGAGCCTCAGCTCAAATCTCAGCTCTGCCACTAATTCATTATATGATCTTGGGCTAACCACCTGGATGAGTTATTTCTCTTGGGGCTCAGTTTCCTTGCCTGTAAAATGGGGATAACAAGGCTTGCAGTGCCAGAGCTATGGACTAAAAAAAAATGAGGTGGGGGACAGTAAAGTTTCACACCTAGAATTTTGTAAGTATAGGGAATTCCTCATGAAGTAACACTCTCTACCAATGCAAATCCAAACAATTATACTAATACAGGGTGAAGAACCAAAGAACTAAGAGATTAAGTCCACATTACACAGCCAATATGTGTCAGGGGCAAGATCTGAACTCAGGTCTTCAAGATCAGAGCGGGGAAAATCCTAAGGCCAGATATATTTGTTTTTAATAGTTTTAATAGTGTTGCTTCATCAAAAAATACTTTCATGTTTGAAAGTCTGGCATAAACTAGGTCTAGACCAGTATCTCATACCAAACACCAAGATAAGCTTGAAATGGGTACATGATTTAGACATAAAGGGTGAAACCATAAGTAAATTAGTAGAGCATGAAAGAAATTACCTGTCAGATCTGTGGCTAGGGGAAAACACTCATGACTAAACAAGAGACAGAGAGGTTCACAGGATGTTAAATGGCCAATTTTGGTTACATAAAACTTAAAAGGTTTTGCACAAATCAAACCAATGCAACTAAAATTAGAAAAGAAACGGGAATTGTGAAAAAATCTTTGCAGCAAGTTTCTCTGATAAAGGTCTCATTTCTATGAGTGATTCCCCAAGTTGATAAATCTCAAAGAATATGAACAGGCAATTTTCAGACAAAGAAATCAAAGCTATCTATAGTCATATGAAAATATATTCTGAATCACTACTGAGGAGAGAAATGGAAAGTAAAAAGACCCCATAGTACCACCTTACACTTATCAGACTGGCTAATACGACAGAAAAGGATAATAACAAAAGTTAAATGGGATGTGGAAAAACTGGAACACTAATACACTGCTGGTAGAGTTGTGAACTAGTTTAACATTTTGGAGAGCAATTTGGAACTATGCCCAAAGAGGTTTAAAACTATGCATACTCTTTGACCCAGTAATACCATTAGTAGGTCTATATCACAATGAGATTTAATAGAAAAAAATATAGCAGCTCTTGTGGTGGCAAAGAATTGGGGGAATTGAAGGGATACCCATCACCGAATGCTGAACAAGTTGTGATGTATGATTGTAATGGAATTCTACATTTACATCCTGATGAGCAGGATGGTTTCAGAAAAACCTGGGAAGACTTACATGAACTGATGCAAAGTGAACTGAGCAGAACCAGGAGAACATTGTACACAGTAATAGCAATACCAGAAAATGTGACGATCAACTGTGAATGAGTTAGCTGTTCTCAACAAAAATGATCCAAGACAATTCCAAAGGACTCATTATGAAAAATGCTATTCACCCCCAGAGAAAGACCCTATGGAATCTGAATGCCGATCGAAACATACCTTTAACTTTATTTTTCCTGGTGTTTTTCTGGATCTGTGTTTTCTTTTGCAACATGACTAATATGGAAATATTGCTCATGACTGCACACATCTAATTTATATCAATTTGCTTGCCTTATCAATGTGCGGGGGAGGAAGAAAGGAGAGAGATAATTTAGAACTCAAAATTTTTAAAAAATGAATGTTAAAAATTATTTTTACATGTTATTGGAAAAATAATAAAATATAACAGAAAAAAGATATCCAAGAGCTATAGTACACTAAAATATGAGATAGTTGGAGCAGATGATCACTAAGGTTCTGGACATTCTTAGGTATCCCTATCGTAAGACAAAAAGAGATAATGTCCACACTATCTTATATGGCACTGGATTTAATTTTGTTATATTACCAAACCTTTTAAAAAAACCCTCCAGTACAGGGATTATTAACTTGGGTCTATAAAATTGTTTTTCTAAAATAGATGATAAATTGTATTTAAATATAAAGGGCTTCCTTTGTAATCCTATGTATTTTTATTTTATGCATTTAAGAACATGGATCTAAGGAAGAGTCTATAGGCTCACCCTTAATGACTGCCCCAGGCAGTGATCCAGAACCCAAAAAAAGTGAAATAGCTGTGAAGATCTTTATATGTGTAACCACTTTATCATGGCAAATTCTGACAGAGTTCCTACTGACAGGAAACTGGAAGCATTGGCTTTCATATGAAAACATGCTGAAATTGAATGAAAGAACCAAAGAATTATAGCATGTTAAGAGGGGGAAGAAACCCTAGAAATCATTTGTTTATTCTCTTTACTTTAAAGATAAGGAAATCAGGGCTAAGAAAGGAAATTACTTGCCCAAGATCAAATACTGTATCTCCCATAGGAAGGATGACTTGTGCAAGCAATCACCAAGACTGAATGGGAGATTCCCTCTCCTAGAGGAGAAGTCATAGAGTCCAAAATGAGATTCAAATGATCATAAACCCTGAGCCTTTAATAGCGCTGTGCTCTCTCCCCATACCCCAGACCTTGCCCTACTAATTCCAGTGCTTCTTGCTGACCCAGCTATGTTGGTAAGGCCATACTTACCAACTACAGATCAGAACCCATTTCCTCTATTCTTTTTACAATACTATGCTGCCTCAAAGAAATGAGTAGTTAATGGCAAGTTCTTCTGTACCATCTTGCCTTAATGTCCAAGATACTTCTAGGCAAGGAGCAGGGGTGGGGGGTGGGGTGGGACATTTCAATATCCCTCAAATTATATACCATGAGAACAACCAACCAGCATCCTCTTCTTAGCCCTGGGGAAGGGGACACCCTTCATATACCATCCCAATGTGATGGAACCTTCTTGGAGGGAATCAGAGCACTGTGTTGGCCTGACCTCCCTCACTGGGCTGACCCAAATGGGGGCAGGGGAGAGAGGGAAGAAAAGCAGGGGTGAGAGCTCTTTGGATCAAGTTAAAAGAAGTTAGTGCTTGGATTCAGAAAAACTGGCAAGTTGATTGAGTGGGCCAAGTACACAAACTCCTGACAGAATAATGGCCTATTAGTGAAGGACATCTAATATTTGGCAGCTGGACATGGGATCTCTGCTGGACCATTCTACTGTGGCTCTTCTCTGAGTACAAGAAGATCTTATCCAAAATTAGTTTAATTCAATCAAGACACTCTTACAAAAAAACAAAAAACAAACAAAAAAAAACCCCCCACCTCCTTCCAATTAAATGCCTGAAAAGCAAAAAAGTAAAACAAATGTCACCCATATTCTTGGTTAGTACCCAAGACAAGTGGGTTTTTTACAAGGTTAATAAATAAGAAAACAAACCCTAGTCACTGTTTCAGGCTCGAGTTTCCATATCTGTAAAAATGGAGATAATGATACTTTCTTTTGTGGAAAAAAAGCATTTGGGAGTTATAAAGTGCCATCTAAATAGTTATTCTGGTCTTTTTCCATCTTGGATCAGTTATTTAAATAACCTTAGGCATCCTACTACAGTGTTGCTTATGAGCCTGGCTACTATATAAAGAGTGAAATTAAACCTGTAGCTAGTTGTTGGTTTAAATGGAAGAAGTCAGGCAATAGTAGACTCATGTTTCAGAAAACTCTAACTCCTTGCCATCCACTCATCAGCAGTCAAAGAGCAGACTAGGGAAAAGATACCTTCATCTTCCTCCTTCCTTCTCAAACTTGGCTATGCTCATCTGTGTTTATTTTAAATCACATTCAGTTACAGTTTATGCTCCCTTAGAGCTACATAAATGTTTAGCCGAAATACATGCTACAAATTAGCATCTGATCTTTTGGTAAACTTTTAGATTAAAAGTGTTCTTTAGAAAAAAAACAACCCAGGGGTATACATTTGTATAAACGCTTTTTAAAACTTCTCCATAAATCAGTAATTACTTCTAATATTAAAAGTAGAATGACTATATTGGACCAAATAGAGGCCAAACTTTTCCTGAAAAACTGGCCTGCTTAAGACCCAAGTGTGACCTAACATCAGTGTTACATTTCAAAGTAGACCAGTTTATCTTTATTTCTTTCTAAGGAATATCTTCATGAATTGTGAGAAGTGTTATGGAATGAAGAATGCTGAACTTGGAACTGAAAAAACAGAGTTCAGTCGTATGGTTTTGGACAAATTACTTTACTTAACTAATGCCCGGGTCCCTCAGTATCTGCTCCATTGCCCTCATGGTGCTTCAGTGAAGAAAGCATCTTAGACACCTTAAATATCAATGTATGTAATAAAGGAACAATCTACTTTCATACTGTACAGGGGCTTACACAAGTACAGCCCTCAGATGTTTCTAATTGTTTTCACTAAAACACGAAGTTGACAAGAACAATGTTACAAGGGCAGTTCAAAACAATGTTAAAAGTGGTAGATATATTTCTGGACATACCATAAAACTTTAAAATGGATCTCGGATGGAAGGGCTATGAATGTGGAACAAGGCATTTATTGTTGAAATTGATTAATATGCTAACTAATTTTGGTGTGTTTTTAACATAAAATTTTTGTTTTTATTTTTTGTTTAAAAACAAAATAGGTCTCTGCAGAGACCAGAAAATTTAAAAAAGAAACAAAGTACCAAGGCTGGTCTCAGTAGAGAAAGTATGTAGGCAGCAAGGACTGGGTCTAAGCATCAATAGTTTAGTTATTATTTGTATCTAGCAGCTAGGTGGTTTATTGGATGGAGTGCTGGGCCCAGAGGAAGGAATAACTAAGTTCAAATCCAGCCTCAGACACTAGCTGTGTGACCCCAAGTAGGTCACTTAACCCTGTTAAATCTTAATTCATTGGAGAAGGAAATGGCAAACCACTCCAGTATCCTTGCCAAAAAAAAGTCCAGAGCCAATATTGGTGTGCTATGGCCCAAGACAATTGGTCAAGAAAAGTCAGACACAAATGAACAACCACAAATACAGATATGAAAGAACAAGAGTAACCAAGGCAATTCTATGTGGGCTACACCTAAAGACTTTCCCCAGGAAATAAGATCCCTAAATTAATGCCATTATCTCTATTTGAACATGATACTGTGATTAAACACTAGATATGAGTTCCACATTCAAAAGCTAAATTCCTAAAAAGGCAAAGTGAATATGTCTGTACTATAAACAGACTTGTGACGCCCTTTATGGTTCTTTGCTTAACTATTTAAAAGTGGATGAAATATGATGCCATTGAGGAAAATTCCCAAGTTTTAAACTCACATATCACCACCTAGTTCAAATCTATCATTTTAGGGATAAAAAACCGAGGCTCTGAGGCCACAACTTGTCTAAGATCATACAAATACAAAAAAAAAAAATTTATAGATAGAGAAAAATGCATCCTTCAATCAAAGAAACATAAATTTGGCTAGAATAAAACCATTTTGATCACAGCACAAAAGAAAATTGAAATCTAAATGCACAAAACAATAGATTGTTGTTTCCCATCTCTATACTACTAGAACTAACAGTTTCTTACTTGTAGGCGATTTGTTAAGTTTCTTTCTCAAGATGAAATTAACATACAGAGGACAGGTCACCACTAAATAAAGACTACATCACTAACATAAGTTCTCAATGAAAAAGAAAAAAATGTATAGAAAAGTATGAACTGAAAAAACAAGATTATATGCCAAGAGACAGATGTAAAGAAGGAAAAGTATGGTTTATATTTGGACTAACATGGTAATTTGAAGAGAGTAACTACTGACCAATTAAAACTAAACTAAATGCCGCTGGCATGAAGTCGTAACCGTGTGTTGTTCAGACCCTCAGTGAAAAGAATTCTTTTCAGAGGACAACAGAGAAAAGCACATGTCAAATCTTTCACAAGGTGAAAACTGTATTTCTGACAAGTATGTTCATGATAGTTAACGTTTCCATTCTTAATGCTTTCCCAAACAACCCCAGTTCCTGGAACAGAAAGCACTAATTGTTCCTAAATACACAAAAAGGGAGAAAATTTGATTTTTAGTATTGAGAATCATACATACATACATATATGACATATATAAAATAGAATGAGCAAAAGACTATTTTTGTTTATTTGTTTAATAGGTAGCTTAGTATGCTAGAAAGTTTGCTGAATTGAAATTCAGGGGACCAGCATTTGAACATCAGTTTTACAAAAGAAGAACTTTGGGCAAGTCACCTTCCCCAATCTGCACTACAGTTCCCTCATCTGCAAAATAAGCCGGCGCCAAATGATCTCTAGAGTCTTCTGCACTCACTGCCTTGACTTGGTGTGTACTACTGAAATTATCTTTTCCAAAGTTTCAATGGCTTTTTTCCTGAACTCTCTGCAGTATTTGACACCATTCCTTTTTTTTTTTATTCCAGCCCTTCCTTCATGGTACCCTCTCTCCCCCATGTCTTCTGTAACTAGGGCAAGGTTATTTTTCTTCTTTTTTCTCTCTAATCACTCTGAGTCTCCTTGAATCTCCTACCCCATAAATGTGGATATTCCTCAAGGCTCTGTCATTGACTCTCTCCTTTGAACTCTTTATTGATGTTATCATCTACTCCCAAAGCTTCAATTCTCAGATTCTGCCTGTCTCTTCCTCACTCTCCTCCAATGTTTAACTGTAAAAAGCTTCAGACAAGTATTTGCAGCTGCCTCCTGTTGGCACCGCAAAACTGAAATTACCTCCTCCTCCAAGTCAGGTCTTACTCTCAGGTACTCAAGTTACTCTTTGATCACCCACTTCCAATCACTCATATTCTACCTCTAAAATATCTTTTGCATTTTTTTCTCTTCTACTTCTATTACAACCAAGCCAGTTCAGCCAGTCAGTCAACTAGCATGTATTAAGTGCCTACTATGTATGTGTAATCTATGGTAAGCATTGAGTTCAGGGCCTCATCTCCTTTAGCTATACAAATGATAGCTAAATTCCTAAATGGTTTTCTTGTCCAAATTTCTCCCATTTCCAAACCTGTGTATCAAGCTGCTACACAAGCCTTGTAAATATAGCACCACCAGTATGACTGCTTCACTGGGAGGAATAGTGGCTTACTGAAAAGAAAACTCAGTTTAGGGTCACAAGACCTGAGCTCTATACAGTCTTATTCCTTCCAAGCTATGTGACTACAGGTAAATGACTTCTCTGGGTCTCTGAACTCTCACCTGGAACATGGAGGGATTGGACTAGATGATACTTGAGGTCCTCTTCAGCTCTAACATGCTCAGAAACCCTCATGGCTCCCCACTAATCCCTGCCATTACCTTCCCCACCCCTTTAGTGACTTAAGGCACTCCAGGTCACTCCTCTAATTCTTGAGAAATTTATTTCCCATTAGCTATATATACCTTTCGTATGCTAAAACTTCAAGTTCTCAGCCACTATCGATCATGTGGATTTCCTCCTTCCAAACTCTGCTCAAGGTTCTGTCTCCAGAATCTAAGACAAAATTATCCTAATATAAACATAATAACCGTCGGTTGCATATTATTACCCTGTGCACAAAGGTAGCAGCGAAAGAAAAACAGTTTGGGAAACAGACACTGTGGTCACCAAACTGTATGAGAAATTTGGGGGGGGGTCAATGTCACATGAACTGTTTTCACTATTCCATGCACAGATTCATCATGAGATATATAAAGATGCAGTAAGGCTGACATCGTTACTACAGATGAAGCTAGGTACTTAGCAAGAACAGTATAATGCTTTGCAGTCCAGTCAAATCCTAATTTAAGCATAACTATATTTTACCATAGTAAATTCTGACTACACATGAGAATTTTTCACACCTAGTCAGTCATAAACATACTGTTGCTAAGCAGCTTTTATATATTATAGCCAAAGATGTCACCATGAACAGCTATTTACTATGTTCTGTGTGGGAGCATGTCTAAAATAAACACTGTGCCAAATTTATGTCAAGTTACGATGGGCAAAGACCCAAAATGTGTCACCTGGGTTTTCAAAAAATGGACAAATTCTAGAGATACACTCAATAACACTTTACTAAATGCTTGCTATTTGCAGAGCACTGTGAATCTCTCCCAACATCTAAGGTGTAAGCCCTTGGCCTCAGAATTATAACCATGTAGGAGAGACACTAAAACTAAATCTTACTCTGATCTTGTTACCTGCCTATAAAGGTTTAAAGGTAAACTTGCTTTAAATTGGTTTCATAAAAACATGCTGTTTGGTCAAAACAACACTGGAGGGCAGTTAGTTTCATGGACAACAATGGAAACAAAAGTAAGCAATATAGGAACTCTTAATAGACTGAGGCTCAAGCATTCACTCAAACTGTCCCCAAACATCTGACTTGCATCTTGGAAACTAATCATGTTATTGCAAAATTTCAAGACAGCAAGATATGGTCATCATATAGTAACGATGTTACTGAAAAATGACGCTAGCCAGGGTAGCATTTGGGAGGGTTTAAGTCTTTGTCTGAGACCCTTGTTGAGATATCCGAAGGTCAATAAAGTGGGGGATCATTTGGACTACTTTTCTTAGAGACTATCATTTTCTTTTGCTTTCATTCCAGCTAACACAACACCCCAGAACAGGGTACAACCAATGTATGGGAAAGAAAGTAACAAAAAGGAGTAACTTTTTGGCAGAATAACACAGTGAGGAAAGTATTAGATAGATGTAAAGTCAGAGGACCTGAGTTCAAGTCCTAGCTTTGCTGCTTACTATGTGTAACAACCTTGAGCAAGTCCCTTAACCCCCTCTGCCTCAATTTTTACATCTGTAAAATGAAGGAGGTTGGAATAGATGTTTTAAATTTCCTTCCAGCTCTAAATTCTATTTTATTGAAGATAGATCTGTTCTTCCGGGTACAACAGACAGAAGTTGGTATAGTGGGAAATGCCCTGAATTTTGAATCAGAAGCACTAGTTTGAGTGCCAGCTTTGACACTTACTGAGTAACTAATTCACTTGGCCTTTCTGAGATTTAATTTCATTTATAAAAATGACTGTTATGATGCTCACAATAGTTACCTCACAGAGTTGTTATAAAGAAATCTCTGTAAAGGACTATAATAAAAAGGGGCAATGATATATCAGTTTCATGGCTTCTACTAATTAGAACTGCAATTAGCTTCCATAATCCCATAACGGGCTTTAATGGATTTATTCATGACCTCAAAGGCACACATTACAGTTTCTAGACTTGAAATCAACAGATTTAAGGCTCAGTCCAGCCTCTACCACTAGCCAGCTCTGCGGGCAAACACTGAATGTTAGTTATTGTTGGCTCTGTATTCTCAAAGTGAGTTCAATGTGATTAAAACATTTTTATTTTTCCTTTATGTACAGTTTCCTTTCAATTTCCTTTTGAATCAATGCCCTTCAAAAGCCTCAACACTTTCAGTACTCACATCCTTCTAGCAGAAACAACGTCCCTTAGTTGTGTTATTTCTACAGGCTGAGTCTTAGGAGTCACATTTGTTTCTCTGCCCAGTGTGTTAACAATCAAAGCAAAGAGGCTTAATTGCGTCTATACCACTTGGAATAAATGAACCCTTCTTAATTGATACATTTTAAATTTGAAATATCATCAGGCATTCCACTTTTTCTTTGCAAATATTAGATTAAATATCATTATACTGAGTGAACCTACTTTATTAAATCTGGTAAAAACCAAGAGAACAAGAAATTCATAAAATAATACTGCCTAAGAACTTGGCAGAGGAAACAAATGTATAGATACGACAGTTTGTTTTCATGTTTATAATGGAACAAAGTTCTTATTTTCTTAAAGATAAGGAAATTCTATGACTGAGAACATAACTCCCTCCAAATAGTCTAGTTCAGGGGTGGGGAACCTTCAGCCTCAAGGCCACTGGGTCCCCACTCTTGGTCTAGTTCAGTCCCCTTATTTTTCAGGTGAGGAAACTCAGGTTGACAGAGATAAAATCCTAATATCAAATATTTCTTTAGGGCCAGACCTAGAATGGTGGTATGACTCCTAATATTTTTCCATGACACTCTGATTTGAGACATAAATTTCAACCCTCTTTTGCAATCTACCACACACCTCCATGAGATGTTTTACAAGCACTGACAAAGAAAACTTCTGATGAATTTCAGGCCTCCCTCCATTCCTTTAGAAATACAGTTAAAAATACAGTTAACAACTTTCATTAGTAAGTACCTTGAATTCTAGAAATCAGGCAACCCCTTCCAGCAAATCTCAAAATTAGGGAGAAAAAGAACAACATATACAATAACTATAACAATGTTAATTTAAAAGCTCACTAAAAAGAAGACAAACTAACTAAAAAAAGTCTGAGAGAATAAAGAAACATTAATAGAGGGGGAAAAGAGTAAAACAAGTTAATAAGGTAAAAGGTTAACAAATCTTGCTTACTACAGTACAGGGTGCTTTTGCATAATTGCTTTTCTTGTTACACGGAAAAGTTCAATTGGAAAGGGGTGGGAAAAGGTGAGTATTTTGAGAAATTACTACTATGCAAAAACAAAAGAGATCAATAAATATTTTTTTAATTAGATGTGAAGACTAAGGTTTTCCATTTCCAAAAGCAGAAATATATACTGAGATAGATAAGACAGTGTTTTCTTGTTCTTTTCACAAACTCTCATTATGGTCTGTCCATTACCAATAAACACTTCATTCTGCAATGTTTACAGAATACCTGGTGAAACAGATCTGTGGCAGGTAGAAGACTAAAGCAGCACTACAATCTACAAGGTTTGAATTCCATCTAGTTTTACGTTTCACAAACTGCTTCAATAACAGGATCTCAGGCTGTAGTCTTAATAAGGGATCTTTCTTTTCAAAAACATGATGTAATCTTACCTGTGAAAAAAAGGTCAGATCTGTTCTAGTAATCAGGTCTTTCATTCTATTCATGTATTTTACTAAAAAGTTTTAATTTAGTTGTACAATGTGCCACCTCTCCCTGTATCATCTCAATTACAGAAGTACATTCTCTATTCAACAGAAAGACAGTAAAACAAGATTAAATTCTTGTGGTGGCTACCAACGTGAACTTTTAACTGGCCCCTAAATTCACTCTAACACACCATTAGTTTACTTTCTCCAAAACAGACCCCAACTTTCAGGACTCCGAAGAAACATAAATATCCACCCTAGCTTACTATCACCCTTGGCGTGCATTTCAGACCTTTCATCCCCAGGGATCCAACTTGGGACTGGATTCCAGGGCTCTGGAGCTCTCAGAATTACCTCTACCCACCTTCCCATAGCTTCTCGCCTTAGCCTCTCCCCGCCCCCAACCCCCCAACAATCTACCATTTAATCAGTTCAATTCAACAAACGTTTAAGTTCCTACTGCGTGCAGAACGCTGAGCTAATCCTCTAAGTTTAGATGAGGGTAATTTCTGTCTCTAAATGAGTTTACGTCTAATACACAAATAACTACAACACAAATCCCAAAGGACAAGCGCAGCAGAGGGTCAAGCCAAGTGCTTTGTGAGGTGTGAAAGGCTGTCACTGACCTGGGGGAAGAGGACCCCCCCCCCCCCACCTCTCAGGGGACAGTTGAACTCCCCTTAAGTCAGGACCCTCAGCCTCCATGCCTATTTTACAACCCGGACTTCCTGGGCCCCCCGCCCCGAGATGTCCCCCCCATCCTCCTGCCCCTCTCAGGAGCGCCCTGCCACTTCCCCGCAAACTCCCCAGGCTCCCCTCCAGCTGCCTCCCAGCCCCCTTCCTCCAAGCCGCCTCCCCCAGGCAGCCCTCCGTCCCCAATCCCAACCCCCACCCCAGTCGCTTCCGTCCCTCCCCCCTTTCCATGCTGGGCCCCTCCCCCACCATCCCCACCATCTCGGCGGATCTCACCTTGTTGGGGAGCCGGGGGCCGGGAAGGGGGAGCTCCTAGAGCATCCTGGGGGCGACGTACCGTCGCAGGGAAAGCAGCTACCGCCGGTGCGGGCGTTGTTATGTAACCGGCAGGAGCTCCGGCCGACGAAGCCGGCGAGCAATTAACACTTCCGCCTCCCGCGCCCGTCGGCGCAGCGGACAAAGCCCATAGGCTGCCGGGCTGGCACGTGACGCGCCCAGGTCCCGCCCAGGTCCCGCCCCCCGCCTCCCGCCTCCCCGGGTCGGTGCCGCCGCCGCCATCTTGGAAGTGGGAAAAGGAACGCGGGCGCTTGCCTGCGTGCTAGGGCCACGTGGGCGCGAGACGGGAAGCGGAGGGCGGGGGCCGGGGGGCGCGGCCTGGGCGGCTGTCCGGCCCTGGGTCGGCCCGGCCCCTCCTGCGTGGGGCGGGCGGCTGCGCCCTCCGTGTGCTGGGGCGGGTGACTGGGTTCTGAAGGCCTTAGCTCCTTCTTCCTTAGGGTTAGCGCTCTGGCACGTCTGGCGGACCCTAGTGTTGGCTCGTGCGTTGTCGGGTCGTGTTCAGTTTACTACAGGTTCTCATTCGACTCCCGGGAACCCGTTACTTGGCCTCAATAGTGGCCAGTCATTATAGTGTTGGAGAGGTCACCAAGTTATTTACATACGTTAACCCTTCAAAGATGTAAAAGACAGGGAAGGGGGATTCGACTTCTGCTCCTGGACCTGCTTCTCCCAGACTTTCAACGTCCTCGCTTAACTGAAACGGTTGTTTCCAAAGTTATCGGGCATCTCGTTGCTCAGTCTTCATCCTTGATCTCTGCAACCTCTGAGCCACCCGTCTCTTCCTAGGCTTTCTTCTGGGCTGGCCACTCCTCAGTCTCCCTTACTTCCATGTTCTGTTGCCAGGTGGCTTTGCTGATGGGCTTAGGGACGCCTTTTCCTCTTTGAGAGGGTTCAGGGGCAAGAAATGAGAAAAATCAAAAGCTTATGAACTGTGTCTACAGTGGTTGACTTTCTCTCATTTAATAAAATCATATTTACTAATAAAGTGTATCTTTTAAATGGATTCTTTGATGTCTGTTTAAGATCTGAAGTCCAAATAAAATTTTTTCCATACATTTGTCTTTAAAAGGACTTTCTTATTCATGATTCTCTGATATTGTTGTGTTGCATTTGAAGCTTTTTCCACATTCCACTTTTCTCTTTAATAGGGATTTCTTGGTACTGAGTTTCCTCTTTAAGGAAACTTTCCTACATTTTACATATTCCCAAGACTTCTATATAACTTGAATTCTTTAATTATTAATACAAATAGAGATCATAATAAAGTGTTTTCCATACTCATATTTATGGCATACGAATAGAGATCATGATAAAGTGTTTTCCATACGAATTATATTTATGGCATCTCTCCTTGATTCTGCAAAATGTTTGAGTATAGTACAAGGCTATCCTATTTACCACACTTACAAGATTTCTTTCCTGCAAAATTTTATGCTTCATGAAATTTGAGCTACTGCTAAAACTTTTCCCACATTTATTACGTTTATGGTGTTTCTCCCTAGTGTGGATTTAGGGGCATTCACGGAAATTTATATCAATCAAAGGGGAGTAGACTGCAGGGTACAAGGGACTTCCAGGATAAGGCTGATGAGATGGAGGTGGTGAAGTCAGAAACAGTTTCTAGTGAAGGAGTTAGCATGGCTGGCCTGCACACTTCTCTAAAATAGAAACCTACAAAGCAATCAGATAGGAATGAAACCAAGAACTTCAGAATGTTACATGGTTTCCTTGCAATATGATCAAGAACTGATGAGGTCTGTCATTCAAGTGAGGTGAAAGGCTTCAGATTATGATATTGTCATAAAATACTCATTCTTAATGGCTCCTAAAAGAAAAGGAGACCTTATCAGATATGCTTCCATACCTGAAATGTTAAGTTCAAACTCTTTTTAGTCCACATACCCTGGATCCCTTCAAACTATTTCAGTGAATTCTCCTGACAAAACCATCAAGGAGCTTTGTGGGGCTGGGGTTACAAATTCCCTCTCACTGTTATACAAACATCTTATGTCATGTAGGAAACTTCTTGTCATGCTCCAAGTTGGCATGCATACCAATCTGGGGACAGAAATGAAATTGCTAGGTCAAATTATCGACCTTCACTTTCTATCCTTGGTTCTTAAATATACCTAACAGCATCAAAGTCATAGGTCTTTGTTTAGCACTCCTATTATCAGTGACTTCCAAATTTTACAGGGTGTTCTTCCATTAAACAATAAGCTCCTTAAGTGCAGGGACTATCTTGTTTTCTCATTTTTGTATCCCCAGTATTTAGCACATTTAATAAACACTTTTTCTACCTGTAAGTCTTATAGAAACAGAGGGAAGAAACAATTTCAATATGGTAAGAATACTCATGGAATCAATGAGCATTTATTAAACTCCTACAATGTGTCCAGCACTGTGGTAGGTCCTGGGAATACAAAAATAAAAGTGAAATTAAAAATGGATTAACACCTGATTCTTAAAGGTTTCTTGAAGGAGGGATGGGGAAAAATTTTTTTGCTTAGGTGTGAAAAGCCATTTCCTCTATGAATCTTCATATTCTTCTAATGCAGGGACTCAGACATTTTTGTTTTATAGACCCCTTCAGCAGTTTGGTGAAGCCTATGGACCCCCTTCTCAGAATAATGTTTTTAAATGCATAAAATAAAATATATAAAATTACCAAGGGAACCAATTATATTGAAATATATCAAAATATTTTTATAAAGCAAATTCACAGGTTCCAGATTAAGAAAACCTGCTCTAATATATTTGATTCTAATTCACATAGTTCATAAATGCAAAATCTCATGCAAGGTTTCCATACTACTAGATTGAAAGCTCTTTGGAGGCTGAATGTTGAGCTGAGATGTAAGCAGTAGAACTAGAACTGAAATCTAGCTTTAGTACACATCAATCATTTTTCCATGTATGTCATGCTGATATTTGGAGGTTATGAGACTGTTGCAATAGTCCAGGTAGGAGATGATAAGAACCTAGACAAGGAGGATATATCACAGAATCTCCAAGTATGATGATATCTCAGAGGTTATCTAATCTAACCCATAACTGAAGTATAGCCTTTACATCTCTGGGATATACTTATCCTAACTCTCACTCATAGTGATGAATTGATTTCCCAAGAGTAAGGCTATATCTTTCCCTCAGATACCTAGGGGTATCCCTGAGAGGATAAGGTGATTTTTCTAATGCTTATCAGCTAAAACTCCCATTCTAGTCTGTTTTTCTCAGTATCAACTGATTTTTACAGTTAATGTCTCCCTAATATATCATCTATACCCTGCATTACTCCAATATCATTTAACCAGTCTGGGGAGGGGGAGAATACAAGTAGCTGGGGGGGTGGTCAGGAAAGAGTTCATATAGGAGGCAGCATTCAGGCTGAACTAGAAGAAAAATATCATAGCCTCTAAGAGGTGGAAGTGAAAAAGGTAAAATAATACTATGCTGCAACTGAGAAAAGAAATATCACTTTTTACTATGAGAATCAGGAAAGGTGGGAATTAAAGGGTGGGCAGGATTTTTAGATAGAGATAGAAGAAGGTACCAAGAAAAGAATTTCCAGGTATAGGGAATAATGTGTGAAAAGACTGAAGAGAGTTAAAAAAAAAAAGAGGGGGGGAGGGAGGGACTTGGACAGATTATAAGAGGTTTTTAAAGGTAAAATCTTGACAAATGGGGAACATATAATTATTTTTCAGTGATACTGTAGAAAAAGCTTTGGATGTGGAGTCAATATAAGTTTGAATTCTGGTTCTGCCATCCCCTACTCTTTGTGTTACATTGGACAAATTACTTAGTTTCCCTGGGACTCAGTTTTCTCACCTGTAAAATGAGAGGGTTGGACTAGATGACATCTATCCCTACCAGCTCCAATTCTATGGTCTGGTGAAATATGTGAAGACAGCTATCTTGCCCTCATTAAGTGTTTTCTAGAAGCAGCTAAGTGGTTCAGCAGATAGAGTGCGAATCCTAGGGTCAGGAAGACCTGACTTCAAATTTACTTCAGACATTTTACTAGCTAGTGTAATCCTGGGCAAGTCACTTAACCTCTATCAGCCTCAGTTTCCTCAGCTGTGAAATGGAAGATAGTAATGATACTTATTTCCTAGGGTTGTTTTAAGCACCAAATGAGATGGTTGTAAAGCGACTTACAATGAGACTACACACTTCCCTCTTTCTGGACATTATTTTTCCACTAATGTAGAATTAATGTAAGATAAAATTACATTGGCCTTTTTCACCGCTTCAACAAATTTGTTGATATGGCTTACAGTACAACTTCTAGTAACTGTTGTCTATCCACCTTACTTTACTCTGTATATGTGCCATCAAAGACTAGCAAGTTCAATAAATGGAATGGGGTACCTTACACAAAACAAGTGCTTAATGTTTGTTGAATTGACTTCTCCAACGCTGGGCGTTCTCAAGCCATCAGCCAGAAGCAAAATGGTTATTTGGGTCGGGGGGATACTGAAGAAGGGATTTTCAGTAGGGGAGGAGTTGGGTTAGATGACCTGAATTCCCTTTTGAGATTAATTCTCTGATCCTATGACATCTCTAACTTGTTTCTCACCGACTAAATTGGATTAGTACTAATAGCACTCAGAGGGCTGTCAGGAGATTCAAATGAAAAAAGCACTTTTTGACCATCAAGTGCGATAGAAATGTTAGCTGTTACTATTTTGACCCATTCTTCTGTTTTCTCCAGTACTGACCAGAGTGCTGCATTCACCTAGGAGTCTTTTCATAAAAGTTGATGGAATCACCCCAGCGGCCTCGCTGGAGGCCAGTTTAGACCGGCTCGGAGGGAGCTGGACCACAGTCCAGCGAGGCCACAGCTCCTTCTACCGGGCATCCTCCTCCTCCGACTGGGAAGCTTCCGCGGGCCCCGCCCTTTCCCCTAAGTGATTGGCGCAAGCTTTTGGTAGGAAGTCTCCCTGGAAAGAGTGAAAAGAGAACTCCGAAGCCTACATTTCCCAGAGTTTATAGCGAAGAAGGCTGTGGAACGGATGGCTAATTCACCAATGAGAACAAGGATAGTTTCCAGGTTCTAGGGAAAGAGCTACCTAGAGTTTCGGGAAGGTACGTGACTACATGTTCCGAAGTGTTGTCAGTGGTGCAGGCCCGCTGGAGAGGGTAGAGTCTGAGCCCCGACTGGGACAACCGTGACTATCCATCTCTTGCTTAAGAGGACTCACCTCTACAGTGGCCTGGGAAGCTGTCCAGCCAGTGATGTCTTTACCCGTGGATCTTTACCCGTATAAAACTGATTGCCTCTGCAGAGGCAGGTGGTACGGTGGGGGTGGTTATGAAGAAATTCTTCACCTAATGACTCTTCAAGAGAGAAACATGCGCATCCTATACACAAGGGCACCCACCCAGCAACACAAAGGCTGTAATACTTGAATTTACAATCTCCTCTTTTGTAGTACAACAGCTACAGCTAACAACAAAGCATTTATTAATTACTATGTTCCAGGCACTGGGCTAAGCACTGAGATTACAGATACAAGCAAAGAAAAAAGAGAGAGAAAGGAAAGGAAAAAGGAAAGACAAGGAAAGAGAGAGGGAGAGTGTGGGAGGGGGCGGGGAGAGGGAGAAAGAGAGAGAGAGGGAGAGATCCTGCTGTTAGAAAACTTACATTCGAATAGGGAAAGACTCATCAAAGGAAACTGAAAAAGCCAGTAGTAGGAGAGAAGGGGACAAAGTGCCTGAGCAAGGAGCATTCTGGCAAGTCTGGAATAGTTAGAAGCAAAGCAAAGGAATGAAGGTCAGTTGACCCAGACCACTCCCCACCCTCTATGAAAGTTCTTGGAAGAACTTGGAGGAAGGGGGCTTCAAGAGTGGAGGGATATTCCAAGGTGAGTAGAAGGCCACAGGAACTGAGGGAACTTTTAGAGAACCTTTATGATCTGCATTGGTCTAGTTTAGAGAGATTATTTCTGGTAGCTTCTTAACACTACATGTATAAATGAATACATACATACATATATATATATGTATACATATATATAAATATGTAATGATGTGTGAACTTTGAAAGTTGGTACTAAAACTCTCCATTGTATTTGACCAAGATTTTGTTGTCATTGCCACCTTTATTTACATTGAAGTATATTTTATTCATCTGGCCCTGCTTTCTTTCCTCAGCTTCACTTCCCATATTTCTCTATCTTCCCTATCATCATTCCTTAAGGTACCGTAATATTCCAGGCATTCATATGCTATTGTTTTTTCAATCATTCCCCAAAACTTTCTTTGTTTTCTGCTTTTTTCCCCTCACAAATAAAGCTGCTACAATGTGGGTATTTTCTTGTTCTCAACCTACCACAGGAATAGTAGCTGACTCAAAGAATAGGAACAAATTATTACCTTTTCTTGCATAATTGCAAATTTTTCCCAATATATAGTTATGCCACTTTAGAGTTAGTTCTATCGGCAGTGAATTATCAGGCTCCATTTTTTTTTTCACAAGCCCCTCTAGGAATAAGTTTACTAATTTTTGCTAATTGGAAGATTTTGAATTCTCAGTGCTAAAATCCGTCAAAGAATTGTAGATTTTGAGTTGTAATCAATCAATCAACATTAAGCATCTTTTGCAAGCCAGGCACTGTGCTAAATGCTGGGGATGCAAAAGGAGGCAATAGACCATCCCTGCCTTCAAGGAATGAACAACCCAATAGGGGAGACAACAAATAAATACAAACAAACTATGAATAGGATAAATGGGAAATAATTAAGAGAGCTAATAATAAGAAATAGGAAATAATTAAGAAAGCCATTTGTAGCTAAACTCTTTGAAAAGGTCGGTTACAATAGGTGCTTCCACTTTCTCTCCTCTCACTCTCTTCTTCCCACCCACTCTTCCCATTTAATAATATTTTATTTTTTCTAATTACATGTAAAGGTAGTTTTCAATATTAACTTTTATAGGATTTTGAGTTCCAAAGTTTTTTCTCTCTTCCTCCCCTCCCTAAGACATCATTTGATCTGATATAGGCTATATATGTACAATCATATTAAACATATTTCCACATTATTTATATTTTGAAAGAATCAGAACAAAAGGAAAAAACCATGAGAAAGAAAAAAACAACAAAAGAGAAAATAGTAAGCTTTAATCTGCATTCAAACTGCACAGTTCTTTCTCTGGATGAGGATAACATTTTCCATCATTAATCTTTTGAAATTGTCTTAGATCACCACATCACTGAGAAGAGCTAAGTCTATCAAAGTTGGTCACCACATAACAATACTGTTACTGTGTACAATGTTCTCCTGGTTCTGCTCACTTCACTCAGCATCAGTTCATGTAAGTCTTTCCAGGGTTTTCTGACATCCCTTTGCTCATCATTTCTTATAGAATAATAGTATTCTGTTACATTCATATACTACAACTTGTGCAGCCATTCCCCAACTGATGAGCATCTCCTCAATTTCCAATTCTTTGCCACCACAGAAAGAGCTGCTATAAATATTTTTGTATATGTTCTTACTCTCTTCTTAACCCTTTGTAACTCAGCTTCTGATCTTATCATTCTACTAAAAGTGCTCTCTCCAAAGTTACTAATCATCTCTTAGTTGCCAAATCCAATGGCCTTTTCTCAGTCTTCATTCTCTTTGACTTCTGCAGGTGATCTCTCTCTCTTCTTTGATACTCCCTTTCTAGGTTTTTGGAACCACTCTCCTGGTTGTCTTCCAACCTGTCCTACCAATCCTTCTCTGTCTCCTTTGCTTAATCTTTTTGCAGATTATGGCCTATAACCATAGATGTCCTACAGAATTCCGTCCTGTATCCTCTTTCATTGGCTCCCATGGATTTAATTACCATTCCATACCGATGATTCTCAAATTTACCATCCAGCAGGCCTCAACCCCTCTGCTGATCTTCAATCTTGCATCTCCAACTGTCTTTCAGACATTTTGAACTAGATGTCCAGTAGATATCTTAAAGTCAACATTTCTAAAATAGAATTTCCCCCCTAAACTCTCTGCCCCTCCTACTTTCCCTATTACTGTAGAGGGCAATACCATCTTCCCAGCCCCTCAAGTTCACAACCTAGGAGTTATCCTTGACTCTTTACTATCTTCCACCCTCCATGTCCAATCTTCTGCCAAAGCCTGTTGATTTCATTTTTGTAAGATCTCTTCAATGCACCCCCTTCTTTTATCTGACTCTGCCACCACTCTAGTGCAGGCCCTTATCATCTCATACATGGATTATTATAATAGCCTGCAGATAGATCTGTCTGCCCCAACTCTCTCCCCACTCCAATCCATTTTCCTTTCAGCCACTAAAGTGATTTTTCTAAAGAGTAGGCCCAACCATGCCACATATACTCTTACTCACCCTATTGCTTCCAGGATCAAATACAAAATGCTCTGTTTGGCATCCAAAATCCATCTCCCCCCCGCACTCCACCCCCACCTTTCCATACCTTTCTCATACCTTACTCCCTAACACATCTGATCCAGGGACACTGACCTTCTGGCTATTCCATGAACAAGACATTTCTCAGCTCTGGGCATCTTTTTCTGTCTCTCCCCATGCCCAGAATGCTCTCTCCTCTGCTGCAACTCCTCTTAGTCATTGCTGGCAATGTTCTTGCTAGAGTCCTCCTTAATAGGCTGATCCTTTATCTGGAAGATGGCTATATACCTGACAGACAGTGTGGCTTCAGGAAGGGCCAAGGAACAGTCAATATGGTGTTTGCTGCCTGACAACTCTAGGAGAAATGCCAGGAGCAGAACAGAGGCCTGTATGCAACTTTCTTTTTATCTGACCAAGGCCTTTGACACTGTTAGTTGTGAAGGGTTGTGGAAAATTATGTCAAAATTTGGTTGCCCAGAGAAGTTCATCAGTATTGTACGTCAATTTCATGACAGCATGTTTGCCCGAGTTCTGGATAGTAGAGAATGCTCTCATGCCTTTCCAGTCACCAGTGGTATAACAGGGCTATGTGCTTGCTCCCATGCTTTTTAGCATGATGTTTTCAGCCATGTTGTCAAATGCTTTCAATGAGGTCAGCTATCATACTGATGGTAAATTCTTCGATTTGAAAAGGCTACAAGCCAAGATCAAAGTGGAGGGATTGTTGGTGCATGATTTTCTGTTTGCAGATGATTGTGTGCTCAATGCAGCCTCTTAAGCTGAGATGCAACAAAGTATGGATCAATTCTCTGCTGCCTGTGCTAATTTTGGCCTAATAATTAACACCAAGAAAACACAGGTGCTCCACCAACTGCCATCACACCATTCATATGTGGAACTATCGGTAACACCAAATGGAGAAGTTTTGAATGCTGGGGATAACTTCACTTACTTTGGTAGTGTACTTTCCAGGGATGTACAAATTGACATTGAGTTTGACCCACACATTGCCAGAACTAGCTCAGTGTTTGGGAGACTCCAAAGAAAAGTTTGGGAGAGAAGAGGTATCAGACTGACATCAAATTGAAGGTCTACAGAGCCTTGTGCTGACCTCATTGTCGTATGCCTGTGGAACATGGACAGTCTACCAGCACCATGCCAGGAAACTTGTTCGAGCTGAACTGCCAAGCATTCAAACCATTCAACTCTGATGGGCTGACCATGTTGTTAGAATGCAAAATGTACACTTAACAAAAAGACTTTTATGGAGAACTCACATGGGGCAGGCAATCACATGGTCAGAAGAAGTGATATAAGGACACTCTCAAGATCTCTCTAGAGAACTTTGGAGTTGATTGTGCAACGTGGGAGACACTGGCACAGGACTGCTCAGTATGGTGTGCCCACGTCAGAAAAGGTGCCATGCTTTATGAGCAAAGCATAATTGAAACAGCACAAAGGAAACATAGGATACTCAAATTTGGAGTAATCACCTCAAATGTTCACACAGTCTATCTGTGGCCAATCTGTGGTAGAGCCTTCCAAGCTCATATTGGTCTGATCAGCGACAGTCATATGCATTGACTTCACATTATCATGGTGATGTCATTTTGGTCCTCTCTGAGAACGAAGGACAACAACCACCACCCCATGACATATACTTCTGGAAACTGGATCGTACTCATTATATGTAGATGGGTTTGCATGAACTTTTTATCTTATTTTTTGTTTCTTAATTTGTGTCATATTTACTGCTTGCGATCATGTGCTCATGCCTTATGTTGGGAAAGAGTTTAGTTCAGTATGCACTATATTACCGGAACTTAGGATTGGATGGCAATTGATTCTAATTGTACCTACAGGTGACCCTAAATCATGATACCTAATTCTATATAAAGAATGTTGCATTGTTGCATTTTTTTAATCTGTTAAAAGAATATTAATAAAGACAATCTTTTTAGTAAAAAAAAAAAGAAAAGAAAAGAAACTCATTTTAGTGGCTGAATGAAAGGTTGATTGGATTGGGCAGAGAGGAAGGCAGACTCATCAGGTCTATAATAGTCCTGGTGTGAAGTGCTGAGGATCCAAACCTTCAAGATGAGGAGCTGCTGAGGCAGGTAGGTGGGTAGAGTCAGGAAGATCTGAGTTCAAATCTAGCCTCAGACACTTACTACCTACATGACCCTGGGCAAGGCACTTGATCTCTGTTTGCTTCAGTTTTCTTACCTGTGAAATGGGGATAATAACAGCATCTACCTTGCAGGATTGTTGTGAGGGTCAATTGGAATGATAAAGTGCTTAGCATAATGGCTGTCACATATTAGGTGCTATATAAATGTTTATTTTCTATTCCCCCTGTTCTACCAGAGTGGTGGCAATGTCGCAGAAGAGAAGGGGGCATATTCAAGAGATGTTACAAAGGTGAAATCAACAGGCCTTGGCCATAGATTGGATATGGGGGAGGTGGGTGAAAGATAGTGAGCCGTTGAGAATGATCCCTAGGTTGTAAACCTCAGGGACTGGGAAGATGGTTATGCTCCCTACTGTAACAGGGAAGGTAGGATAAGGGGGAGGGTTTAAAGGAAAAGACAATGAATTCCATTTTGGACATGTTGGGTTTAAGATGTCTAGTGGACATACTACTGGACAAGATGTCTAAAAGATAGTTGGAGATGTGATATTGCAGGTCAGCAGAAGTTGAGATAGGATAGATGATATGAGAATCATCAGGATAGAAATAGTAACTAAATCTATGGGAATTGATAAGATCATCAATTGAAGTAGTGGAGAAGGAGAAGAGAGCTGAGGACAAAATCCTGTAGGACACCTATGCTTATAGGAGATGATTTGGAAGAAGATTCAGCAAAGGAGACATACAAGGATTAATCACATAGTCAGGAAGACAACCAGGAGAGTGGTGCCCCCCAAGCCTAAAGATCATTTGTAACTTTGGAGAGAGCAGTTGCAGTGGGATGATGTTAGATTGTAAAGGGTTTAGTAGAGAATGAGAGGAGAGAAAGGTGAGATGCCTATTGTAGATGACTTTTTAAAGAACTTTAGCCACAAAGGGCTGAAAAGATATAGGATCATAATGGATGAAAGGATCAAGTGGGAGTTTTTTCAGGATGGGGGAGATATGAACATGTTTACAGACAGTAGGGAAAGAGTCAGTAGATGAAAGAAATTGAAAAGTTGAAGATATAAGCATGTTTATAGACAGCAGGGAAAGAGTCAGTAGATGAAAGAAATTGAAAAGTTGAAGAAGACTGAGGGGAAATGTGTTGAAGGAGATGGGAAGGAAGGAAATTGAGCAGGTAGAGGGGCTTAGCCTTGGTGGGTTAAGCCCAACTCATAATAGGAGATGCAGTTGTAGGAGGAGATAGTGGCAGAAGGCATATGAATGCTATTATATGAGGGAAAGGGGAAAAGAGGGAGCTCCCGCTGAAATGGCCTCAATTTTTTCCTGTAAAATATGACTCGTTTCCCAGCTGAGAATGGGGCGGGGGAGGGGAAAACATGGGAGGTTTGGGGAGAAATAGAAAGATTTGAAAGAGCCACTGTAGAGTGGGATAAGTGATTTGATAAAGAAAGTAGATAAAGTGGGATTGCATAGCATCAGTGAGGGTCCAGTTGAGATTATATAACACAAATTTATAGTGGACCCAGTCAGAATTGTGTGATTCTCTCCAACTTTATTCAGCAACACATGTGTAGGAATGAAGGTAGAGAATGGTGGGAGTCATCCAAGACTGAGGCTTGGCAGGACATAAACAGTAAAGAGATAAGTGGGCTAAGCATTCAAAAGAGGAAGACAGTATAGAGGTGAATTGGTTCACCAAAGGGTCAAAGTGGGGGAAAAAAAGAGAGAGTGGCTAGCGAAGGGGAGGTGACCTACTTACTGTATGTAAGAGAATTCACATGTCATCTAGCCCAACTCCTTCATTTCATTTAATTGTTTTCAAATTAATAAAATCTATTTTATTTCTCTCTTCCCCCGTTGGGAAAAAAAAAACAAAACCTAATAACAAATATAAATAGTCAAGCAAAACAAAATCCTATATCGGCTAAGACCAAAAAATGTGTTTCATTCTTCTCTGAGTCCACCACCTCTCTGTCAAGAGGTAGGTAGTATGTTTTATCAACAGCCCTCAGGAATTGTAGTTGGTCACTGAATCAATCAGATTTCTTAAGTCTTTCAGAGTTATTTGTCATTTCAGTGTTATTATTACATAAATTGTTTTTTCTATATCAATTCATACAAGTTTTCCCAAATTTTGCCAAAACATAATTTTTTACATCACATTACATTACTTTCTATTATATTCATATACCATATTTTTTCATCCATTCCCCTTTGTTTCCTGGTTGGTGGATTTGGAGTTTTTTGCTCCCACAAAAAAGAACTACTCTAAATACGTGTGTATCTTTTTGCCCTTTTTTGTTTTTTATCTCTTTGGGATATACACCTAACAGTGGAAGAGCTACACCAAAGTGTATATACAATTCAGTGATTTTTTTCAATCATAATTCTAGATAGCTCTCTAGAATGGCTGAATCAATTTACAACTTCACCAAAACAGTGCATTGGTATTCTTGTCTTCCCATAGCCCCTTCAAGAATTGTCATTTTCCTTTTTTGTCATCTCTGCCAACATGATAGGTGTATGGTATATCTAAGAGTTCCTTTAATTTGCATTTTTGGTTGGGATCAATTTTCATCTGTCTACTGATAGCTTAGATTTCATGCTTGGAAAACTTTCTCTTCATTTCCTTTGACCATTTATCAAATGGGGCATGACTCTTACTGCTACATCCTTGAATCAGTTCCATATTGATATTGGAAATTAGACCTTTTTCCAGGTCACATGACCAACAAGGTGGAGGACTAGACATTTTCTCTAATTCCATGATCTCTCATACTTCTCCAAAACAGAAATTATATACCAAAGACAAAGCAACTTCAGCTCTTTCCATGGTATAGGATACCCAGAATCCAAAAGAAGAAAACAAACCATGAACATCAGCATCTTTCCCCCACTACCCATCTTGCTACTGGCAGCAAAGGTGCACTAGCCAACCCAAGGAACCAGCAGACGGACTTGAAACAAAACTCAAGAATCTTGCAATAAAACCTGACATCATGGACCAATCACTCCCCTTGCTCTTTCCAGTGCTATAGAGATTAGTATTTCAGGCTGCAGAAGCTTGCTGGGGCCACGACAGACAGTGCTGTTGTAGCATCCTGTGCTACAAAAGATCTGCAGAAGAGTAGAGGAACAGGAGCAAAGGGGTGGAACATGTGTCTGAACTTGAAATAGAGCTCAGCCCCACTCTCTACACCACCTTCCTCCCAGAGTCTGGAAACCGTAACTACAGAAATTAATTTCATTAATACATAGCTCTCCATAGCACCAGTGTGGCAGTTCTCTGAATTGAAAGTGTTGGGGGAGAGAACTGAGGGACAGGAGGGAGTGGCACAGAATACTAAGGATATTGTGGATAGAGTATGTGTGTGTGTGGGGCGGTAGTGAGCAACATTTCACTAAGCTTGAGGGAAAAGGTTCAGTATCCTTCTGGGGCCACTTCTGTCCCCTTAAAATTCACTTGGGGCAAAGATCTAGGCTGGTGAATTATAAATTAATTGGCCAGTGAAAGGTTTGGAAACCCAGTCCTCAGGGAACCCATCACAGGAGAAGGAGTTACAAAGTAAGCAAGAAAGGAATATAAGGAGGACGAAAAGACTGAAATTATCAAAGATCTGAGGAAGAAGAAAATCCCCAAACTTTGAACTAAGCAGAAAAATCAACAGGGAAAATATTAACAATAGGAAATATGACTTTCAGACTTAGTAAATGAGTTCAGTATCTCTAAAGAAATACTGCAAAATGAGGGAAAATGATCCAACATTTAATAAGATGGATGAACTTGTGGAATTTGAGGAGAACATAGAACCACAATAAGCTGTTCTTCAATGGTTTAAAAGACAATTGAGGATTATGACAGCAAAACTGATATAGCCTCCACTGCAAAAAATAATGGGTAAAATAGAGAAAAATTGAATCTGTGATGGCAAGGTTCATCAAAGAAACAAAAGAAAACAATAGATTGCACAGAGGCAAAGGAGAATCTACAAGAAGACCAAAAACCACTAACATTAAAAGAAAAGATGTTTACTATCCAAGCAAAAATACTGATCTGGAAGACAGCATGCATAGAAATAATCTAAGCATCGCATGTCTATCAGAAGAACATAATGAGACAAAAAACCTGAACACTATAATGCAATAAATAACAAGAAAACTGTTTGGAAGTTCTAAACACAGGAAATGAAAGAATTCATAGATTGCCTTCAGGAAATGAGACCTTTATCAGAGGAACTTGCTGTAGTTACATTGTTTGGTTTGTACAAAAACTTTTATTTTTTTCCTGGAAATAAAATTGTCTATTTTATATTTTGTGATTTTTTTTCCTTTGTTTCACCAATATGAAACATATTTTCTTCCTTCTTTTTCTGTTTGTTGTATCACCTTTATGTCTAAATCATGTATCCATCAGGAGCTTACCTTGGTATATAAAGTATAAGATAATGGTCTCTATCTAGTTTCTGCCAGACTGTTTTCCAGTTTTCCCAGCAGTTTTTGTTGAATATTGAGTACACAGAAGCTGTGGTTTTTGGGTTAATGAACACCTCTCCAATTCTCAACTAAAACCAAGCAGTTTTGCTGTTTTATTTATGTTACTTATCAACCACAATGCAAATGGAATTTAGTTAGTAAAGCATGGTTATGCAGAACCATCTGCCTTCCTAAATCTTGTCTAGTTTGTCCTTCACCAGCTCTTCAAGTGGTGTCAGGAGGGATTCCTAGACCTCATGACCTAATGGAAACATGCATTCCATGATTACTACTTTGTAGTACAGTTTGAAATTTGGTACTGCTAAGCACCTTCCTTCCCCTTTTCTCTTTTTCTTTCCTTCCTTCCCTCCCTCCAGGCATGAGTCACAAATAGTGGGGGGAGGGGAGGGGAAAGAAATGTCCCAAAGGCAGAGGAAACTCCAAAATGAGTCAAGGACCAATCAGGCCCTCTCCCTCCCTCCCTCCCTCTCTCTGTCTCTCTCTGTCTCTGTCTCTCTCTCTCTCTCTCTCTCTCTCTCTCTCTCTCTCTCTCCTTGTCAGTTTCTCTAGTCTCTATCTCATGCTGGTCCCACGGTTAGTTCTGGCTTTAATTGCTGCAGAGTGGGGAAGGGGAGGGACTCTCAAATCCTTGTTCCCCAGGGTGGGGATGAGCTTCTCAGAGGTTGCATCCCAAATAGCACCCTGGAGCAGAAACCGCTAACCTGAATTCACCTTGAGAGAGAGGTAACTAGAGAGGAAAGGAGGCTCCGTTCCCCAGTTGAGTAGAGCTCCCAGACTCTGAAGGAGCTTGGTTGGCAGCCTGGATGAACCTGGATTCAGGGTAGGGAATATCCAAAGGCTCCGAGAAGTGACCTTAGAATCTCCTAGTCCAACCACCTGTTTCACAGATAACATAGGAGGCACCGGAGTTTTGGGACTCCAGCCTTTAACAAGTTCACTCTTGATCTGGTCAGGCAGATACTTTCAGAGGGTTAATAATCTTACTTTAGGCCGCCCTTTGGATTCCCCTGAGCGCGCGCAGTGGCTGCCCCGACGCAGAGCCCACTCTCCCTCCGACCCTCTCGCGGGGCAAGACGGTTACGGGAGCCATGGCGGCTGCCAACTCTTGGGTCCCGGAGGCCCCCCCAACCGCCGAGGGGCTACTGTTGGCCGAATGCTTAGCCTCGGGGCTCGTCTCTCAGGAGACACTAGATTCATGTAAAGATCCTGCTCCGTTTTTGGGTAAACTTCTCCAGAATCAAGCAGATTAAAGATTTGCAAGCTGAAATCAGACAGAAGAAATTGACCTCTTAACGCTAGAAAAGGATACAGCAGATATCGTTCATCCTTTCTTTCTAGCCCAAAAGTGTGAAACTCTGCAAAGCATGAATCAACACTTAGAGACTGTACTGAAGGAGAAGCGGGCCCTACGACAACGGCTGATGAAGCCCCTGTGCCAGGAGAACTTGCCTATAGAAGCCATTTACCACAGGTATGTGGTACAGTTGCTAGAGCTGGCAGTGACTTTCATTGAGAAACTAGAAGCCCATATTGAGGCCATACGAAACATTCCTTGTTTAAACTCTAGTGTGAAAAATATGGATAGGGCTTTGACAAAAATGAGTGTCTTGGAGGGAGAGACAGAAGAACTGATAGAAAATATACTGAAATGGAAAGAGCAAAAAAAGGAAATGTCTTCTTCTATCACCAAAATATTTTCTGGAGATCTCTTCAAAAAAAGCATGAGACTGTAATCCCTCATCTACCTTTCCAGTCCAGAACTTAGGGCCAGCTGATTCTTGATATCAAGTGACCACTGACTTTTATTTTTGTTTACTTATGTGTATGACTGATGTTCTTCATAGTTGACCATAATGGGAGAATTTACAGGCTTTCTTGCTAGTTGTATTCATGAAATCTCATTTTATTTGGGGTTGATCATGACCAACACTGGTTTTACCTCTTTTTTTTCCATTTGAATGGAATAAGAGTTGTTAACATGAAGAGAGCATTTCATTCTGGACATGGCAAGACCGCAAGCCCTTATATACACATTTATATACAAATTACCATACTCACAACAGGCCATCCAAAATAGTAAAATCTTTATGAACAAAAAGCTCCAAAATTAGGAAAGCTCCTGAATCTGACATTACCTGTACTGCTTTTGGATCTCTCTCATGGGTCATCAGCGACCTCTTAGTCCCCAAGTGAGGAGAAAGACTGAATAGGTTGGCGTTTGGCCCTGGCAGGTCTAAAGGGATAGTCACCGAGGAAGAAAGGAGCTGAAAACAAGTGTGACTAAGAGAAAAGGGACAAGAAAGAGGTGAAGATGATGGGAAGTGGCACAAAGATGTTGTAGACTACATGCAGTCCTACCAGTGCCATAACTGTCCTCTCACATTTTTGGTTTTCTTTTTTATTAAAAAAAAAGGAATTGATATGCTTCTACAAAAAAAAAATAATAATCTTACTTTATTTTAGTCTAATCTTCTCAGAAGAGTTGCTGATAATGGGAGCACTAACTCCTCCAGCATTCCCTAATCACCCTTCTCACAGGGGCAGGTGAGAAGGGGTGCAACTACTCCTATATGTAGATGGAGTCAATCGAGACAGCTTGTGCACTCCCCTAAATCCCTTCCAACCTTGATGGGGGTTAGTCATGGTGATGGGGTACAAACCCAAGCTGAGATCTTTGTTCCTTGGACCATGAGGGTTTTGATCCCATTTGTCTGAAGTCTGGCCTTGAAGGCTCCTTGGATTCCCCTCACTAGATTTAACATTCTTTGATATTCCTCCCTTCGATCCTATTGCCAGTCACTTCTTAGCTTTCTCTTGAGGTTCAAGTCGCTTAGCCCGGATTGTGGATTGTCTGGACTACCTGCCACTCCCCTCAGGATCCTCCCTGGGTTTAATCCACGTTCCAGGCTGATTTCCCCTATCAAAACCATCCCTGGGACCCCAGACTACTTGGCAACACCTGGATTCTTCCCTCAGTCTTCTTCTGTATTTAAGTTCCATCTCACCTCCATGAAGGTGCTCAGATTCAATCCAGGTCAGACTCTGTCTCGCTGAGATTCTATTTGGCCTACTTGTGAATACAAAAGCTACAAATGCTTAGGCTCCTTAAGAGTCAACCTAGTATGGCGAATCTTTAATAAATTTTGTTTTTCTTTGGCTTTAAGAAGGCTTGTGTTGAATTCATTTGAGCAGGACCCAGCATGTCAGTATTTTGGGGTCCCCACCATCCCAAACCTCAACAATGGCACACAGAAGTTCCCTTAGGGGTTCCCCATCACTGACCAGTGCCCACTTGCTTTATAGGGCAACAGATAAAGAAGGCATCTTGCCAACAATGGCCTCACTAGTTAACTTTAGCAATATCGTCATTGTGCACAAGCTTAGCAAATATCACATTATGTCACCCCATATCTCACAGGACAGCCTCAGTAAGACTGCCTATCACTTACAATTCTAGGAATTACTATCTAAGATCCTTGAGACTATTCTAGGAGTTATTATCAAACACCTGGAAACTAGACATTTCCACAGCCATGGATCCTGAGAAACTGAACTCTACAAATAACAAAATCCTCCTTACCTACACTGCCTCATTTTACAAATGACAACATTGTCTCTGAATTTGACAAAAATTTTTTTTTGTTTTTGTTTTTGTTTTGGTGGGGGAGAAAGTGCATGTGCTTTAAGGAAGAACAACTTTCCTGTTAGAATCTTCTTAAAATTTGAAAGTATCGGTAAAAAGTTTTACAAAACCTTAAAGGTGTCCCATAATTTTCTTACTATTATCATTATTTTCTACTGTTCTTACTCAGTGCCGGCTGTACCCTGAGTTCTTTCACTTAGAAATGATGTTTACATGCTATACAGCTGGGTTGAACGTTTTAAAAAAGAGTTCATGTCCCTCTTGACTCCTGAGGGAGATTCGATAACCTTGGTGTCTCCTGTTCTCTATACCTTTTGTCAGCTGAAGTTGTCAAATGTTATAGTAAAAAGAGCATTGAATCTGGAGTCAGAAGATCTGAGTTTTAACATAGGTTCTGCCATTTACTGCCTGTATGATCTTGAGCTCCTCACTTAGGGCTTCAGTTTCCTTATCTGTAAAATGAGGGGTTTAGACCACATGATCCTTAAAGAAATCAATCAGTTGTGTCCTACTCTTCATGATGCTAAGCTCTTCTATCATCCACTATCTCTTGAAGTCTGTCAGAGTTCATGTTCATTGTTTCCATGACAATATCTATCTATCTCATCCTCTGCCATCTCCTTTTTCTTTTACCTTTAGTCTTTTCCAACATCAGGGTCTTTTTCAATGAGTCCCTGGCTTTTCATCACATGACCAAAGTATTTCAGCTTAGCATCAGTATTTGACCTTCCATTGAATAGCCTGAGTTAATTTCTTTTTTTAAATTTTTAATAAATAAATTATTTTATTTGTTTTCAGTGTTCTATAATCACTTCCACATATCTTAGATTTTTTTCCCTCCCTTTCCTTCTTTCCCCCTTCCTTCTTCCTTCCCTCTCTTCTCCCTCCCTGAGATGGCTTGCAGTTTTATATAGGTTCTACACATACATTCCTATTAAATGTAATTTCACCATAGTCATGTTGAATAGAAGAATTAAAATGAATGGGAGAAACCATAAAACAAAACAAAACATAACAAGAAAATGGTCTGCTTCATTCTCCAATCCAATTCCATAGTTCTTTCTCTGCATGTGGAAGGTGACTGGCCTCAAAAGTCTATTGGGAATTTTTTAGGTCCTTGCATTGCTATGAAGTTCCAAGTCTACCAGAAAAAACTCTCACACACTATGGAACTTTGTGCTGTGCACAAAGTTATCCTGGTTCTGCTCCTTTCACTCAGCATCACATCATATAAGTCTTGCCAAGGCCTCTCTCAAGTCTTCCTTTTCATCATTTCTTATAGAACAACAGTATTCCATTACATTCATATACCATAATTTATTCAGTCATTCCCCAATTGATGGGCATCCCTTTGATTTCCAATTTTTGGCCACCAAAAAGAGTGCTTCTATAAATATTTTTGTACATCTGGGACCCTTTCCCATTTTTATGATCTCTTGGGGATACTGTCCTAGAAGCGCTGTTGCTGGGTCAAAGGGTATGCACATTTTTATTGCTCTTTGGGCATAGTTCCAAATTGCTCTCCAGAATGGTTGGATGAGCTCACAGCTCCACCAACAATGAATTAGTGTTCCAACTCTCCCACATCTTCTCCAACATTTTTCATCTTCTTGTTTTGTCATGTTAGCCAATCTGATAGGTGTGTTGTGGTACCTCAGAGTTATTTTGATTTTCATCTCTCTAATCAATAGTGATTTAGAGCATTTTATCATATGACTATAAATAGCTTTAATTTCTTCCTCTGAAAACTGCCTATTCATATCCTTTGACCATTTATCAATTGGGAATGACTTGTATTCTTGTATATTTGACTCAGTTCTCTATATATTTTAGAAATGAGGTCTTTATCACAGACACTAGTGGTAAAAATTCTTTCCCAGTTTTCCCTTCCCTCCTAATCTTGGTTGCATTGGGTTTGTTTGTGCAAAAACTTTACAATTTAATGTAATGAAAATTATCCGTTTTGCACTTCATAGTATTTTCTATCTCTTGTTTAGTCAAAAATTTGTCCATTCTCCATAAATCTGACAAATACACTATTCCTTGCTCCCCTAATTTGTTTATAGTATCAATCTTTATACCTAGATCATGTACGCATTTGGATTTTATTCTTGTGTATGGTGCCAGGCATTGATCTATGCCCAGTTTCTATCATACTGTTATCCAGTTTTCCAAGCAATTTTTGTCAGTGGGTTCTTATCCCAGAAGCTGGGGTTCTTAGGTTGATCAAACAGTAGATTGCTATATTCATTGACTATTGTGTTTTAAGTATCTAACCTATTCCACTGGTCTACCCCTCTGTTTCTGACCCAGTATCAAGTGGTTTTGATGATTGCTACTTTATAATACAATTTGAGATCTGGTAGGGCTAGGCTACCATCCCTAGGATTTCTTTTCATTAGATCCCTTGATATTCTGAACCTTTTGTTCTTCCAGGTGAATTTTGATATATTATTTTTTCTAGCTCTAGAAAATAATCATGTGGTAGTTTGATTGGTATGGTACTGAATAAGTAAGCTAATTTAGGTAGAATTTTCATTTTTATTATATTGGCTCGATCTATCCATGAGTAACTGATGTTTTTTCACTTACTTAGATCTGACTTTATTTTTGCAAAAAGTGTTTTGTAATTGTGTTCATATAGTCCATGGGTTTATTTTGATAGGTAGACTCTCAGGTATTTTATAGTGTCTGTCATAGCTTCAAAAGGGATTTCTTTTTCTGTTGTTGTTGGGCTTTGTTAGTAATATATGGAAATGCAAATGATTTATGTAGGTTTATTTGCAACCTGCAACTTTGCCAAAGTTATTTTTTATTTCAAGTAGTTTTTTTTTTACTTGATTCTTTGGGATTCTCTAAGTATATTATCATATCATCTGCAAAGAGTGGTAACTTAGTTTCTTCTTTGCCTATTCTAATTCCTTCAATTTCTTTTTTGTCTCTTATTGCTACAACTAACATTTCTAGGACCATATTGAATAACAGTGGTGATAATGGACATCCTCATTTCACCCCTGATCTTATAGAAAATGCATCTAGCTTATCCCTATTGTGTATAATGCTTGCTGATGATATTAGGTAGATACTGCTTACTATTTCATGTAAAATTCCATTTATTCCTATGCTCTCCAGTGTTTTCAATAGGAATGGGTGTTGTATTTTGTCAAAAGCTTTTTCGTATCTATTGAGATAATCGTGGCTTCTGTTAGTTTTGTTGTTGATATGATCAATAATGCTAGTAGTTTTCCTAATATTGAACCAGCCTTGTATTCCTGGTATAAATTCTAACTGATCATAATGTATTATTCTTGTGATAAGTTGCCTTATTCTTTTTGCTAACATCTAATTTAAAGTTTTTGCATGTATATTCATAAGAAAAATTGGTCTATAATTTTCTTTCTCTGTTTTGGTTCTTCCTAGTTTAGGTATCAGAACCATATTTGTATCATAAAAAGAATTTGGTAGGATCCTTCTCCCCCAGTTTTCCCAAATAGTCTATATAGTATTGGAATTAACTGTTCTTTAAATGTTTGATAGAATTCACTTGTAAATCCATCTGAACCTGGGAGTTCATTGATGGCTTTTTCTGAGATGGGGTTATTTAAGTATTCAACTTCCTCTTCTGTTAATCTGAGCAATTTATATTTTTGAAAATAATCATTCATCTCAGATTGTTGAATTTATGGGTATATAGTTGGGCAAAGTAATTTCTAATTATTGTTTTAATTTCCTCCTCATTGGAAGTTAGTTCACCATTTTCATTTTTTTATATTGGTAATTTGGATTTCTTTCTTTCTCTTAATCAAATTGACAGAAGATTTATCAATTTTATTGGTTTTTTCATAAAACCAACTCTTAGTTTTATTTATTAGTTCAATAGTTTTCTTAATTTCAATTTTATTTATCTCTAATTTGGTCTCAGTTAATTTCTTTAAGTATTGATTGATTTGATCTCCTTGCTGACCAAAAGACTCAAAAGTCTTCTCTAGTACCACAATTTGAAAGCCTCAATTTTGTGACAAATAAAATGGGCATTTCCACATACTTGGAACATAAAACGAGTATACATGAAACTATGTGATCTTTAAAGCCTTTCCAACTTTAAAATCCATTCTATGAATATTTCCTTCTCTGATTGCAACTGAAGGTGTATCCTTTTATTCTATATAGTAAAATACTGTATGGGTCACAATGTACCAAGAGGCCCTCCTGAATCAAGTTATCTTTAGTGAATTTGACTGTGACATGAAATAGGATGTAAGTATTGGGTCCACAGTTTACAAACATTTACCAATGAAAATTAATTTCATGGAAAACTTAAGTAAAATAGTCTAGTACAATGGTCCATATTCTGCTTGGGATATACATATACTTTTAATGTGGATCTGTGATTTTGTTGATGTAGGGAAACTCCCAGTTAGGATATTCCCCCTACTAAAGGCAGATCACCAATTCTTCTGCAACTTAAAACATTCATTGTCTGAGATAGGAAAAAATTAAGTGACTTGCCCAGGTTTGTAGAAACTAATACATGTCAGTGAAGGGATTTGAACCCAGATCATCTTGATTCCATATTGGTAACTAAAATCTCTGAAACCTATAGTGGTGAATGTTTGGTTTTCGATGGGGGACTTGAAAGGAGCCTTTTTTGTTTGTTTGTTTGTTTTTATTGTTGTTGAACTTCCCCTCCCCCACTGCTCATGATTAGTAACTAACATTTTTGGTGATGCTATTCCTTCTCTCTCAAGGGAAACTCTTTTTAAGTATCTGAATATTTCCTGAGTAGTTTTCATCTCAAGTTAGGGATTTGGAGATTTAATGAACTATTAACATTATTCTACCATTCAAATTTTAAAGCTGGACATTCCAACAAAATGCTAACAACCTGGTAATTGTCTTGCTTAACCCGGTAAAACCGGGTTATCTGTGCTAATGATATGTTTTTTTACAGCATAAATCCTAGATACTGGAGTGCTATCTGTTTGTGGCACATTTCCATGTGAGTCAGAATTCACATTTATTATCCCTCAAATTTATTTATTTTCAAATGTTTTCAAAGTTATTATCAAATCCAAATCATAGTTGTTTATATTAAATGATTGTTGTATGTGTGGCACTTGAGGGTGAGTTTATGCATTATCTTGTCCATTCTAATACATTATCTTATACACAAAGATGCCTAGAAGCCTTTTGCACTATAGTGTTTCAATATATTATTAAGTTACTCACAGTCTGCTTTTCTTGAATAAATTTCAATTTCTTTCAACAGTATTTATTCAATAACATTTATTAAGCATTTTCTGTAGAATTAGCTAACAAATGGACAGCTTGACTTCTCCTGGTAGCTATTAAATATACAAAGGACTAGGAGGGAATAAAAGACTTAGAGGAAGGCTTAAAATCCCATTTAAGGATTTGGGGATATAAATCATTTGACTTAATGTGATAGTCTATCTAAGCTTGCATGGAAAATGGATGTAAATAAAGGAGAATTGGGAAGGGGAAATATGACTATTTTTGGAGCAAAGGAAAATTAAGGATTATCTGTGTGGAAAGCTCCTGCTAAATCACTTTTCACAAATGGATTATTTCTGTTATAAAGATTTCAAAAAAAGGGGATTCTATAAACTTCCCATACTATTTCAACTCTATGCAGTAGTTGTGCTAAATGTCTCCTCCAGGGGCTCAAAACTATTTCCTTTTGTTCTGTCCTCAGAGGAAATAGCCTGCTGGTGACTATGTGTTCTTTATTTTCTATGTAATATTATAGTTAATACTTCAATGAATCTGTGATCTGTTCATGTAGGTATTCCCTCCATCAGTAAAGATCATTACCCATCCATGCTTTATCATCAGGGTGAGCCCCATCTCTTACACAGATCTGCTCAATGTGTTTTGTCTTTTTATATTTAGCAGAAACCAGGGGTGGTTAGGTTGACCATTTGTTAGTCATACACATAGAAGACACTTAATGAATTTTACTGAATAAATGTTGGTGAAAGAAAGAGACTGAGGAGACTGAGTAACTTATTAATCTATTCTCGTATGACACTACCAAAGGTTTTTAGGCAATTTCTGTGTGTATGACACAGTATTCAGTGGAATGGACAAGATAACATGTAAAGTACTTTACAAACCATTACAGAAGCATGACAAAAGTTCTAGCTATCATTTTTATCACTGGTAATAACAATTATAAAAAGTTATATAGTATGACCCCTTGCCTTTAGAATCTTCTAATCTAAACGGATTTGAAAAAAAAGAGGGGATTATTGACTTTAATATATAAAGTCATTAGAAAAAAGCCTTTTTTCAATTATTTTTGTTCTACTCTGCTCCCTTTGGCTGAGCCTAGGATTTCAGTGAAGGATCTTCTGGTCTGAGGAGAAAGAAAGCAATTACATGGAGAGTTTCGAAGAAAAGAAGTAAATGTATAGATAAGAATTCAGTGGGGATCTCATGGCTGAGTCCTACGTGGCATGCCTATAAACTGCTGCCAACTGATTGCCATCTCTTTGTACAAGACTTAGGACCCGCTGCCGCAGTGGGAAAACACAAAAAAGATTATAGGGAGAGTCAAAGGTAGGGAGGGTGGGAGGATCCTTAGCCTTTCATCCTACTTCCTAGGCAAGTTCTTTACAACATGGCTGCAAATCAACTTCTGTGTTTAAGCTCTTAAAAATGAAGACCGTTTGTAGGAGACTGTGCTGTACACATCGTAGCTAGGTGCAATAACATGTGGACACTTGGTGGTGCTGTCTGGCAGGATTTAGACGTTTAAGGTGGAAATTGAAAAAATGAAGAGGTATTCACTCTTCTGGTCCCATTTTGTGGAAAATACCCATTTTCTCCAAACATGTCTTTTTCTTCCCACTGGGTGGACTTAGACTCTGATCATTGCTCTCATTTCCCTGAGCATACATGAGAGGGAAGCAATAAAGAAGTGGAGCTTAAGGACACCTACTACCCCTTTCCAAACCACCAACGTGGCTACTTCTTCACTTTAGCTTGAGGGCATTTCTTTTTGGGGGATGAAAGTTTATCAAAAAAAAAATCAAAACCATAAAATAAGCTATCATTTTTATTTTATTCATTATTTATTTTAAATTTATTCATTATTTATTTATTTTTTAACTAAGGAACTCTCAGTTTATAGGTAGGGAAGAGAGAAAAGAATTCCTTACACCCCTGTTGTTGTTTGTCTTTCATTCTCGAAGAGGGCCAGTGACATCGGGGGGAATGTCTTGATGTGCAAGTGAAATGGATTTAAGTGAGGCAGGGCTGTTCAAAGTCACCAGCCTTACTCTCTCCTCCAAAGTCATCTGGGTCTAAGGGCAAGACATAGATCAGGATGACTGGAGATGGTCCCAGATGTAGTGGGAGACCTTCCAGTCAGACAGAGAAGGTTTATCTTCTCTATTTTTTATCTCTATTAACCAAGAGTCTTGATGTTCATTCTCATGATCTTGATCCAAGAGTTTTAGTTCTGACCTGATGAACTTCAACTCTAATTATGTATTTTTCCAGTGCTGCTTGGTTACAAATACATTTTTGATTGTTCCTTGTGTATGTTGAGGGAAGTTTGTGGTGTAACTTAAAGCAATTTTCTATTCATATGTCTTTTGCACTGTTAATAAAAACAAAGTCTATTGATGACCAATGTCAAGTTGAAATTATACGTTAGCTTTTGGTGCCAGAGGAAGAAGTAGAATGTTAGGATCAGTAAAGGGATTGAACTTCAACTTTTTCAGGATAGAGATAGTATTTTGTGGTTGTTGTTGACCAAACCCATCATGTCATCAATATGGGTAGCATCTGGTGAGGAACTCATCTGCCAGTAAAGATGAACAACTTCTCTTCAACCTAAAGTTTTAGAAAATTGCCTAGAGAACCAAGAGAGTGATTTCTTTAGGTCAAATATGGCTCACAGGTAGAAATGTGAACCCAACAGTGAATAAAACTTCTAGCACCCTAGAACTCTACCTTGGGAAGGAAATAATGTAGAAGAAAAAGCACCTGGTTCAAAATCCCAGCTCTGCTACTTAATACAAATAAGTTATTAAACCTTTGTGGACCTCAGTTTCCACCTTTGTAAGATGAAGGAATTGGAGAAGACACTCCCTAATGTTCTTTCTAACCCTACTGATATTTGATTCAGTGATTGCCGCAGGTTATGAAGATTAGGGCTGTGAGATTCACAACCTGTGCTGTGTTGTGGCAGAAATGCTGTGTGGTTCAATGAAAAACAGTCCTCTAATTGCACTCAGCTTTCTTCTTGACAGCCTTTAGATCTGTTTTGACGTAAAGAGGAAATTTTCCAAACCATACTTAATACATTTTTCCACATAGATCCCACATTCTAATAGATTGCTCCCATCATTTCCTCCTAAGCAGGACTTTTGCATTCCATTTCAACAATTTTGCTTTTTTTTCCTGCCAAGAAATGTCATTTCCACTCCTTTCTGCTTACCTGCATATTACCTGTCTTTTCAAACCTAACTAAAGTTCATTCTCATGGATTCACACAACTTTAGTGCTAGAAGGATACCATAATACCAATCACAGCAGCACACTTGAGAACTGCTGCTATGAATAATTTTAAGGTTCTAATCATACAGTATAATGAAGTCTTTATTTATTCAGCAATAAACTGAACATTGTTCAATAAAGTGAAGCATAACATTCATAGCAACATCCTTAAAACACATTCAATATACGTATATATATCATAACAATAGCAACATCCTTAATCAACACCAAGTGTCCAAGTAAAGTCCTCTTTTATCTTTACTCGAGGATGACTTCCAAGTCCCATGGCTCTTCCTCTGTGGGCTGATCACTCCTGACTCTTACTTGGATTCACACAAAGGCAGCTCTTCTCTTCTCCTCCAGGTCTCCTCCCTTAGCCCTCAGAGATCTCCTGCTGGCTACCAGGTCTCCTCTTGGCTGTCTTCTTCTCAATGCAGGTTCATTCTTTCACTGATGGCTCTATTCACGTCTGCTTTCTCAATACGGGCTCCCTCTTTATATATTGTTCTACTCTATGTCTGATTGGCTAGAACCCATATGTATGTATCTGATTGGCTAGAACCCATGTGTACGTATCTGATTGGCTAGAGCCCATGTGCACATATTTGATTGGTTAAAATTCAATCCAGAAAATTTGCTAAGATCCTACTTTGCTTGCTGTTATGTCCCTATTTTATACATCAAGAAATGCAGGAATAAGAGCAAATAGATAATTCGTGACCAAGCCAGAGTCATAGTGATTCTCGGTCATCTGAGTTCCTACAGATGTACTTTACTTACTGTAAAGTAAAAATCACATGGGATTAACCACATGCTGCCTGAAATCTATTTATGCATACATCTTTTTTTCCCAATAAGATAATAACTAGATGACAGTGTGATATGATGGAAGGACCACAGGATTGTAGTCAGGGAACCTTATTCTCCTTTGTCATCCCCACAGCACATAGTCCTGTCCTTCACATGGTAGAAATTTAATAATTGATTCTGTTCCTCAGTGACTCTTCATGATGCCTAAGCTGCCTTAGTTTTCTAATGGGATAGAATTGGATTGGAGAGATTTCTAAGAGTGACTTAACTATCACTTCTGATTGATTTTTATTTTTCATTCCTATTCCAGGGTTTTGACCCTCACTTTCAGGACTGTCATTCCTAGTTTGATTTGTGTAGGGACCAAATGAAAATATAAAGCTTTTCTCTCCCCACAACATTACTTCATGTTAGGGGAGAGGAGGAGGCAGAGTCAACTGATTTGAAAAACAGGTCAAGGAAAGAATTTAAGAATCATACACAAGAACCAACAAGTAAAAGGAAGTATTTTTACCTAGCTCACCCAACATCCTCTTCCACAACAACCTAGAAAATATGCCAGACTAATTGGGAAAACCAAGAAAAAGTCACAATGAGCAATTTCTCAAGCTCAGGGCAGCTTAGGAACTCAGACAGAGATGTCTTTTCAACCTGGATAGAGGCTGTTCAGGTGTGCAGAATGGTGGTAGCAGAGGCAGAGATGGGGAACATTCTAGCACCCAGGGACTGAAAAGGAGCTGAGACAGAGCACCAGAGCACAGAGTTCACAGGGGACCCTGAACCAGCACTGGGAGAAAGAACAGGTGCCATGTGGCAGCTCTTTTGCCCATTTCACGGATCCAGAGCAGAAACAGTCACAAGGGAGAAGCAGGGGAGGTTGTTGTGTACCAGGCAAGGAGTAAGATCCAGAAATTTAACTGTGAAGCTGAGCACAGGAACAGTAGCGACTCACTTCTAACCATTAAGTCAATATGTAAGCTTGCAGAGGACTAATGAGAGCAGGGCACTGAGGCCAGCAGTTCAGTCACTATAAATCTGCAGAACCTCCCATTGGGCTTACAGTGATTGAGTCCAGTAGCTGTCTACTGAAACTCAATTCTGTCTGTCTATGCTCATCCTTTGTTTTCAAAGAAGACCAAAGAAAGGTAAATTTGGATGGCCAGAGGCCTGAAACTCAATTACACATAAGCCAACAGATCGAAACCTGGGTCAGGAATTTGCAGAGCTCAGATAGGAGGGTAATGAATATACTCTTCCCTAGATCATACACTTTTTATTGTTCTTCACTTGTTTCAGTCACATCTGTCTCTTCATGACCCCATTGGGAGTTTTCTTGGCAGAGATACTGGAGTGGTTTGCCATTTCCTTCTCCAGTTCATTTTACAGATGAGGAAACTGAAGTGAACAGTGACTTGCTCAGAGTCACAAAACTAGTAAGTATCTGAGGCCAGATCTGAATTTAGGAAGATGAGTTTTCCTGACTCCAGGCCCATCTATCTATCCACTGCAGTACCTAGCTGCCTTCATGAAAGTACTGAAAACTTGCAGAATAAGCTGTGAAAGCAGCAATAGGATATAAAAGGGCAGAAGCTCAGGCCGGATGTTCCCTCCAAAAGTGAGCAGAGCCCAGCATTAAAGTCCAAAGCCAAGAAGCAATCTGGAAGAATGAGCAAACAACAACAAAAAAAGAACCTAAACATAAAGGTTACAGGGAAGTTCAAGACACAAACAAGAAGACGACAGTAATTTGAAAACATCTACAAGCAAAGCCTCAAAGAGGAACTACAGATTGGACACAAGTCCAACAAGAATTCCTAGAAGTTAGAGATTTTTTTAAAAACAAAAAAAGAAAATTTAAATGAGTAGTAGAGGAAAATGGAAGGAAAATTAAGGTGATGTAATAAAGTTATAAAAGGAAATTAGTAGCTGATAGCAAGGTCTTCTTCAGCAATGAAGGACAAACATACACCATAGTCCCCATTTCCTCAGTAAACACAGCTACTGAAGACCCAGAAAATTCTTAACACCAAAGTCCTTGGCACTGTAAAATGGTTTAAAATCAGAAGTAGATATTATTTTATCAATGGAAATAGGACTAAAAAAGATGTATCTTCATCTGTGACTGAACCCTAAGGACCACTGGACCTTTCCTTCTGACTCACAGCTAAAACTTCCTATACCTATTGTCTCCCTTTATTAGAAGTGAGCTCCTTGCTTTTTTCTATGTAACCTCAGTGCTTAGCAAAGTACTTTATACATAGTAATGCTTAATAGATGCATTTTCATTCATTCATATAGACTCTCTGCTTGGCAAAGAAATTGTATTTGCCGGCTGTTCTGGCATCCTCACTATGCTGATTGTTTTCTCTTAATTCCATTCAGCAAGCATTTGTTTGGCTATTAAATTTCTCTGGAATCAGAGGACCTGAATTCAAATTTCAGTTCTGCTTTCTTTGTGACCTTGGGCAAATCACTTAGCTTCTCTCAGAAATGGCAATAAAGTCATATACTTAGTTTTAACCATTTCTCAGATTCTAAGTCAACAGCTTGTTTAAATAGGTTTAGCTGAACATGTTATTGCTTCTGAAATCATTTCCACATGAACAGTTGGTAACGCCCTGTTTGTTGAGAGCATAAAGATTGGAAGAAAGATATTTGCTGATTGGTCATATGATCTGAGCAAATTATTGGCTGCAGTGCAGATTTGAGGAGAGTTGAATCCTGATGTTGTATACCAAATTATACATATGTATTGATCTCTAGCCCCATCTACAACCTGAGAGAAGAGAACATCTCAGTGGTACCTCCACTCTGTCATCTTTCTTCTATGGTCTGAGTGGGAGAAATAGAAGATAAAGACAGGCTTTGCATGTGTTTTGCTATGAGTTGTGTTTATTAAAGAAGTTTTGCTTTGCTCAGAACAGGCTCTCGATGAGTGAGGAGCTGCTTGGGTTTATCTACACTGATCAGAGAGACAGTCTGAGGAGTTTTGCATTTCTCTAACTTAAATAAAAAGTTTAGGAGTAAACAAATGTAATTTTGATATTTTTATGCCAAAAGAGTGTAACACTTTCTCATTACCATGTTAAGGGTAGCTGCCCCAGGGGACTATGGTAGCTGCAGAGGCAGTCACCAGGTCATATCTCTACAAAGGTTGCTCCCCTGGATGATAGCTGAAGGGCTGGACTGGAAGCTTGGCCAGTCACCGAGGATGGAGAGAGGAAAGATATTGTTATTCTCTGGGCTCTGAGGGGCAGAGTCCTGGGCTGTCTTCACTGAGGTATGAGCAGTGTAATGATTGAGGTTGGGGTGGAGGTTTGGTCGGTCATGCCATTTTTGATGTAAGAATTGAGAGTCTCCTTTTTAAAACTATGAGAAGGCAATAGGCAAGTCCTTGTAGGAAATTTTCTATAGCAGAGTATATCTTCACAATCACATATTTGACCAATAAAAGAATATAAGATCCCCATTTGTGACTACTTAATAATTTTTTAAAAAAGCATTTGACTTGCTAGACTAAAACACAATCTTAAAGTTTCCACTTCCAAATTTTTTCCCCTCTTAAGATTATGTAGGACTCCTTGATAAATACGACAGGGAAAATTTATTCAACAATTCAACAATCCTCTGAGTATTCATATCCAGAAAGCACAAAACTGGATTGATTCACCAAAGGTGTCTACCATTTTATCATGGAGGATATCCTGTGCAAAGTCTAAGTGTAGAGAGATTTCCTATAGATACTTTTGTTCACAGGTAAAATTGTGCTGAATGGCCCAAATCTCAATGAGAAACACAGACACTGAAGAAAGATCAGTCTAGTGATCAATACAGGAAAACCAAATGAAAGCAGATTGGCATATAGATTGATAGGCAGCCCATTGATTTCTAGGAAATCAGTACAATACATCTTGGACTGGTACTGAGGACTGACTCTGAACTGAAAGTAGAATTGTAGGTTAAGAACAGGTTGGATCATATATGAGAAATGCATAGTATTTTCAGTGGTTCCAAACTGCTTCCTGTTATCAGAGTTCATCTTCTAAATACCAGTATTCTATATTGTTACAATCTTTTTTTCTTTCTCTTTTTTCTTTTTTATTTTTTTTAATATAAATTTATTTATTTAACTTTTTACATTCATTTTCACAAGATTTTGGGTTCCAAAATTTTCTCCCCATTTGTCCCCTCCCCCACCCC
>CM053769.1:44739012-44773034 GCA_028658325.1 Potorous gilbertii | reverse complement strand
ATGAAGGATGATGTCTAGGCTCTTTTTTTGATCATGGTTTTCAGGTAGTCCCATAATTTTTAAATTGTCTCTCCTGGATCTATTTTCCAGGTCAGTTGTTTTTCCAATGAGATATTTCACATTCTCTTACATTTTTTCATTCTTTTGGTTTTGTTTTGTGATTTCCTGGTTTCTCAGAAAGTCATTAGCCTCCATCTGTTCCGTTCTAATTTTGAGAAAACTATTTTCTTCAGTGAGCTTTTGAATCTCTTTTTCACTTAGCTAATTCTGCTTTTGAAAGCATTCTTCTCCTCATTGGCTTTTTGAACCTCTTTTGCCAATTGAGTTAGCCTATTTTTCAAAGTGTTATTTTCTTCAGCATTTCTTTGGGCCTCCTTTATTAAGGTATTGACCCATTTTTCTTGCTTTTCTTGCATCTCTCTCATTTCTCTTCCCAGTTTTTCCTCCACCTGTCTAACTTGATTTTCAAAATCCTTTTTAAGCTATTCCATGGCTTGAGCCCATTGGATATCTCTTTCAGATGTTTGGGATACAGAGGCCTTGACTCCTATGTCTTTACCTGATGGTAAGCATTGTTCTTCCTCATCAGCAAGGAAAGGTGTAAACATCTGGTCACCATGAAAGTAACCTTCTATAGTCTTATTTTTTTTTCCCTTTTCTGGGCATTTTCCCAACCAGTTACTTGACTTCTGAGATTCCTCTCCACCCCTGCCTAGATCCGCCCAGCTAGTGCTTGGGGTCTGAGACTCAAATGCTGCTCCCCAGCCTCAGGGCTTTCAGCAGTAGGTGGAGCTGCTATTCAGTGGGTTTAAGTTCAGGTTCTCAGGTAGGGGCAGGGCCGCCTCCCAGGCTCAGTTGCCTCAGGGGATTTATGTGGAGACCTTCAGTAGTGGATCTGAGGTCCTGTCTGCCCCGGGAGCCTCTGGCCACCACTGCCTCTGCCGCTGCCTCCTGAGGGGCCTGAGTTATGGAGACACTCTGCTTCCCTCTCAGCCAGCCCAGAAGTCTCTCTTACTGACCTGTAGTGCCTGTGGGTGGAGGGACCTTCGCGACCGCCAGAGATTCCATCCCTGAAGCCTGTTCAGATCTGCTTCTCTTGGTGCCACGCGGCCAGGGCAGGGCTGGGCTCCGCTCCCGTCTGGGGCACTCCAGACCTTTGGGATCAGTTTTTCGGGGCTCTCTGGAATGGAAATCTCCTTCACTCCATTGCTGTGTGGCTTCCACTGCTCCAGAATTTGTTGGGAGTTCTTTTTACAGGAAATCCATTGGCTGTGGGTTCGAAGCTAGCATATGTGAATCTTTCTACTCTGCCATCTTGGCTCCTCCCAGGTTAGTCTATTTTTAAGGTATTATTTTCTTCAGCATTTTTAGGGTCTCCTTTAGCTAGCTGTTGACTCATTTTTCATGATTTTCTTTCATCACTCTCATTTCTCTACCCAATTTTTCCTCTACTTCTCTTACTTGATTTTCAAAATTCTTTTTGAGCTCTTCTATGACCTGAGAGCAATTCTTATTTTTCTTGGAGGCTTTGGATGCAGGATCTTTGACTTAGTTGTCTTCTTCTGGTTGTATGTTTTGCTCTTCCTTGTCACCAAAGTAAGACTCCATGGTCCCAACTTTTGCTCTGTTTGCTCATTTGATCTCTTTGTTAAGGTAGGATTCTGATTCCAGAGTGGATAATGCATTGTCCCAAGCTTCAGAGCTTTTGTACAGCTATTTTCAGAGATATTTCTAGGGACCTATAAAAATTTTTAGTTCTTCCAAGGTTGTATCATCAAAAGAGTGGTGTTTACTCCTCTCCTGGTCTATGCCCTGGTCTGCGAGTGAACACAAGCACTCTTTTCTGCCTTGGAAATGTGAGGTAGGTTCCCTCTCCACCACAGCTACAAGGTCTGCTATGCCAGTGCTCTTCTTCACCCTAGGACCACCACCTAAAACTACAACCCAGATCCAGACAGGGCAAAGAAAGAGAATCTTGCCTCAGTGCCAGCAAAGAGATCTCTGAAATCATCCTCTGATCAGCTGCTTGATCCCCCCACTGTCTGTAGTCTAAGAGTTCTGGAAGCAGCAGCTTTCACCACTGCCACCCTGGGATTAGGGCCTAACTGTGCTCTTCTCTCCCTGAGGTTTAATGGAGCCCCCCCACTGACCTTCAAAGTTGTCTCTGGTATTTTTGGGTTGAGAAATCTGGAAACCCCCACAGCTGCCAGTGATTCAGTCCCCTGAGCCCTCCTCTGGCCAGTCTGTCAGGATGGCCCATGTTGGACTGTGTTCTGCTCCCAGGTCAGTGCAATAGACTCTTCCCATCAACCTTCTAGGCTGTCTTGGGCTGGAGATTTGTTTCATTTCATAATTTTGTGGGTTCTCTGGCTCTTAAATTTGTTTAGAGTAATTTTTTACAGGTATTTAGAGGGTTTTGGAGGAGAGGTCAAGCAAGTCCCTACTTTTACTTTGCCATCTTGGCTCTGCCCTGTGGTTGCTCTTCTTGTTCAGGAGTTAAGTTCCCTGTTTGTTTGGGGGTTCTTAGAGTTTGAAGTGTTGGTAACAGTAAAGACAGAACTGGGATTGACAGAACCAAACTAGTAGATAGTCATGGAGTCAGGAGACTCATGAGATAACCTTTAGTCTTATCTTTCTTTCATTTCTTTTTCTCTTATCTCATCTTTCCTGAAGACGTAACATTAAGGAAATGAATCCTGTCCAACAATTTGCAGTCCCACTTACTGTTCTCTTGAAGTTTTCTTAGTATGGTACCTTTCACTTTTCCTTAGGGGACAGAAGGTGGCCAGTGATGGGAGGATCCAAGAACAGTTCCTTTAAAGGTTTCATCCTGATTGGTGTCTCTGACTATCCCCAGCTGGAGATGATCTTTTTTGTCCTTATCCTATTCTCCTACCTGTTAACCTTGGTGGGTAACTTGACCATTATCTTAATATCATACCTGGATATCCGCCTTCACACACCCATGTATTTTTTCCTCAGTAACCTCTCCTCCCTTGACCTTGCCTATACCACAAGTTCAGTCCCTCAGATGCTGTTCAATCTGTGGGGCCCAGATAAAACCATCAGCTATGGTGGTTGTATCACCCAGCTATATGTTTTCCTCTGGCTGGGTGCCACTGAATGCATCCTCTTGGTTGTAATGGCATTTGATCGTTATGTAGCTGTCTGCCGACCCCTCCACTACATGACCATCATGAACCCTCAGCTTTGCTGGCAGTTAGCCTCTGTTTCGTGGCTAGGTGGCCTGGGAAATTCCCTAATTCAGTCAACATTCACTCTGCAGCTCCCATTGTGTGGACACCAGGAAGTCAACAGTTTCCTCTGTGAAGTGCCAGCTTTAATCAAATTGGCCTGTGGTGACACAAGTCTCAATGAGGCTGTACTCAATGGTGTCTGTGCTTTCTTCACTGCAGTGCCTCTGAGCATCATCCTCATCTCCTATGGTTACATTGCCAGGGCTGTCCTGGAGATCCCCTCAGCTGAAGGCAGGAAAAAGGCCTTCAATACTTGTGGCTCCCATTTGATAGTGGTATTCCTCTTCTATGGCTCAGCCATTTATGCCTATCTGCTGCCATCCAAGAGTAGTTCCCAAGACCGGGGCAAATTCATAACTCTCTTTTATTCAGTAGTTACACCCATGGTGAATCCCCTAATCTATACTCTGAGGAACAAGGAGGTGAAAGGGGCACTAAGGAAGTTGTTAGAAAAAGGGAGGGAGGAATGGTGAGGGAAGGGGGGAGTGGGCTACCATATCTTTCCTGTTTTGTATCTCTCTCTCTTTCATAAGCTCTGCATTAGTGTAACTAACTCTGATTTCCATTACCTTTAATCAAGTTAAAAACCTTCCCAACAACCCTAAGTGGTTGGCATCTGGTTGGTATTATTTGGTAATGTCCCACATAATGATAAAGACATTCAGTGGGGCACAGACTACAAGAGCAGAAGGTTTCAGGTCTCATTAGTTATTTGTTTAATGTAGATCTAATTTCCATTACTCTGTCTCTATCCCAATCTATGTTATTGTTATTATTATTCACATCTTACATGAAATAATGTATATAAAATGCTCTGCTACATAAATGTTAGCTATTATTATTGTGACAAAGAAGTTTTTTTGTTTTTATTTATTTTATTTTATTTTACTTTTTACTTTTCAGTGTACTTTCACATTCCTTATCTTTCTTGATTCGGTTCAATACTGAAAAAGATGATGATTTCATAGAAGTCAATATTTCCTTCCAGATACAGATCACCCTTCCCTGTCCTGAGGTACCATATTTTTTAAAAAAATCATCCCCCAGTGGCCCACCTTTAGGTGATGAGCCTCTCTGCAATTAATTAGAATGGTTTTGGGATGACAGACATATAGACTGTCAGCAAACCTGATCTTGAAACTTTCCAAATTTGGGAGGATCTATCTGCCTCAGATTGTGTTTTGCTCTCACAGTTTTTGAGAATACAGGGTTATTTCCCTGCCAAGTGCGGCTTTAAGTAGGGATTTTATGGAGGACAAAGATAATTATTCCTATTGGTCAGAAGCGGAATATTTGTCTATGTGTCTGAAATCATATCATCTTTATATCCATCTCTGACTCTTCATCTGTCAACTCATCTATTCAGTTTTTCATTCACATCTCTCTCTATCCTCTCCTCTTCCTTTCACTATTGTACTGAATCTTTCCTTCAGCTTCATATAATTTTTAATGACAAATGAGGGAAATAATTGTTCAGTACTCCAATCCAAGCAAACGGATGTCTCTAATGGAAAAGGGAATTTGCTACATATTTATTGATCTCATCCTACCTGAAAGTTAGAGCCACCAAGTTTGGCACCAGCTTTCATATCCTGAACTGACTAGTGAGTCACACACCTTTATGAAACTTCTTCAAAAAAGACAAAAGGTCATACTTTAGGCTCAAAGGAAAAGCAAATAAAGATCTTTTTTTTTAAGTCTTGCATTCTTTCTCCTCTTCTCCAAAATCTAGAACAGGAATGGGAAACCTGTGGCCTTCTAGATACTTAAGTGTGGCCTTTTGACTGAATCCAAATTTTACAGAATAAATTTGCATTCTGTCAAAAGGCTGCACTTAAGAATCTAGAAGATTATATGTGGCCTCAAGGCCACAGGTTCCCCACACTTGATCTAGAGTTTCACATCTGCAGATCCTGGAACTCAGTGATTAAGTTGGCATGTGCCAATCCAACTTAACAGGGTGTTAGTGTGGGAACCACAACATCCACATGTATATTTGCAAAGCTAATTGGAATTGCCAAAGCAAACTAAAACAAAGTACTCTCTCCTCAATTGGGCAACTCAAGTCAGAATCAAAAGTTTTCCTGATGGCTACAGAATCTGAGAAAAGGATTTTCAGTGGGGTTTTAGGGATAATTTGGCAATTATTATTGAGCCTTATGACTTCTCTCTTCCATATAGAACTATGTTTGCCAAGTAACTATTTTCATTTAGCTAATCAGGGTCATTCTCTATGGGTAATAACATGTTTCTCTCTCTTAAAGTCTCCCTTTTCTGCCTCCACACTGTCCACACTCTCCTGTTTTCTAAACCAAGTCTTTTGATCATGTCATCATATCTAATAATAGCTGTTATTCCAATTGCAAATCTACCTTATAGTAGATTAGGACATTTTGTCCTCCCAACCCCTAAAAAATTGCTTTATTAATCTTATTAGATGTAACCCTTCTCCTCAACATCCCTCCCTTTCTCCTCTCCCTGGAAATCTTCCTATGGAACAAAGAAAAATAATTCTGCAACATTCCATACTCATAGTTCCACTTCTCCAGTGAAAAAAGGGTGATGTGTGATGCATTTCTTAATCTCTTCTCTGTCTTCCTGCTATTTTTTCCCAGATTACTCTAGTGATTTCCATAAATTATATTAATGTCATTTGGGTGGAACCCTAAAGTTCAATTCTCATTTTAAATCCACTCCAATTCATATTTTAATCAGATTACAGCACTGGTTTTTGTTACTTTCTATCTAATTAGTTCTTTACTTTAAAACCTGACCACTGTTCACAGGTTGATCATCATTCACCTTTCTCCTCATTTCCACCTTCATATATCTCATCTGGGCAGAACTAATGAGAATTCAGTTAATCAGGAGCTATTTTTTTTTAAAGTGGAAAACCAGGGCTGAAGAACAGGGGAGGCATACAAAGCAAGAGGGGATGAGTGAATAGCTGTGACTCAACTCCCCTTCATCATTTCAATACAAAAACAGCATAAGTAAAGATAAGTAAATAAGTAAAGAACAACAACAAAGAGCAAAAAGGAAAGAAATCCTAATATGGAAGCCTAAAAGAGAAAATTAATAAGCAAAAAAGAAGCCCTAATAAATATTACTGGGTAAAAGAAAAGAAAGGGAATTCTCCAGAAGGAAAAAACCATAAAATAAAAATAATTAGACAAACAGGAAAGAAAATGAACTCACTGCAAGATACTTCAGAGTGGCTAAAAAAACTCAATAAAAGAAATAAAGGAAGATTTTTACTTCCAAAGATGCATGTGATTAAAACTTAATATCTCTCATAAAGGGTATGTGAGTACCTAATCATTCTCTGGCACAGCTCACAGGAAGATGCAAATACCTTGAAAAGGACAATTACCAGTTACACTCTGGTTCCCAGGGATCTAGGGGTGTGTTCACAGAGAATACATTTCTTTCTACTCATTATTGCAGCTCTCAAGCTCCTACTAGTTCATTTCCACTTATACAGACTAATCACTCACAATGATGTCACATTTAATGCTTAAATGTAACCATTTACTTAGGACTAAGACAAACAAAAGAACAATGATCCTAGTCACATGATAGTCCACATGGAAGACAAAAATGGAGAGACAAAATTAGAAAACAAATTTGCAAAACTGTCCAACTAGATTTAAAATCCCTCCAAATCAGAGCCATGGAGATAGAGGACTTAGTTCTACAATACACAAAACCATTTGAGAATCATGAAGTTATGACTAAATACTGTCATACAATTAATTGTACAAGAAAATAGCCCAGAAATTTTACCAAGCCAAAGTAAAGTACATCCAGAGATTTTCATCAGAGAGGAGCCCCAAGCTTAAAGCAACTAAAGATGCTGTCATAAAAATTCAGAACTTAAGGAGCAAAGAGAAATTCTTATGAACTATGAGAGAAAAGCAAATTACATAACCCCTACCATCGTGATGGGAGACGTATGAAACTGACTTGCCACTGTGAGTGAAAGTTGGAAGTACCAACCCCAGACCATGTGCTTCAGCATCACTTTTTACTCCCTCCCATTCTGCCCCCACCACACTCTACCTTCCCCAGTAAAAGCTCACCATTGTAGCAAATAAGTGTGGCTAAATAAAATAAAGTTATATTATATTGGCCATGTCTCAAAATATGTCTTATTTTATACCTATCATATATTACCTTTCTGCCAAGAGGTGGGAATCATGCTTCATCAGCCTTCTGAAGTGGTGACCAGTTACAGCATTCATGAGAGTTCTGAAATCTTTCAAAGTAGTGTTCCTTTACAATGTTGTAGGCAATACAAAAATTATTTTCCTAGTTCTGCTTCCTTTCCTCTGCATCAGTTCATACAAGTTTCTAGGTTTCTCTGAATCCATCCTTTTCATAAATTCTTATGGTGCATTTACATTCAAATACTAAAATTTAATCGGTCATTCCCCAATTGATAAATACCTACTTTATTTCTGGTTCTTTGCTACAACAAAAATTTATAATAAATATTTTCATGCATTTGAATCCTTTCTTTTTGCTGAATCAAATGGTATGTACAGTTTAGTGACTTTGGGGTTTATAATTCCAAGTTGCTTTCCACAATAATCGGACCCTTTCACATTATCATCAGCGTATAAGTGTTCTGGTCCTCCCACAGACACTCTAACAACTGTTACTTTCCCTTTTTCTCATTTTCACCAATCTAACGGGTATGTGGTAGAACCTCAGAGTTATGTTAATTTGCATTTCTCTTATTATAACTGATTTTCGAGCACTTTCATATAGTTGCTGATAGCTTGCTTTTTTCTGAGAACTGCTTGTACATTCCTTTGATCATTTATCTGTTGCAGAATGGCTCTTGTTCTTATAAATTTGAAACCAATCCTTGCATATCTTGGATATCAGAACTTTCTCAGGGAAAACTTTCTGTAAAAACAAGTTTCCAGTGACACGATTGCCTTCTTCCAATACTTTCCCTACACAAAAGGATGATGATAGAAAGAAAAGGATGAATACAAATGTGAGAAAGTAATTCATTTCATTCCCAAGTTGGGCTACGGCGCCAAGAGGGCTCCCGACCATTCATTCTAACGGGGGTCTCTGGGAGGGGGCCTACAGAGGCTGCTTGGCCTCTGCGATCCCGAGTCAGGAGAACACGGGGGGGGGTGGGGAACGAAGACGGGGCTTCCAGGCCCCTTAGGAAGATCTCCAAATAAGAAGGCTCGGGAGGCCGGCTGAGGGGACGGCCCTGCGGCGGACTCTCCGCCCCTTCCAAGCCCAGGGGCATCCTGAGGGGGCACAGCCCCGCCCTGCTTCCGTCCACTCCAGAGCAGGGAGGTCGCGGCCAGCCCCGCCTCCTCAAGCCCATCCCCCTCCGCCCTCCCTCGCACTGTCCCTGCGGCCTTTCCTTTCACAGCTCTCCCCACCTCTGGACTGCAGAACGTGGGCCCCCGCTTCCCTCTCACACCCCGCGACACACAGTGCGGGGAGAGGGGCACGGTGGGGACGTAGGGTGAGTGTCTGGAAACGCGGAAGCAGCCCGAGGGCACTGCCCCGCCACCAGGGCCCGCACCGCTTCCTGCCATTCCTCACCGCACCGAGAAGGGGCGCTAGAGACAAGGCGCTGCGGCAGTGATGGGCGGGGAACAGCCATCAGTGGGCTCGGTGATAGGTCAAGAACCCTTCTCGCTCATTGGACGTTTACTGTCTATTTATAGACTGGGCGGGAGTAAGGGGGCGGGGCGAGAGTGGTCTATCTGCCCAAGCGAGGCCCTGACGCATGCGCCCTCGGAATCCAAGCTTGCCCTGCGGGGCGTCAGCTTCCGGTTTTGAATTCTAACGAAGCCTGCGTACAGTCCTGGGGTGGGGCTGGGCGGAGCCTGCATCCGGGCGGGGCGGGGCTTTACTGAGTAATGCTTTCTGAGCGGCCTGCGAGGGCGCAGACTCCCAGACCGCGATGGGGGGAGGGGGAGGAGGAGAAGGTGGGCCCCGCGGTGCTTGTGATTCCACGGCCGGAGAATCCCCCAGTCTCCTCTTGACTTTAGCAGATTCATAGATAGGATCGTGGCCCCGAGTTGGAGGCGATCCCAGCTGCGTCGACCCCCCTCCATGTTTCCCCACCCCCACCGCCCTGTTACAGGTAGAGAAACTGAGTCCCGGGGAGGCTGTGCCTTTGTCCAGGATCGCGCGGGTGCCGACGTCGGATTTGTCCCGACTCCAAAGCTGGAGCTCTTTGTCGGGGTTTATTTTGTGTCCCCTATAGTGCTCAATAAATACAAGATGGACTATCAGCCCTGGGAGGGACCTCTGGACGAGAGAGAGCTGAGAGTCTGAGCCTGGGAGGAGACCTCACTCCCCCCCGCACCCGCACCCCACGCCTTCCCCCCACCCCTGGCAGCCCTTACGTAGCTCGGTGCGGTGCCGCCCTAGTCATTGTCGTCATTACTTAGCTGGCTGGGTGATCCTGGCCATGTTACCTAATGTCTCTGACTCACCTTTTCCGTCTGCAAAAGAGACAGGTAAGGGGAGAACCTTAGAGCTCTGTCGTTCCTACCCTCTCATTGGAAAGGAAATGATTATTGGTCAATTGTTGCATCTCCCAGGATATCAATATTTCCTTCTCCATTCCGCCTTCTTGCAAGGCAGAAGAAGTAGGTAGAAAAATGGTATTTACCATTACATATTTGATTGATAAGGGCAGGGAACTGGAACAAGAGGTATTCTTTTTTGTGCCTGGGAGTGAGACTAGGGTGAACTCATCTACTTATGCTGTCTTTCTCTATAACCAGAGTAAAGTTCTACTCTCAAGGGACCTTTTAAATCCCAACTAAAATACCACCTCCTCTAGGAAGCCTTCCCCAACCCTTCTTAATTCCAGTGCCTTCTGTTAATTATTTCCATTTATCCTATATATAGCGTGCTGTATGTATATTTGTTTGCTTGTGGTCTCTCCCATTTGATTATAAGCTTCTTGAGTGAGGGCAGAGACTATCTTTGGCCTCTTTTTGTATCCCCAGTGCTTAGCGCAGTGCTTGGCAAATAGTAGGCGCTTAGGAAATGCCTATTGAATTAGATTCTAGAAATTAAATTTTAATCTCTACAGTTTAGGCTCCAATTTGAGTGAGATTCCTCTTCCCCCTCCTATGATAACAGAACCTAGAACCTCAGAAGGTGGTGCTCTTTCTGTCAGCACTTCAGACTGTTCTGCTGTATAACTTATAATAGTTAAGGGGAACCGTGTTTGTCCCAAGGGGTCTTGTCTTCAGTTTCAAGTTCTCCTGGGAGACAAAGGATGACTTTCACTGTCCTATGTGATCTGAATTTGTACTGTGGCTCCGTAGCTTAGGAAATAGGTAGATTGTCATTGCTAGTGAGTTTGGGGATTTTGGTGGTGAGCTGGTGTACAGATGTACAGCCCCTACCAAGGTGATCCTAGACTTGAGGAAAGAAATGCTAGAGAGATGGAAACATCTTTAAAAGGAAGTTCACATTTGGACCAATCTCATGTAGCTTGACAGTTGAATGAGAGAAAAGGAATAAATCCTAAAAGACCTTGAAGGTTTTAGTCATGGATATAGAACTTGTAAGTACTCCCTACTCAATTATACACTGTCAGTTCTTTCAGAGAGCCAAAGAAATATCCCCAGAGAGCTGTTAGCTACTCACTGCTCACTAATGCAGTATTCTTGGCCTACAGCCTATTTTTTTTTTGATTGTTGGAAATGGCCTTTGGGAATCCAAAACCTTGGCACCTCAACAGCTAGGTGAACACGTAGTGAATAAAGCACAGGAGTTGGAGTCAGGACGACCTGAGTTTGAATCCTTCTTCAGATACAAAAATTGTTTAACCCTGGGTAAGTCATTGTGCCTCAGTTTCCTCATCTCTAAAATTGGACTAATAGCCTCTAACCTCACAGGGTTGTCATGAGTATCAAATGAGAAACCATAAAGTATATAAATGTCGTTATTGTTGTTTTTATAAGACTCACATAGGGAAGCCAAAAGTCTGAGACAAATAATTCGTTTGGACACCTACTTTATTCCAATCAGTATTAAACAGTAGGATATTTTACATAAATCATATAGGGCTAATTAGATAAGATAGGTTCTTATAATGGGCCTCAGAGTTTAATGTAATGTTAACTATTTGTTTACCAGTTATGAAACTCATTTGCACAATCACAAGAATGCTGATAAAGGTATCCCCATCTTGTTTTACTTGAATTCCATGTCCAGACCCAGCATGGGTGAGATGCCTTGATTCTTTGGAGAGTCTCTCAACTCATTTTTGTACCTCCAGATCACTCTCTCTTTTCCAACATGAGCAGGTGACCATCTTATGAACACTGAATAAATGGACATGCCCTGTGTGTCACCCAACCTGTGACACCCACCTCCACCATCACTGATGTATCATTTTTGGCTTTCAAGAGCAAAGTTTATCAACCAATGAGATTCTGTATTTTACTATGCCTCTTTTGCATATTTGGGTATCAGGCCCTATAAAAATCAAGTCCTGGGGAACCAGGGGCATCTCGGATGATAAGCAAGATCTGAAGTGTACTTCATTAGAGGGAACCATGGACCCTTTCATAAAATGCCATTGGTTCAGAGCTCTGCCTCAGTCTCTTGTTGTAGGCTGGACAATTATAGTCTACACAAGTCTCTGGAATAGTGAATGGAGGAGTTATGGTATTTTGTATGTAAAATGAACCCTCAGGAGTCTTTTCCTATATCTTCTTTGTGTCAGACTGTATAAGCTTCCCATGGACAAGGGACATGTTTAATTTATGACCTGTCAGCTTATTTATTATCAGAGAGAGAGAGAGAACTTGCTACCACTTAGTAAATAATAACGGAAGATGATAATGAGTGTGCGAATAGACTGTGCCTAAATCCTACTGAATTCACTGCATTGGGAGGGAATAGAGAGGACCATCTAATTGGAGAAGGTAAATCACATTTAGTGTTTCCAGTAGCTGCAGGTCTGGATATTGATGAGTTTCCTGCTGGATTTGGGATTTCTGTCTAGTAATAAAAATTGGGACCCAGAAAAATCAAGATAGAATTGAGCAAATTTTGAGAAGAAAGACCACAAATTGGCAGTCAATCTCTTTCAGGCTACAGAAAGGTGAGGTTTCTCTGATCCTTCCTTTTCCCTTCATCAGCAAGGCCAGTATTCCAGCTCGCTGCCCTTCATCCAAAGAAGAGCCCAGAAGACCAGCAGATGGCAACAGTATTCCTTCCCAAAGAGTCCTAGACGAGTTGTTGGTTCCATCTTCATTGATATCAGCAGTTTAGGCATTGGATTTAATTTTAGGACCTCTAAAACCTTAGGGTCTTCTGCTCTATCAAAGTTATCAAAGTAATTTTCTCTAACAGCCCACTATGAGGGAAGGATCATCATTGGCAATAGTACTCCCAGAGGTTACCTCTAATATTAAAAGTTTTTCTGCCTTTATGGCTTACCTCTTCATGCTCATGAGGCCTAGCTTCTTTCTGCTTGAAGAGGGATATAGCCCCCTCAAATAAGGGGGTGACCAGTGAAAATTATTTTGGATTTAAAAGATTTAAAAGGATAAGTCCCTTGTAGTTAAAGCCTGCATTTTGTTTTCCTTCATCCCCAGGGGAGACTCTTGCTCTCATGTCTTCTTGTCCCCTGATCTAATCTTAGTGATACTTTTTCAGCCGTTTACCCCAGGAGAATATACCACTATTTCCTCAGTGGCAGTGGGTTCCAGCATTGTTACAGAAACCAGTCAGATGTGAGAATGTAACGTTTCTTCTCAGAAAGAGTGGGAGTGTCTGAACTCTGCTCAAATGGCCCTTTCCAAGTTGTCATGCAGGAGGAGTACAGAAATGTGGTCTCAGTAGATAAGTACTCATTTTACTGATAGGTTTCAAAACCATAGAAACACACACATACAAACTCATTCTCCCCTAGCTCCTTTGGCAAAAGAGATTCAGAAACTCAATTATCTTCCTCTTACGGGTTCATTTTTTAAAGGGAATTTGAAATCATATTTTTTTTTAAGTTTTGAAATCAAAATACTGCTGTTCTTATGTCTAGGGAAATATCCCATCTCATAATTCTCTAAGCTCAGTGGTGTCACAGATGGGCTGTTCCTTTGCCATTCCTTAATTATGTTTTCTTATTCCTGAGCAATGTTTCACCTTCCCAAAACAAATCTCCTATGTACTTTTCCTTCTTATGTCATCTTTCTTAGGGAGATCTCTGGGGGTGATCTGATATTAAAGAAACTTTGTGTCCAGTATGAACGATGGTATGCCTTCTCTACTTCATATGTAGAACTTCCCATTTTCAATCCCTATGTGAGCTCTAGGCTAGAGCAAAGGGAAGACACATAGATACTAGATCTCTAGGATTGCAAAGAGAGGGCAAGTCAGAGAAACTCCCACATAAGTGAGAACCAAGTACAAACTAATGAGAAACCCACAAAGAGGGAAGGAAAAAACTGCAGGTGTGCACTGGGGCTATGAGGAATCAAAGGTTCTAGTTACAATGCTCAGTGAATCCTAGTTCTATGAAAAACTTTGGACTTGCCTCTGAAACATCAGCTCTCTGAGCCTGTGGCTGAGCAGCTTCAAGGATATGGCTTTCTAGGGACCACAGAGCAATGTTGGACGACATTTAAAAGCCTCCAGACAAATTCTTGGAGAAGCACGGCCCTGTGTCTCAGCTTTGTGCCCTCTGCAAGGACATGAAGGCCCTGGTGAATTCCCAGACTGTAGTTTCATCCACTGAAATCTTCGATGAAGCAGCATCCATTCATTATCTCACTGTACAGAAACAATTCCAGCATAGAAGACGAAGGATATGAGGAAGCTGAGGGAGAGGACACAGTAGATGATTCTGAGAGTGATGAATTGAGTGTAAATGAACCTCAGAAGGCCTGGCAATGCCACCCTATTTAAAAACTGAAATAGTAAGAATATGTCTTCTAACAGAACAGAGATCTAAAGGAGAAAGTACTAAGGTATCATTTATGACATTTAGTTGTAGCTTTTGTGTTATGTTTGACCCCCTGGCTTCCCCTCATCACTCATATTCACTAACCTTGTTAGGTCTGTCAGTTCTCTGTCTTTCATACCTGGCCCTCTTCTCTGTTCTCCCTTAGTCACCATCCCAACACATCCTCCTTACCACTTAACTTTACTCTTGCAGTAGCTTGCTAATAGGTATATTCTCCCTCTGTTCTTCCTTTCCTTTCATAACACTGCAGGAATAATCATAGATTTATATATGTATTTATGCATATATATATATATATATATATATATATATAGCGTGTATGTACATATATACACATCTAGCAGGAATAACATATGTACATATATTTGTATCTCACCTCTGTTCATAAATATTTAGTGACTGTTGCCTTCTAAATAAAGTTTAGGCATTAAAGGTTTTCACAGTCTGGAGCCAGCTAAATCTTCCAGACTGTCATACACCCTATGCTTCTGCCAAATAGGGAAACTCATTGTCACTTTTATGTACCTGAAACTTTTTTTATTTTTTGCCTTTGCTTTCACTGTTCTGTTTTTAGAATGTCCCCTATGCCTGAGGAATTCCTAATCACCCTTGGAACTCTAATTCAAATATCTCACCATTTGTTTCTGCCTCTTTGATGTACTTAACATATGTAATTTATATTACAAGTATTTATGTACCTTGTTCCATCATAGATTATAAGTTGCATGAGAACAGAGATTCTCTTTTATCCATACTTTTTATCTTGCCAGTGCATACTATATTATTGTTCATATGATAAATACTTAATAAATGTTGGTTAAATTGAAATCTAGCTTTACCTCTGCTACTCTACAACTTTAAACAAGTCATCACATCTCCCATTTCTGTACCCCAACTTCCCCATCTATAAAAGGGAGGTAAAAATGAGGGTCTCTTGCCTACCTCAGTGAAATATGTGGTGAAGTACTTAGAACCTCTTAGAGAAAGGCACTATGGTTAATTAAAGGCATTAAAATAAATGAGTGATAATGTCTTTGTGGGAGGTGAGTTGTGGTCTGGAAAACAAGAGCTCTCCGGTGACATTTTTATGAGCAACCTATGTAAGGTGGTGGAAAAAACACTGGACTTGGACTCAGATAACTTAAATTTATTAGGACTTCATATGACCTTGGACAGATGGCTTCATCTATAAGTTTTGCTTTCTTCATCTGTGAAAGGAAGAGATTGAACCGGATGATCTCTGGATCAAGGGTATAACATTCTGTGATTTGAATCAATCCAAAAGGAATGACATACTGCTACATTAGAAGACTGTAATGATTTATACTTTGCATAACCTTCTTTAAATGCATTTTCAGATGACTTAGTGCCATGGTGGGGGTGTTTGAGGAGCAATTATAGCATCATAGATCTTGAGCTGGAAGTGACATTAAAGGTTATGGAGACCAAACTCTTCACTTTATAAATGAGGAAGCTTGCTCAAGGTCACATAGGTAATGAATGGCAGAGGTGGAATTTGAACTCAAGTTTTGTGACTCCATGTTCAGCATTCTTTCTACTACATGAGTAGAGTTATTGGTAGAGGGCACTGTGTGACTCACCTTATGGCAAGTAACATTATATAGTCTTGGTTTGACAGTCTCCGGTTAAAATTTAACAAGAAGGAAAACTGAGGCAATTCTTCAAGCAAGATAGCATTTGTTAACAGGATTGTGCTGCGTGTCAATAAATGGAACAATGGCTTGCCACCATTTATGCCAAAAACCCCAAACAGAAGGAGAATTCCGTTTTTATAGGTTTTAGAGAGTACAGAACAAAGAACAGAACAGGATAGATGACATGGGATTGGGTACAACATGATTGGTTATAGAGCTGAGGCACAGGGAATAACATGATTGGTTGGAAGTTTGGTAATGGGGGCTAGCACCAACCCCTTCCTTCCCTTCTGAGAGACCTGGTGCAAAATTATAAACCAAACATTCGTTTTTAAAAAATTTTATTAATTTTATTTCTTTCCAGTGTTCTACAATCACTACCATATAACTTAGATTTTTTTCCCTCCCTCCCCCCTAGCCCCCATCCCTCCTTGAGATGGCATACAATTTAATATAAGTTCTACACATACATTCCTGTTAAATACATTTTCACTGTAGTCATGCTGTGCAGAAGAATTAAAATGAATGGGAGAAATCATATAACAAACCTAAATGTAATATACACACACACACAAAAAGATCTACATTCTGCGATTGAATTCCATAGTTCTTTCTCTGGATGTGGAAGGCATTTTGCTTTAGAAGACCACTGGGAATTTTTTTAAGTCCTTGCATTGCAGTGATGTTCCAAGTCTACCAGAAGAAACTCTCACACACTTTGGTCGTTGATGTGCACAGTTATCCTGGTTCTGCTCCTTTCACTCAGCATCAGTTCATATAAGTCTTCCAGGCCTCTCTGAAGTCTTTCTGTTATCACTTCTTATAGCACAATAGTATTCCATTACATTCATATAACATAATTTATTCAGCCATTCCCCAATTGATGGGCATCCCCTTGACTTCCAGTTTTTGACCATCACAAAGAGTGCTCCTATAAATATTTTTGTACATGTGGGACCCTTTCCCATTTTTATGATGTCTTGGGGATACAGTCCTAGAAGTGATAATGCTGGGTCAAAGGGTATGCACATTTCTGTAGCCCTTTGTGCATAGTTCCAAATTGTTCTCCAGAATGGTTGGATCAGGTCACAGCTCCACCAACAATGAATTAATGTTCTAGCTCTCCCACATCTCCTCCAACATTTATCATCTTGTTCTGTCATGTTTGCCAATCTGATAGGTGTGATGCGGTACCTCAGAGTTGTTTTGGTTTGCATCTCTCTAATGAGTAGTGATTTAGAGCATTTTTTCATATGACTATAGATATCTTTAATTTCTTCCTCTGAAAACTGCCTGTTCATATCCTTTGACCATTTATCAATTGGGGAATGACTTGTTAAACCAGACATTCTTGAAGGATAGCTTGGTGGTATAAAGATATTAGTTTTGACTCCCTTGTGTTCACACGCACCCCCCAAAGTCAGTTAAATTCCTTGAGGCAAGAATATATCGATCAATGATTAGAAAGAGTTGGATTTTTTAAAATTAACTTGTTACAGGCCTGCTTTTGAAGTAAGTTCAGAGACAAACAGCCATGTTTTTAGCAATTACAGGACAAAAGCAGTTATGGGACAAAAATCAATTGCTTATAAATAGGATCAATAAGAAAATGATACAGGATCAATTCAGTCTTCGAAGCAGCTTTGAACTTTCTTGAGAGGCAGCTAGTAGTACAGTGGATAAAACACCAAGCTTGGAGTCAGGAAGATCCGAGTTCAAATCTGGCCTCAGACATTTACTAGATGTGTGATCCTGGGCAAGTCACTTACCTACCTCAGTTTTCCCAACGATAAATAATAACAGCACCTGTTCCCCAGGATGTTGTGAGGTTCAAATGAGATATATTTGTGAAGGACTTAGTGAAGTGCCTGGCATGTAACAGGTCCTTGATAAATGCTCATTTCCTTCCTTGCTCCAGATGGCATTGCCCTTTTCTCTTTAATCTCTTTCTCCGGCCTCCATATCTATCTACAAACATGACCACTTGCCAATTCCTCAAAAATTCTTCTTCTGACATACTTATCCCATGCAACTGCCATCCTGTCTCTTTCATTGTAATATTTGTCTATACCCCTGTAACCTTAATTTTTTCATTACCCACTGGCTCGTCATGGGCCTCTCTGCCTTTACCAGAAAGATTGTTTTTTCAAGTCACCAATGACCTTGAACTCTGCAGCTTCTGACATTGACTAGACCATCCTACTCTATAGATCCTACACTCTCCTGTTTCTCTGTTTGCTAATTCCTCACTCTCTAATTCTTTCATATACCTCCTGGGTCTTCCTCTCTATAATCCTTCCTTTGGCAATCTCACTTACTCCCATGGCTTCAACTACCACTTCTGTTCAAACCACTCCAGTCCTCACGCCTCTAGGGAGCTCCAGATCTGCACCTCCACTGGAATGCCCCACTGGCTCCTCAAACTCATGATCAAAACTGGCTCATTGTATTTCCCCCTTTGTATGTTTGTATTTCTGAAATTATGCGTATCTCTTCTTTGTCTGTTTGTAATTCTAATATTAGCTGTATCTCTTCTTTGTCCTCTCCAGTTGGTTCCAAGTCCCCTTGTCACTATTACAATCTTTTATCCGACTCCTTCCCTTTATTCTTACTGGTAGGACCCTAATATCACCCACCTCTACTATTTCAATCTCGTTTCTTACCTCTACTCTTTCCCCTTCCAGTTGTTGTTGTGTTTTTTTTCAGTCACATCTGACTCTTTGTGACCCATTTGGGGTTTTCTTGGCAAAGATGCTGGAGAGTCTTTCCATTTCTTTCTCCAGATTATAGTTGAGGAAACTGAGGCAAACAGAGTTAAGTGATTTGCCCAGGATCACCCCAGCTAGTAAGTATCTGAGTCTTTTTGTCTCCAGGCCCTCTATCCATTGTACTACCTACTTGACCCTCCTTCCTGTTGATACAATGGAAAAAGCACCAGCTCTAGAGTCAGAAGAACTGGTTTAACTCGGTCTTATCACCTACCAAATGGGATAGCATATGCACCAGTTCCTTGAAATCTTTAAAGCAATATATGTCTTATTGTTTCTTGTGTGAGCAAGGGTAAGTCACTCAATTTCCCTGGGCCTCAGTTTATTTATAAAATGAGGATGTTGGACTAGATGACATCTGAGATTACCTTCAGCTCTAAATCTATGATGCTATGACTTTCCCTACCACTGCCAAAATAATCTTTCACATTCATATGACCTAGTCACATTCCTATGATCAGAAATCTTCAGTGGCTCCCTACTGTCTACAGAGTAAAGCTCGAATTCCTCTTAGTGCACAGACATTTATGAAGCACCTATTACATGCACTGGGAATTTTCTCCCTGGCATTCAAGGACCTCCACAATTTGTCCTCCCTGGGATCCTCACTTTTCAGTGTTATCTTACTCCCTTCCCCCTACACATTTTAGTCTTCCCAAAATAATTTCTGTACTCTAAATGACCACTGCAACCAAATGCCCCATATTTTCCTGATTCCATGCACCCTGGGCCTGAAATGCCCATTTTGTTCCCTTTACCTGTTGAATATCCCCTGCAGATGGAAGCAACAGAAACAAAGTAAGGGAGGTACACTCTAGTGGGGTGATCTTAGCATTCAGTATATTGTTGAGCCATTTTTCAGTTGTATCCAACTCTTTGTGACCCCATAAAGGATTTTCTTGGCAAAGACACTAAGTGATTTGCCATTTCCTTCTCCATTTTATTTTACAAATGAGGAAACTAAGGCAAACAAGGTTAAGTGATTTGCCCAGAGTCAAACAGCTAAGTGTCTGAGGCCAGGTTTGAATTCAGGAAGATGAGAGTTCCTGACTTTAGGCCTAGCACTTTATCCTCCGTATCACTGAATCAAAGTCCCAGTAAACAATTATTCTTACCAAAGGTGATTTAAATGTTCCCTTGAAATTTCATTACCTCCATGAACCAAAGAGGTATTTTGACACTTTGAATATCAAAGTGATCCTCACTGACTTGCCATCTTTTCTCCCCATCTTCCTATATTAAATTTCAGCATGGCAGGAAAAGTACTGGACTGAGTCAAAACCAGTGAACAAGTCCTGCCTTTGCTACTAACTTGCTGTATGACTTCGAGCAAATTACAACCTCTCTGGGCCTATTTCCTTATCCGCAAAATTAAGGGGACTAGATGATTTCTAAGGTCCTTTCCAATTCAGGATTCTACAAATGATCAGCTGCTTTCTATTCCCATCAAAGCCTCATTACTTCAATCCTCCTAGGAAGAAATGGCAGGTAAGGGACGAAAGGGAAGAATTCTTCCCACATTTCCACTAACCAGCCAGCAAGTAGAGACCTCAAAACCCTACTCACTCCCAATGATTACTACCTTTGTCTCTTTCCCTGAGCCTAATTCTTCATTTGCAAAATGACAGTTGAGCTAAACTGGAGTTCCTTCCAACTCTAAATTGATGATACTTAGAGGCAGCTAGTAGACCCACTGGATAGAGTGCTAGGCCTGGAGTCAGGAACATGAGTTCAAACCCAGCCTCTCACATTTACTAGCTCTGTGATCTGTTAAACTGTCTGCCTCAGTTTCCTCAGCTGTAAATTGAGGATGGTAATATCTAACTCCCAAATGAGATACTCACAAAATGCTTAGCACAGTACATGGCATATAGTAGGTACTTAGTACTTGTTTCCTTCCCCTTTTATAAACTGAAATATTTTGTTGGCATTTCAAGAAAGTGATGAACTAAGGGAACATTTAATCCTGCTTTTTTTTTTTTGCATCTAGCCTTTAGAACCATCAGTTTTTCATTTCTCCCTTTATTGTGTTCAATTCTTCAGAAGGCTCCAAGCATAAAACATGATACTTTACACATTACACAAGGTTTAGAATAACTACTCACAGATTGCCAGTGTAAATAACAAAATGTACTTGTCTATTTTCTACCCTCAGAAAAATCACCAAGTAGCAAAATCAGGGTTCTGAACTTAGGTCCTAACTCCAAATATAGCATTCTTCCCCTTACTCCTATCTCAGGAAAACCTCTGTTCCCACTGTTCTTTAAATTTTTTAAACATCTATTTTTTTAGTCAGCAAAAATCTGCCTTCTCATCTTCCCACCCTAACTTCTCCCCACCCCCACCATCAAGAACTATAGAAAAACAAACCATTGCAAAAACGCATAGTCAATCAAAACACATTTCCTCACTGGCTGTATCCAAATATTTGTCTCACCCTGCAGTCTGCAGTCCTTCACCTCGCTCTCAGGAGCGGGGCAGCATGTTTCATCACTAGTCTTCTGGAGTTGTGGTTGGTCATTAACTGACAAGAGCTAATTCTTTCCAAGGTGCATGCCTTTACCAGTTGTTATCATATAAATTGCTCTGGTTGTGTCCACTTCACTTACCATCAGAGTATACAGGTTTCTCTAAAACCATCCCCTTCATCACGTCCTTTCATTTCCATGACTTGATTCCCCATTTACTCAGTGACGTTGACTCTTATTTCACTTAAACATTCCACCTTTTGTGATCCATTGCACAGAACCTGACCCCCAGGAGAAGCCTGCTCTATGGACCCTGTATTGATTCCCTTATCAGTGCTAACATAAGTCAAGAGATTTTAAAAACAAAAACAAAACCACAAAAGGGGTTGGGGGAGACTTTTATTTTCATCAGAAACAGTAATGTTTACAAACTAGTACAATGTTTGTTGAAAGAAAGGCAAGCCAATTTCTAACAGCCATGTTCTTGACTTACAGGCTAGAATCGGGACAAAATAAGGGATCGCTACATTGGACTTGGCTTCAATTTTTTAAAAGGCAAACCCAAATATTACATATCTTCTAAGACCAAGTCATTCTCCATTGGCTTGACCCTACTCCACCCCACTTCATTGGTGATAGTTTTCTATGCAATTGTGAACATATCCCCTTTTACTTAATAGATCACAGTACCAAAAATCCTCAGGGACCTAAAACTGAATTACTGGTTACCTATGGCTTAATTCTGAATGCATATTCACATCAGGAGGAAATATGCTACAGTATTAACTACCCCTACCTGAAAGATATGTGATCCCACATATCCTGGCCTTGGAGTCAGGAAGGCCTGGGTTCAAGTCATATCTCCCACACAGACAGTTGGCTTACCACGGGCAAGTCACAACCTTGCAGCACTCCAAGCAATTTCTAAATTAAATGTAACTTGCTTACTGGTGGGAGGAGTTTACACATTAGGGGTTCCAAATACTGATGGAATCATAGTTCTACATCTAAAAAAAAAATAAACCATCAATACTAGACCTGAAACACTTTTCACCTCCATTGGTCTGTCTGCACATTTTTAAGTGCTTGTGGGATCACAGAAAGAAAGGACTATTCCAAGACTGAATTCATGGATTACATCTTTGCTTTAAAGACAGTGAAACTACGTAACAAGAACGCAGATTTAGTCAGAGCTGAGAAGTCTGGCCCAGGTTTCTTGCTTCTATTCCTGAACTCTACACAAAGCCAACAAGAGATAGTTCTTAAGACATGGATCCACTTCAGTGAGAATGTTAAGAAAACCTTAACAAGCACCTATTAGCCATCTGTGATTTAAGAATTCTCTATCATCCTTTCCCCCAAGCACCACATATTTACAGTATGTTTCTCTCAAGTACATTAAGCCTTGACTGAATCAGAAACTTCTCTCTCATATGAACCCCCTGGTGTCTGGTAAGGGCAGAGCTTTTACTGAAGCTTTTCCCACACTGAGGACATTCATAGGGCTTCTCACCAGTGTGTGTTCTCTGATGGGCATTGAAGTGGGAGCTATTGTTGAAGCTTTTCCCACATTCCCTGCATTTGTATGGACTCTCCCCAGTGTGAGCTCGCCGATGAGCACTAAACTGGGAGCTGTTGTTGAACCTTTTCCCACACTCAGTACACTGATACGGCTTTTCTCCTGTGTGGGTTCTCTGATGGACAATGAGGCTTGAGCTCTGATTGAAGCTTTTCCCACACTCGCCACATTTGTAGGGCCTCTCTCCCGTATGGGTCCTCAGGTGGGCAGTGAGATTAGAACGCTCACTGAAACTTTTCCCACATTCGTTGCATTTGTGGGGTTTCTCACCTGTGTGGATTCTCTGATGCCTAACAAGGTAAGAACCACGGCTAAAACTTTTCCCACACTCATGACATTTAGTAGTCTTTTCTAATTCTGGGGTTGACTTGTGAGAATTTTGAGAGAAGCCATTTCCACATGCAAGTTGTTTATAGTGTTTTTCTCCAACAGAGAGTTTCTGTTGGCCTAATTTCTTTATTAAATCTCTCTCCTGGAAAGCTGGTTTCCCTTGTCTCTCTCGTGGAAAATTTATAAGTTGTTTCCTTAACTTGCTCACAGTCTCACAAGCTTCTTTCAAAACAGGATACTGGAAAATTTGTCGATTAAATCTTCCTGGTATTGTTCTGCTTGACTGCTCTTCTAAATATTCCCATTTTAGATCCTCCTTTTTGATCTCGTTCTTGATTTCTAACCCTGAAAGAATAAAAATTTATTGACTGTTCCAGAAAGAAAGGCAGCCATGAGAAAATAGTCTTTACTAAATTACTAGCGGAAGAAAATTCAGAAGTACAACCTATTATGTGCTTTACGTTGATAAAACTTGAATGTTTTACTTCCTCGTTTGAGATTTGTTTAGGTACATTAAAAATCTGAGATTCCCAGTTTTGTTTTGTTTTGTTTTTTAGCAAATTCAACCTGTATTTACATAAAAACTACCAGAATGTTTTTTTCCTCATAAATCTTTTGTAAACACTAACAAGTAAGTTGTTTTGCACAAAAATAAGGCCAAGAAGAGATAATCCTTCTACATCAGGCTATCAGGTTACCCTGAGGTATTTGCTTAGTACTAAAGGCCAAAGCACAAAGCTAAGGCTAGAAGACTTTCCTCTTGAATAGCCTAACTTCTGAAAACAGATGGTTCTTCAGTGTGGGTTCCTGAATAAAAAAACTTTTCCTCTAGTTCTGAACAAGTAATGCTGGGAGAAAATGTTGGCTACTACCAAGCAAACATAGCTCTGGGACTAGGAGAGACAACCCAGTGCTACTTTGGAAGTCTCTTTTGCCATGGTAAGATATGAAAAATTCAAGTTTTATAGATCCAACACGCATAGAAATCCAAAGCCAGAATTCACAGAGTAACAAAACTTGTCAGTCTAACTTTGACCTAGAGAAGATAAAATTGTCCTCAACTTCTTTCTCCAGCCCCACTCTCAAGCCTAGAATTCTGGGCTGCTTGAAGGAGAATGAAATAATCAAAGCTTGGGGTATATCAAAAAGTCTATTTTTGTTCTGGTGATGCCATAAAAGGAAACAAGTCTATTTTATCAAACCTGTAGGGAGGCAATGAAATCACATCACTATCCATACTAATACCAATTTGTTTACAGAGACACATTTAATATCTTCAATGTAAATAGAAAGAAGTAAAGACACATGCAGAGCCTGGGTGGGAGCAGAACAGGAAGCAATGCTATGGCCAGGAAAGATAACATAGGCAGATCTAGCCCAAACCAAAAATTCAATCCTAAATTGAATTTATGCAATGGTACTTTTTCAGGCTTCAGAGGCACTGTGGTGTAGTGATCAGTCTTGGAGTCAGAAAAATTTAAGTTCAAGTCCTGACTTGACACATACTAGCTATGTGACCAAGGCAAGTCACAGAAATCTTTAATGCCTTAGGAACTCTTTAAGTCTATAAATTATAGACAACTGCCATTCTTCATTTGTGAGGGGAATTTCCATACCAGGAGTTCCCTTACACAAATAAAATCACAGGTCTGGAGCAAAAACAAACTCTGTTCAAGGAAATATAACATTAAAGTACAGTTCTTTGTCTTGAAAAAAATCTGTGCATTACATGGGATTTTTTTTATATTTATGTATCCCAGATAAACAGAAAATCTTTTTTTTTCACCTGTGCATTGAAAATATGGGAAATTTTAAGATTATTTTCCGAGAATACAATTCAAACCCTCCACTAAAGTGCTTCTCTTCATTGTGACACTGAATTCTTGAAGGTTCTGCTAATGGAATTAAAGATCTGATGGGTCCTCCCAAATTGAAAAGGTTTCAAATACTTGTTACAAGGAATGTTGGAGTGAGGGTGGTAGAGAGTTTGGAAGGTTAGCAGGAAGTCATTTGGAACTGATATATTTTTTTAAAAGAAAGGAGTATCAATTTTCTAAAAATATAATTAATTAAAAAGATTTCAATTAAAGTTCAGCAACAAACTAATCTAAGGACCAGCCTGAGTTCAGAAAGGTTCATTAACAGAAGGTTGGCCAGAGCTACTCAACCCTAAGAAGGTAAGGAGGGATACAACCTGAATCAGTGAAAGGCCTACTCACACCACTAAAAACACAGGACCTCATGGTATTGTGCTGGGACTTTTCTACATTCTATCAAATTCTAACATCATACCCAAGATGACAAAGGGAACCCAAGCTATACAATTTTTGTAAATGGGGAAAAAAACAAAGCCTTCTTGAGACAGGACAATTCTCTCATTTGGTCAGCTACTGCCCTGTTCTCCTGGCCATTCTGTTGATGTGTCCAGGGTTTTTCATAAACCTGAGATTCATTGTGAACTGAAAGGGAAGTCTGTTTCCTCCAAATTGCAGTGCACACCTGTGATTTTCTCATCCTCCAAGTCCCACCGCTGCTTCTGTTCTCCCCAGTTTTTTCCCTCTCTCTTTGCTTGTTTTTCATCAGTTTGTACTTGGTTTTCATTTGTATGGGAGCTACGGAGGAGCTCTGTCTCCTTGGAACCCTGAAGATCTGGAATACATAGATCTTTTCCATGTTCCACCCCGGAGAACAGAAGAGGTTTGGGAAGTCCTAAACATTGAAAAGCAGAAAGGGAAAATCATGGTTTACACTAATTACAAACAATCCCCCAATTCAGATAAACATTAGAATCTCCCGAAGACAAGGAGAAAGTTTTTGAAGACAAGTTTTTGGGGGTGCACTATTTGAGATGGTTGAGACGTGATGCGGGGGTGGGAAAGCATAATGATTTATGGATAACAAGAGTGAGCGGTTTGAACCACCACGGAAATCAGAGTAATCTGTTAGAATCTTTCCCATAGTAGATGAGACAGGAAAGGCCCCAAAAAGATATACATGATTCATTCCCTCCAAAAGTCCATGAAAGCAGGGTAGAAATTACCCTGAGAAAAGAAGAGTTCCTCTGTCATATGAGGCAATGAAGCTTGTATCTCTCATGTTCTGGGGTTCCGGAAAATGGATTAGTAAGCAAACTGGCTCTACGTCTACAGGGGAAATAAATCCTTACCCACTGAGTCCACATTTCTGTAATTCTCCTGCACGACACCCCTGTAGAGGACCCTCTGAGAAGAATTCAAACACCTCCACTCTTCCTGGGAGAAGGACATGGTCATATCCTCACATGTGACTGGTTCCTGTAACAACACCGGTACCTGCTGCTACCGAGAAACTAGCATCGCTCTATCCTAGGTTGAGGGGCAGAGACAGGAGCACAATGGTCAGATCAGGACACAAGAAGATGGCTGAGGTGAGGAGCCTCTGTAGTTAAGTGAGGTATGGTGGGGTGGAAAAAGGGGCAAAACAAGGGATTATACACTCAAATAATATGAGGGATGCCTGCAAGAAGCCAAATATGTGCTTTAAAAACCTGCCTGATTTGAATGGGAAGGAAGGGGGTTTGAGAACAGAAAGAAAATGAACTCTAGACTATGAAAAAAATTCCAGGATGAAACCCTGTAACCTCAGAAGGAGCAGAGGAACTGCAGCTCACCTGAAACCCAGTTGTGAGGATTACAGCTTCCATCTCCTCTTTTCTCTTCCTTCTCTCCCGGGGACAGGCAGAAACCTGGGAAGTAAGTCTGGCTGAAGGAGGAAAAAGGAGTCATTAGAGGGACAGAAATTAATAAACATTCTCTGACTTTCTCTACGGTCATCTCTGAATAAATTTATTAACTCACTGAGCCCCTTATCCTTCTGATAGAAAAGAAACCAAACAGATAGAACCAAAGAATCAATGCCCTCTTTCAAACTCCTCCAGGAATCCTGCACTTGTGGTTAATTACCAATATTATAAACTTGAGAGGAATGATATACGAATCTTTGTAATCATGAGTAATTTAACAGTCTAGATTAGAATTTGGGGACGAAAGCACAATAATCTCTACCAGATAATATTATTACCTGACTATAAATTACACGAGGGCAGGAAATATGTCTTATCTAAACTCTCTCTCTCCCATACCCAGGGTGAGGTATAGTTGTACGTTCTGCATACATTGGCCAGTTAGCAAATGTTTGTGAAAGTGAAATGAATTCCTATTCAGCCGCTATCCTTGGCCAGTGACTGGCAAGAGAAAAAAAGTTAAAGAAAACAGAAGGGAAATTTTGCTTTGCTTTTAAAAACCAACAATAAGATGAAACAAAGAAACCACTTGTCTTAACTTTATTCTTCGCCAAGTCTGCCAATCCATAAACCATCTAGATAGGTTTATGTCCAGAATCTAGCCATACAAAAATAATCTGAGCTTTTTAAAAAGCTCAGTAGGGCATAAGGTGAGTTGAATATGAAGGGTTGATATCTACAAAATAAAATTAAGGGGTAAGAGAGGAATGTACTGGGAGGAGAAAGGGAAAGGCAGAATGGGGTAAATGATTTCACATAAGAGGCAAGAAAAAGCTTTTACAGTGGAAGGGAAGAGGGAGGAGGTGAGAGGGAATAAGTGAACCTTACTCTCACTGGATTTGGCCCAAGGAGGGAATAACATACACACACTCAAGTGGGAAATCTATCTTACCCTACAGGAAAGTAGGGGGAAAGTGGAAAGGGGGTGGGGGACGAGATAACAGAAAGGAGAGCAGATTGGTAGAGTCAGAAGCAAACACTTATGAGGAAGAACAGGGTTAAAGGAGAAAACAGAATAAATGGGGAGTGGTATAAGATGGAGGGAAATATAGTCTTTTACAACATGATTATTATGGAAGTGTTTTATAACTATACATGTTTAACCTATATCAAACTGCTTGCTTTCTCACTGAGGGTGGGTAGGGAAAGTAGGGAGAGAATGTGGAACTCTAAGCTTTAAAAACTAATGTTATAAATTGTTTTTATATGCAACTGGGAAATAATATCTGCAGGCAATAGGGTATAGAAATCTATCTTTTCCCATAGGAAAACAGAAGGGAAAGGGATAAAAGGAGGGGAGGGGAATGGTGATGGAAGAGAGGGCAAATCGAGGAAAGAGGTAATTAGAATGCATGTTGCCTTGGGATGGAGGAGGGGAGAGATGGGGAGAAAATCTGGAACTCAAAATCTTGTGGAAGTGAATGCTGAAAACTAAAAACAATTAATTAGTAACACTAAAAAAACAAATTTTCATTGAATTTATGGAGTTATCTAAATAAATTATAATATTGGCTACAAGTAAGAGAAAAAAATGCTCAATAGCCACCAAAATCAATTTTTAATTAAGTCAAAAAGAGGTCAAAATGCCATTTCCAAGAGGACTGAAAACTCTGTTCCCACCAATCAGCCTTATTGAAAACGAAACTTCTACCTATGACTTTTGATCATTACATTTGGAAAAGACAAGAGCACTGACAGAAAGGACCTCCAAGGAAAGACTAAAGGAACTAGAGAAACACTATGGGGGAAAGGACACTGCATGTAAAGAAACAGGGCTTACCAGCGTTCAGGTGCAATAAGCACTTCCTGACTTGAATTTATTATATCAATTAAATCATCCTGAAAAATTTCTTTTCTAAAGACCCCTCCATATGAAGTACTTCATCTGGCCCCTAGCAGATGCACCAGAGGGCCTCAGGTGCTCCTTTCCATCAACCCAACCAATCACTGCTCCTTACTTGTCTCTGGTGTGAGTTGAGGCTCCTGTTCATAGTCTGACTGTTCCTGGGGTCCCTGGTGAGGGCTCCATGATGCATCTTTTGAGGGGTCTTCCTCCTGCTGGTTCTCCTCTTGCTTTATCTGGTAGCTCATGGACTCCTGTGCTGTTCCCATAGGCACTATCTTCTCCACAAGCACTTCTGGATTTTGCACACTGACAGGAAACTGGGAATAGGCCCATATATAGTTACTACACAGTCTAAAACTGGACATAATTCCAGAAAAAGCTGAATGTAAAAACCCCCAAAGACAGGCATGAAAACTAACTCTACCAGCAAGCAGAAACAGTAACTGAAATATTATTCCTTGAGCTCCTGTTTCCACTTCCATAGGAAATTTACAGAAGTCAAAGGTTGATTGAAAGTATTTTCATTCAAGAAACCTAAGATGTTCTTGGTAAAAACTATAACACTCTCCTGACACAGCCTTCACCATGTTATGCTGAGGATTCACAGAACCTTAGAGTTGGAAGGGACCTCAGTGACCATTTGGTCCAACCTGAACACGAACAGGAATTACTCACAGATTATCACTAGGTTTTTTGCTGAAGATCTCTACCAGGGGTGAACTCATCACTCCCCAGGGCAGCCCCTTAGGCTTTTGCACTCCCCCAATGAATAATATATAACCTCATTCACATTTCACCTTTATCTCAGTTTCTCTTCTTCCACCGACCTAAGCACACCTTGATTACTCAATAAAATTTAAATTCTTTTTTAGCCCTTCATGAAATACTTCAATATCAGCCATATTAATCTTAATATTACCCACCTCTGCTAAAATTGGAATAATTACACTGTCTTACTCTCCACCACCAACCTTCACCTTTTCCAGACTTGAGATCTTTATTCAAGCCCTAGCTCTTCCCATCAAAGCTTTCAGCCACACTTGTCAACTCAGCACCCTTACCCTGAGCCAGGGAAGACAACCAGTGCCCCAGTGGAAAGAGCAACAGCTTTGTAGTCAAAGAAATTGGGTGTGAATCCTGACCCTACCATTTATGAATTGTGTGACCTTGGGAAGGTCACTTTAACCCTTGTGGGTCTCAATTTTCTCATCTGCAGAATGAAAGAGTTGGACTCAGTGACCTCCAAGGTCCCTTCAGCTCTATATCTATGATCCTAAGGAAGCTGGAGAGGGCTCAGCTTGGTAGGTTCTTCTATGTCAATGTTACAATGTATAAAGCCCATACTCTGTCATGCCCACAAAGCTGTTAGCCCCTTGATTACAAGGAGCATGTCTGGAACAGCTTTGTCTCTTTCTTAGTATCAGCACAGTGCCTTGCACAAAGAAGGATCTCAATAACATATATTAGTTGAATGAATTACCTGGCTGCTGTGATAGAAAAAGGGAAATTTTTTCCTTGTAGTATGGTGGAAAAAGCACTGAACCTGGAATTAGAAACCCATTGATTACACCTTCATATGTACTAACGGTGTGACTTTGAACAAGTCATTCCTGTAAGCCTCAGCTTCTACATCTGTAAAATGGGAATGACAATACTTACAAATCTCCAAAGAGGGAGTAAGCACTTTATAAATGTAAGTTGCTAGCGGCAGTAGTGGTGGTGGTGATGGTAGTAGTAGTATCACACAAAATAGGTTAAAATAAAATCTTAGAAAGGTAATGAAGATCCTTTGTCTCTTATGCCAGTCGACAATCTGATAGCCTCATGGCAGTTCCTTCCTACCATTATTAAGTATTTCTTTCTCACCTCTTGCTCTGGTCTCTCAGTCTCTTTTTGCAGATCCTCAACAAGTGCCACAGCCTCCTCGCCATTTTCTGGATGATGCTCCCTCACCTGGACTTGGATCTCCCCAGGCAGGATGGTCAGGAACTGCTCCAGCACCAGCATTTCCAAGATTTGTTCTTTGGAGTTTGTCTTGGGCCTCAGCCACCTACAACAAAGTTCCCAGAGCGTACTAAAAGCTTCATGGGGCCCAGCCACCTCTTGGTAGCAGAACTGCCTGAAATGCTGACGGAAAGTTTCCGAGTCAGCTATTCCTTCCACCTGAAGGGCAGCTTTCTGACCTTGGGTGGAGTTTTTCTGTGGAGCTTGTACCTGGTGGCCTGAGGCCGCAGCCATCATTCACCTCAGAGGATGACTTCACTCCAGATGGGCCTTGGCTCGGGGGGTTCTCTGTCTCTCTGTCATGTCACTAGGCTGCCACCACCATGAACTGGACATGAGGGAGAGTAGCTTCTCTCTGACCTCAGGGAGATAAAACAGCATCAGTGACAAGTATAAGAACATGCCCTTCTCAATTTACTCAGGGAGGCCAAAGAGTTAACAAGCACTAGGAGTATTCTGCAGCCCCTGTTCTCAGAGAGACATCTAAGGAGTAAGAGTCATCTGTGAGAGGCAACATAGTGTTGGGGGGAAACTATGAAGTGATCCAGTTGTTGTGCCTTACCTCCAACCCCTTTCATCCTGTCTTTCCACCATCTACAGTCTACCTTTATCCTTTATCTCAGACGTGCTCTCTTCATGACTCTACTAATTTAAGACACAACATAAAACACTAAAAATAGGAAAAGTCCCTTGTTTTCCTTACAACCAATAAAGAGATTATTTCCCATGCCTTCAACAGCCTTTCTCCTGCTGCCTACAGAGCCATTTCACCTGTCTAAAATGTGAGCTGGCCGGGTATTCCTCATACAAAGACAGTTCCTGGTTATTCACTTTCTGCCCATCATGTTCCTGGTATGCCTGGGTACTTTTGTTCTCTCTTCTTCTCTTTCATTCAGTACTCCTGAGTTCATTTTACCAAGCTGCCACCATTTCCAGAGAAAGGGATTGTTCCACGCTTTGAGAAATGGCCCTACCCAGAGAATTTGTCCAATTATTTTAAAAGCAATTTGGGATTATTCCTAAAAAGTCACTAAACTGTGCATACCCTTTTACCCAGAGATACTAATACTAGGTATATACCCCAGGTAGATGAAAGAAGGAAAATAACTCATATGCACAAAAATATTTACAATGGCAATTTTCTCTTGCAGGAAACAAAATGGGTGCTCGTTAATTAGGGGAATGGCCGAAAAAGTGATGGTACAAAAGATAGGATCTGAAACTATGAATTCACTGGTGTCGGAAACTCTCAAGTGAGGGAACACCTTCTACCAATGCAGGCTAGAATCTTCTCTGTACCTTATAGTCTTGGTTGCTGAGAGCAGAGTGTGGCCTTAAACAGATAAAACTTAATTAGGAGATATTTAACAAAACAAAATAAAACAATAAAACAGATAATGTTGTGGTTTTCTAAGTCAACATGTGGCCTGATGGATTTCTATTTGAGCTTAACAACACTGCTGCAGAGCAGTGTAGAGGTTAAGGGACATGCCCAGCTGTGATCACAGAGCTGATGCGTATCAGAGGCAGGACTTGAACCCTCGTCTCTTGGCTTCAAGGTCAGCTCTCTATCCACCATGCCATACTGCCTCTACAAGTGAATGTCTTCTACAGTAAAAACTGACAAAAAGGATGAATTCAGGTAAGCTGGGAAGAGCTATAACTAGGAGAACAATTAATGCACTGACTAACACTGGAAAGGAAAACAACTTGGCAAGACTAAAGAACTTTGATCAATGAAGTGAACAATCACAACTCCAGAAAACTGAAGATGAAGCATCAGAGATCCCACCTTTTCGCAGACAGATGACAGACAAAATGCACAGAATGAGACAGATAGACAATGTATGGATTTATTTTCCTTGACTATACTTATTAGTTGTAAGGGAAGGCTTTTATTCTAGAAGAAGAGAAACAAAAGACCCAGGAAAGAATGCGAGAGTAATGATGGTGATATAAAAATAGTGCCAATGAAACATTCTTTAAAAACATAAAAGAGAGCAAAAGAAGTTCAGAAGGCACAGACAAGCCTGGCAGTGGTACTATTACTCTATTAAATTGATAGAAAGTTGTACATAATAGAGATAGATCACAGTTTCCTTTTCTGTTCTTATTCGTGTATAGAAAAGTTCATGTTTGTTGATATTTATCAAAATACCAATTACATAATAATATAAGGGGGTGAGAGCGAAGAAATGGCCCTGTTACTATCCCTTCTTGCAGTGTGGATGGTTCTTGCTGTCTTGTCAGTGATGTCTTTATGGGCATTTCCTACCTAATGATGCACTGACCAAAATATAATTTTGCAACAATATTAATACAGCATAATCAAAAGGTCATTGCAGGGGGGGCAGAGCCAAGATGGCGGGGTAGAAAGACACACATTTGGTAGCTCCGTACCCACAGCCCATGGATTTCCTCTAAAAAGAACTCCCAACAAATTCTGGAACAGTGGAAGCCGCACAGCAACACAGTGAAGGAGATTTCTGTTCCAGAGAGCCCTGAAAAACCGACCCCAAAGGTCCATCACTCCTCGGACAGGAGAGGAGTCCTCCCCTCCCCCTGCCCTGGCGGCATGGCACTGAGAGGAGCGAGCAGATCCAAACAGGCATCAGGGACAGAATCTCCAGCGGCAGCGAAGGTCCCTCCGCCCACAGACTCGCAGGTCAGTGAGAGAGACGGGCTGAGAGGGGAGCAGGGTGTCTCCGGGACTCAGGCCCCCTCGGGAGGTGGTGGCAGAGGCAGTGGCAGAAGCAGCAGGCAGCCAGAGGCTCCCGGAGCAGGCGGCCAAAGGCTCCTGGAGAAGGCAGCCAGAGGATCCTGAACCAGGCCTCCAGAAGCTCCCAGAGCAGGCAGGAGCTCGTCAGCAGCCATTACAGAAGGTCTCTGCATAAACCCCCTGAGGGAACTGGGCCTGGGAGGCGGCCCTGCCCCCACCTAAGCACCAGTAGATAAGCTCCCATTGAATAGCAGCCAGGCCTGCCGCCAAAAGCACTGAGGCTGGGGAGCAGCATTTGAATCTCAGATCCCAAGCACTAGCTGGGTGGAACTAGGCCGGGGGTTGAGTGGACTCTCAGAAGTCAAGTAACTGGCTAGGAGCATTTGAATCTCAGACCCCAAGCACTAGCTGGGCAGATCTAGGCTGGGGTGGAGAGGACTCTCAGAAGTCCAGTAACTGGGAAAATGCCCAGAAAAGGGAAAAAAAATTAAGACCATAGAGGTTATTTTCTTGAAAAAATGATTCCAACCTTCATCTCTGAAGATGAAGAAGAAGAAAACTGCTTACCATCAGGTAAAGACATAGGAGTCAAGGCCTCTGTATCCCAAACATCTGAAATAGGTATCCCATGGGC
>CM053769.1:44643957-44738512 GCA_028658325.1 Potorous gilbertii | reverse complement strand
TTATCTCTCATAAAAGAGGCAAGCAGGAGACTTTTTAGTGGAGGGAAAAGAAAGAGAGATGAGAAAAAAAAGAAACATGAAGTTTACTCTCATCACATTCGACTAAAGGAAGGAATAAAATACACACTCATTTTGGTATGAAAACCTATCTTACAATACAGGAAAGTGGGGGAGAAGGAGATAAGCAGGGCGGGGGGATGATGGAAGGGAGGGCAGTAGGAGGAGGGAGCAATTTGAAGTCAATACTCGGGAAGGGACAGGATCAAAAAAGAGAACAGAAACAATGGGGGGCAGGATAGGAGGGAGGGAAACATAGTTAGTCTTACACAACACGACTATTATGGAAGTCATTTGCAAAACTACACAGATATGGCCTATATTGAATTGCCTGTCTTCCCAAAGGGAATGGATGCAGAGGAGGGATGGGTAGAAGTTAGATCTCGAAGTTTTAGGAATAACTGTCGAGTATTGTTCTTGCTACTAGGAAATAAGAAATGCAGGTAATGGGGGATAGAAAGTTGTGTGGACCTACAGGACAAAAGAGACGATGGGGTAATGGAAGGGAGGGATGATAAAAGAGAGGGCAGATTGGTGATAGGGGAAATTAGGATGCTCAGTGTACTGGGGTGGGGGGAGGGGACAAATGGGGAGAAAATTTTGGAAACCAAATTTTGTGAAAATGAATGTAAAAAGTTAAATAAATTAAAAAAAAAAAAAATATATATATATATATATATATATATATATATATATATATAAAGGAATTGTTTTCTTCAGTGAGCTCTTGTAAATCCTTTTCCATTTGGCCAATTCTACTTCTTAAGGAGGTTTCTTCAGTGAATTTGTTTATATCTTTTGCCATTTGGCCAGTCCTGCTTCACAAGGCATTTTTCTCTTCAATGCATTTCTGTGTTTCATTTACCATTTGGCCTATTCTGTTTTTTAAGGTGTTATTTTCTTCAGTAATCTTTTTTCATTATTTTTTTGCGTGGCTTGCATTTCTCTTCCCAATTTTTCCTCAGCCTCTCTTACTTGATTTTTTTTATATCTTTTTTGAACTCTTTCATGGCCTGAGACCAATTCTTTCAGGCTTTGGATGCAGGAATTTTGATCTTGCTGTCTTCTTCTGAGTGTGAATTTTGATCTTCCTTGTCGTCGTAGTAACTTTCTATGGTCAGATTTTTTTTCTTTTGTTTGCTCATTTTCAAACATATTTCTTAACTTCTAACTCTACACTAAAATGGGGTTCTGCTTCCCAAGTGGAGGGGGCACTCTCTCAAGCTTCAGGATTTATATGCAGTTGTTTTCAGAGGTAATTCTGGGGACCTTTAAGTGTTTGCCTCTTCCAAGATGGTATGATTTAGGAAGAGGTGTATTTTCTACTCTCTTGTACTGTATATTGGTTTGTTAGGGACCACAAGTACTCTTTTCAACTCTGGAAGTGTGACCAGGGTCCCTCCTCCCCTGGGAGCTCTGCTATCCTAGTGTTCCTCTTCACACTAGGACTAAGATCCAGGAGTACAACCCAGATCCAAGTATAGATGATGCAACAGAGTCCTGCCTCTTGTGCCAGCAAAGGGACCCCTATAAATCTCCTCTGACACATTGTCTGATCCCTTTACCAACATCTATGGGCTAAGAAGTCTAGAAACCACCACTCCTGCCACTGATTTGTTCACCCTGCTCCTGGTTTGCTGGCACGACATGCACTGGACCACCCTGCTCTCTCATCCTGGTATAATAGAACTCTCCTATTGACCTTCTAAGTGGTTGAGCTGGAAAATTGTATCACTCCATCATTTTGTGGGTTCTACTGCTCTAGAATTTGTTTAGAATCATTATTTAAAAGTATTTGGAGGGATCTGAGGGATAGTTCAGGCAAGTCCCTGCCTTTACTCTGCTATCTTCACTCCATCTCCATTATTTTTTATGACAAAATAACATTCTATCCCAATCATATAAAACAACTTGTTCAGTCATTTCCCTATTCATAAGAATCCCCTTAATTTCCAATTCTTTGAGACCACTAAAAGAACTGATGTAAATATTTTTGTACACATGTGACATTTTCCTTATATTTTTAAATATTGACCTAGTAGTGGTATTGCTTGGTCAAAGGGTATACATGGTTTTATAGGCCTTTGGGCATAGTTCCAAATTGCTCTCCAAAAGGGTTGAATCAGTACACAACTTCCCCAACAGTACATTAGTGTCTCAGTTTTCCTGTACCCCCTCCAAATTGTGTCACTTCTTTTTCTGTCTTATTAATCAATTTGACAGGCATGAGGTGATATCTAAGAGCTATTTTAATTTACATTTCTCTAATCAGTGCTTATTTAGGGTATTTTTTTATGCCTATATATGGCTTTCACTTCTTCATTTGAAAACTACTTGTTCATATCCTTTCACCATTTATCTGTTGGGGAATGACTTGTAGTCTTAAAAATTTCATTCAGTTTGCTATGTATTTGAGAATGAGATCTTTATCAGAAAAACTTGCTATAAATTTTTTTCACAGTTATGATTACTGTGAATTTCCCTCCATACTATTTCCCCTCTAGACTACTCTCTCTTTCCTTTCACCTTGCCCATCCTCAAAAGTTTTTTCTTCTGTCTACCACCTCCCTCAATATACCCTTCTTTGTATCAGCACTCCCCTTATTTCCTTCTCCTTCTACTTTCCTGTAGGGTAAGATAGATTTCTATACCAAACTGACTGTATATATTATTCCCTTTTTGAGCCAATTCCAATGAGAGTCAGGTTCAAGTGTTCTCTGCCTCCTCCCCATCTTCCCCTTCTTTGTAAAAACTCTTTTGCTCCTCTTTTATGTGAGATAATTTCCCCAATTATACTTCTCCCTTCCTCTTCTTCTAGTGCAATCCTCTTTCTTACTCCCTAATTTTATTTTTTTAGATATCATCCCAACATATTCAACTCACTTTGTCCCTTTGTCTATGTATACTCCTACTAACTGCCCTACAAGTATCATCTTCCCATAGTGGAATGTAAACGGTTTAGGTTTTTTGAGTCCTTTATGATTTCTTTTTCCTGTTTACCTTTTCATGCTTCTCTTTAATTTTATATTTGAAAACCAAATTTTCTGTTCAGCTCTGCTCTCTTTATCAGGAATGCTTGAAAGTCTTCTATTTCATTTTTTCCCCTGAAGGACTATACTCAGGGTTTTGCAGGATAGGTGATTCTTGGTTTTAATCCTAATTCCTTCATTCTCCAAAATATCATATTCCAAGCCTTTAAAATAGAGCTGCTAAAGTTTGTGTTATCCTGACTGTGGCTCCATGACATTTGAATTGTTTTGCCCTATCCTTTTATGGGTTCTGCTCTCCAGAATTTGTTTTGAGGTATTACTTTGAAATAAATAACCTTAGTAATTTGGTATTTGATAAACTAAGAGATCTAAACTTTTGGACAGAAACTTACTGTTTGACAAAAACTGGTGGGGAAACTGGAAAATGGTGGATAAGGGAAAGAATTTCCCATACATGGCTAAGGGAAGAATTTAGGACCAAACAAGATAAAGAGAGCATTATGAAATATAAAATGGATAATTTTATTAAATTAAATTAAAAAGATTTTGCACAAACAAAACCAATACCACCAAAATAGAAGGAAAATGGAAAACTGGGGAAAAAATTTTATAACATGTATCTCTGATAAAGGCCCTGATAAAATTTCTCAAATATGAACTAAGAACTGAATTTATAAGAATATATCATTCCCCAATTGATAAATGGTCAAATGACATGAACAGGCAGTTTTCAGACAAAGAAGTCGCTGCTATATATAGTCATATGAAAAATGATCTAAATTAGTATTGGTTAGAGAAATGCAAATTAAAATAACTTTGACGTACCATCTTGTACCTGTCACATAGGACCGAAAAGGAAAATGATAAATGTTGAAGGAGATGTGGGAAAACTGGGACTCTAATGTACTATTGGTGGAATTGTGTACTGACCCAGCCATTCTGGAGAGCAATTTGCTCACCAGGGCTCCAGCAGGGCAATCTCCCCATTTCTTTGCCTTATACATAACCTTTGATCCAGCAATACCACTATTAAGTCTGTATCCCAAAGAGATTTTTTGAAAGGGAAGAGTGCCTATTTGTACAAAAAAAATATTTGTAGCAGCTCTTTTTGTGGTGGCAAAGAATTGCAAGCTGAGGGGATACCCATGAATTGGTAAATGGCTGAATAAATTGTGGTATCTGACTGTAATGGAATATAATTGTGCTATAAGAAATGATGAGGCGATGGTTTAAGAAAAAGCTGGAAAGACTTACATGAACTAAAATAGAGTGAAATGAGCAGTCAGGAGAACATTGTACACAGTAATAGCAATATTGTATGATAAACAACTGTGAATGACTTTACTATTCTCCACAATAAATGATCCAATGCAATCCCAAAGAACTCTTGATGAAAAGTTCTATCCACCTCCAGAGGAAAAAAAACTGATGGTGTCTGAACACAGACTGAAGCATACTGTCTTTCTCTTCCTTCCTTCCTTCCTTCCTTCTTTCCTTCCTTCCTTTTTCTCTCTCTCCTGTCTTGCTTCATCCTTCCCTCTTTCCTTTCTTTCCTTCTTTCTTTCTTTTTTGAGTTTTCTTCCACAAAATGAAAATGTTTTACATGATTTCACATGTATATCCTATATTGGATTGCTTATCATCTTGGGGTTGGTTGGAAGGGAGAAAAAGATAGAATTTGGACTCAAAACTTTAAAAAAAATGAATGCTAAAATTGTTTTAAAATGTAATTGGGGAAAAAATAAAATATCATTTTTTAAAAGATGAAGCACAAAATCAAACATTGACTAAAACTGCTCTTCCCATGGTTACCAATGATCTTCTAACTGCTAAACCTGGTAGCTATTTCATAGGATAATAAGATCATTTATTTATAGCTAAAAGGGACATTGCAGGCTATTAAGTTCAACTCCCTCACTTGACAGTTGAAGAAACTGAGGCATAGAGATTTAAGTGACTTATACAGGGTTACACAGCTAGTAATTCAGTGTCTAAGGTAGGATAGTAGCTCAGATTTTACCAAATCAAAGTTCTCATCCCTCTTGAGCTCTCTGAAGCTTTTAACATTATTGACCAATCACTTCTCCTAAATACTCTTGTCCCATGGCTTCTGCAACACTGTTCTCTCCAGGCTCTATTCCTGCTTCTGTGTCTCTTCTCAATGTCCTTTATAGACTCATCATCCATATCCTGCCCCCTTAATTTAAATGTCCCTCATAGTTCTGACCTGAGTCATATTCTTTTTCATCCTTACACCTTTACTCTTAATGATCTCATCAGCTCCCATGGACTTAACTATCACCTCTTTGCAGATGGCTATCAAATCTGTTTACCCATTTCTATCTTTCTTCTGAATTCCAGTTCTACATCACTAGCTGCCTTCCTGACATCTTATGTTTGTCCCATCAGCATTTGAAACTTAATATGTCCAAAACAAACCTCATAATCTACCTCCTAAACCCACTTTTCCAAAGTTCCCTGTTTCTTTTGAGAGCATCACTGTCTTTCCAATTACCCAGGTTCATTATTTCAGAATCAACCTGGATTCTTCCATCTCCCTCATCTCTAACATCCAATCATGTGGCAAGCCTTTTTTAAAAAAAAAATTATTTTCAGAAGAAAGTCTGCCTTCTTTCCTTTCTACCACCTCTTTCTCCCTCTGCTTCCTACTTCCTTGAGAAAGCAAGAAAAGCAGAACACTGGTTATAAACATGTATAGTCAAGCAAAACAAATACCTCATTGGCCGTGTCCAGAAAAATACATCTCAGTCTTCACTCTGAGTCCATCCTCTCTCAATCACGAAATGAGTTGCCAAACCTTTATGATTTTCTGCAAAGCCTTTTGCCTTTTCCTTCTTCTTTCCACTCACCTAGGCACTGCCCTAGTTCAGACCTCTATTACTTCTTGCTTGACTTCTTAGACATCTCATTGTTCTCCCTGCTTCTAGTCTTCCCTCTCTCTAATCCATACTCTTACACAAGATGCCAAAATAATATTCCTTAAACACAGGACTGTCCATGTCATTCCTCTGTTCAAAAATAGTGCTTCCATATCGCTACTTACCTAAAAAAAAAAACAAACAACAAAAACCCTTTTCACTCTGGCTTTTGAAACCCTGCAGGATCTCCTTACAACTAACCTATCTAAAAGTAAATTTCATATCACCTCCCCAATGTTATCCAATCTGTGTTCCAGCCAAGCTAACCTATATTCTCCTAACTAGACATTCTGTCTCCTGACTCTGTGCTTTATGTAGACTGTCTCCTTTTACTGAAATACACTTTCTCCTAAGAATTTCTTAGAATCCCTAGTTTCCTTCAAGTTTCAGTTTAGATGACACATTCCACAAGAAGCCCTTCCTTACCCTCCCAGTTGTTATTGTTCTCTCTTTCTCTCTCTCCCTCTTCCTCTTCCTCTCCCTCTCTCTCCCCTCAAGCTATTTTGTATTTACTCGTTGGCATACATGTTGCGTCCCCATACCTTTAGGAAAATGTGTGCTTCTTTAAAGTAGGAACAACTTTTCTTTGTTGTTTTTTCCCTGAGAATTCCTAGTGTCTAGTACCATTTCTTATGCATGGAAGATAAATGTTGAATTTAACATTTCACCACATATGGAAATAGAACACAGGCAAATACATGGTGAGTTCTATGTCACTAGAGGTCTTAAAACAAAGATTACCTATGGGTTATGTTTGACTAAATGTCTTTGAGATCCCTTCTAATCCTGAGATTCTGTGATTCTAAGTTCTAAGTTGTAGGTGGCAAAGGGTTACAGGCCATAAAAAGGGCTCTGGGTAGCAGAAGAATAAAGGTGGAAACTAGATGTTTATATAAAGAGATATGACAAATAAGAGTTTGTCATTCCCCAAGAAAGTTTTTGTAAATGACAAGGGAGAGCAAGTGAGAACTAATGATAAAGACCTTTTGTTGCTATCATTTGTTGCCAAATATCAATATATTAAGGATCTGTTAACCCCTCTCCTATTGTAGAGCATAGCTTATCATCTTTGCCGAAGTCTTCAGGAGATCAAATAACCTAGTAAGAGTTGATAGGTTGCTTCTATTTGTCCATGACATCAGGAAGATGCTGCCATGACTTGCAAGTGAATTGGATTTAAGTGAAGGAGGGCTGTGCAAGATTACCAGCCTCACTTTCTCCTCCTGAGTCATCTGGGTCTAGTGTCCAGATATAGCTCATGAAGACTGGAGATGGCCCTGCAATGAAAGTTAATATGTCAGAAGTGCGATCTGAATACAGATCTTCCTGACTCCCGGTCTGGCATTCTATCTACCTTGCCAGGCTATTTTAATTGGGCATTAAAGCACAGCAAGGGACTTCTATTCTAAATTGTTTTAAAGACATTTTCAGGATGGTCAACTCATGGAATAAAGGCTTTGCTTAAAAAGGTGGCGTAGTTCCTTATTAAGTGGAAACATGATACACAACAAAAAAGAAAAAGGCGAGAGAAGACACAAAAATAACAACAGCGATAATCATTCCCATTACCAACGTGCTTTAAAGTCTACAAAACCCTTTTCTAACAGCAACCGCATGAAATAGATGGTAATAACACTTTATAGTTTAGTGTTTCGTGATTTACAAAAAGCTTTCCTTACAAGAACCCTGAGAGGTAGGTAATCCAAATATTATTAATCTAGGTATTAATTTTTAAAATTTATTTTAAGATTTCAACATTCACTTCCACAAAATTGTGAGTTCCAAATTTTCTCCCCATCTCTCCCTTCCTCCCACCCCAAAGTGCCTAGCATTCTAATTACCCCTACCACCAATCCACCCTCCCTTCTGTCATCCCTCCCTTCCCTTATCTCCATCTTCTCTTTTGTCCTGTAGAGCAAGATAAATTTCTATACCCCATTATCTGCATTTCTTAGTTGTATGCAAGAACACTACTCAACAGTTGTTCCTAAAACTTTGAGTTCCAACTTCTCTTCCTTCCTCCCTCCCCACCCATCCCCACTGGGAAGGCAAGCAATTCAATATAGACTATATGTGTAGTTTTGCAAATGACTTCCATAATAGTCATGTTGTGTAAGACTAACTATATTTCCCTGCATCCTATCCTGCCCCCCATTTCTTCTATTCTCTCTTTTGATCTTGTCCCTCCCCAAGAGTGCTGACTTCTAATTGCTCTTTCCTCCCATTGCCCTCTCTTCCATCATGCCCCCACCCTATTTATCCCCTTCTCCCCCACTTTCCTGTATTGTAAGATAGGTTTTCACACCAAAATGAGTGCATTGTATTCCTTCCTTGAAGCAAATGTGATAAGAGCTTCACATTTTTCCTCTCACCTCCCCTCTTTTCCCTCCATTGGAAAGTCTTTTTCTTGCCTCTTTTATGATAATTGCCCCCATTCCATTTCTCCTCCCAATATATTCCTTTCTCACCCCTTAATTTCATTTTTTTAGATATGATTCCTTCCATTCAACTCACTCTGTGCTCTCTGTCTCTGTCCCTCTGTGTGTGTGTGTGTGTATAATCCCACCTGTTGAAGGCCAGGGTGGAGTACGGTTGACGAGATCAGGATAGACCTTTGGGGAAACTGGTCTTGGAGACTGTGCTCACTATCATCCGGAATGGCTCTCCATGCCGCCCCCCAGATGTTTTTGTCTCTGTGAGACAAGAGAATTACAGAAAACAAGGGATATATAAAATAGATGCCCCTAGGTTCACAGTCTGATTAAATCAAAGACTGATTTGATCACCCTGACTGATTTAATCACTGGGACAGACTAGCAGAATGTCACGTAGACTTGCAGTACCTTGTCTATATAAACCCTAACCCTCAGATCAATAAACGGAATTGGTCTATCTTTTTCCGCCTCCCGTGACTGTTTTCTTTCAACCACATCACCAAGCCATGTAGGGACACGGGCGTCCACTACTTCCACCAATTACCCAAACACTGAAAAAGTTTCAAGAGTTACAAATATTGTTTTTCCATATAGAAATGTAAACAGTTCAACTTTAGTAAGTCCTTTATGATTTCTCTTTCCTGTTTACCTTTTATGCTTCTCTTGATTCTTGTGTTTGAAAGTTAAATTTTCTTTTCAGCTCTGGTCTTTTCATCAAGAATGCTTGAAAAGTCCTTTGTTTCACTGAAAGACCATTTTTTCCACTGAAGTATTATACTCAGTTTTGCTGGGGAGGTGATTCTTGGTTTTAGTCTTAGCTCCTTTGACTTCTGGAATATCATATTCCATGCCCTTCGATCCCTTAATGTAGAAGCTGCTAGATCTTGTGTTATCCTGATTGTATTTCCACAATACTCAAATTGTTTCTTTCTAGCTGCTTGCAATATTTTCTCCTTGACCTGGTAACTCTGGAATTTGACTACAATGTTCCTAGAAGTTTCTCTTTTTGGATCTTTTTCAGGAGGTGATCTGTGGATTCTTTCAATATTTATTTTGCCCTCTGGATCTAGGGTATCAGGGCAGTTTTCTTTGATAAATTCTTGAAAGATGATGTCTAGGCTCTTTTTTTGGTCATGGCTTTCAGGTAGTCCCATAATTTTTAAATTGTCTCTCCTGGATCTATTTTCCAGGTCAGTTGTTTTTCCATTGAGATATTTCACATTATCTTCCATTTTTTTCATTCTTTTGGTTTTGTTTTGTGATTTCTTGGTTTCTCATAATTTTTAAAGAACTATTTTCTTCAGAGAGTTTTTGGACCTCCTTTTCTATTTGGGTAATTCTGCTTTTTAAAGCATTCTTCTCCTCATTGACTTTTTGAAACTCTTTTGCCAGTTGAGTTAGCCTATTTTTCAAGGTATTATTTTCTTCAGCATTTTTTTGGGTCTCCTTTAGCAAGTTGTTGACTCACTTTTCATGATTTTCTTGCATCTCTCTAATTTCTATTCCCAATTTTTCCTCCACCCCTCTTACTTGATTTTCAAGATCCTTTCTGAGCTCTTCCATAGTCTGAGACTACTGAATATTTATTTTGGATGTTTGGGATACAGAGCTTTGACTTTTGTGTCTTTCCCTAATTGTAAGCATTGTTCTTCCTCATATGAAAAGATGGGAGAAGATATCTGATCACCAAGAAAGTAACCTTCTATAGTCTTACTTTGTTCCCCTTTTTGGGGCATTTTCCCAACCAGTTACTTGACTTTTGGGTCCTTTGTCAAGAGTAGCATATACTCTGGGTATCTGTAAGACCTCAGTTCCTCTAAGGTGGCACAATCAAGCATGTACACAGATCTGAGAGCAACCAGAAACTTTTGTGCCCAGAATCTGTGAGTGGTAGAGTTTCCTCTCCACAACCACCTGGCCTCCAATTCCACTAAGCCATCACTGGGGGCTGAGATTCAGATAAGCTGCTGAGTTCCTCCAGGAGCATTAGGTGGGGGCAGGGCTACCACACAGAGCTAAGGTAAGGATCAGCTGCTCAGTTCCCCCAGGGGTTTTACAATCCAACAATGGATACAGGCTACTGTGGGAGCTGCTGCCACCGCCTGAGGCCAAAGCTATGGGAAGATGCTGATACCTTCTCAGGCAGATGAAAAAACCCTCTCACTGACCTTTGGCGCCTGTAGGTTGAGGGATCTGCAAACCTCCACTACTGCTGCTGGGGATTCCACCCCCAAGGCCTGCTCGGGTCCTCCTCCCAGCACTGTGCTGTGGGGCCAAGGGTGGGCTGGGCTCTGCTCCACATCTGGTGTGGGCCTTTCAGGTTACCCTGGGCTGGAAATCTCCTTCACTCTGTTGTTCTGTGGCTTCTGCTGTTCTAGAATTTGTTGAAAGTCTTTCTTTACAGGTATTTTATGGGCTGTGGGGGAAGATCTAGTGTATGTATGTCTTTCTACTCCACCATCTTGGCTCTGCCCTCCTAGGAATTAATTTTTTTAATGAGGAGACAGTGTCAGAGAGGGTAAGTAACTTGCTCAAGGCCACACAGTTTGTAAGTGGACTAGTTAGGAATGAAACAGGTCTGGCACTCCTTCCATTACTTCATGTTGCCTCTCCTCAGTATCCATTTACAAACCCACTCCAACTTTAGCACTTACATAATATAATGGGTCAAAATCTGACTGAAGAGTCATTCGCAGAATGTAGCAGATCATGTTTGTGTGTGTGTGTGTTTTAGTGTATTATGTTTTGATTTGTTATATGATTTCTTCCACTTATGTTAGTGCAACTACATAGCATCACTATAGTGAAAATATGCTCACTAGGAAAGTATATGTAGAACCTATACAGAATTGTATGCTGTCATGGGGAGGGAGGGGGTAGCAGGGGGAAGGTGTGAGGAGAAAATCTTAATTTTAAGGAAGTGATTGTAGAACATTTATAAATAAATAAAATAAAAAATTGAAAAAAAAATCTGACTGAAGAAGAAAAAAATTCATGCAAAATAATGTAACTAAAATGAATTTTTTAAAAATGAAATTACTATTCTCTTTAAACATCCCATTCAAACTGGGCTTCCAAAAAAATCTTTTTAAGACCAATCTTCTGAGAAAAAATTTGCTAATTTCCCCCAGGGCATCTGGAGCTCCTCAGAGAAAGGCACTATATTAAAATCCAACACGACAGTATTGTTATAATTATTGTAATTTCCAATGTTGTCATTTAGTGGCTTCCAAGAAGCCCATAATAACCTGTTGCCATCAAGTTCTAACAGAGGCCACCACTGTGGGGCTCATTACAAGTGCTGCTATTGATCCTATTATTTAAAAGTTTTAAATTAGTCCAGAGATAATGAGGTACCTGCCTTCCCCTCTGGGCCAATCTCTTTATGAGGCTCCAGGGACTGGGAACTAAACTTTATCTGATGGTCTCAGAAAGGCGGTGGCCTCAGGGGCCCTTTAACAAGCCGAACTTTAAGGAATTGCTGAGACAAGTTGAAGTTACCCCTTCTAAGGGAAAATGGATCCCTTCTGCTCACCTGGCCTAGTTTGTCACTTCCCTCCTATGAGAGGAAGGGAATATTTTCTCAAAGAAAGAGTAGAAAAAAGGGATTGCCATGCAATTATATAGTCTCATCCCAAACCTGGAAGTTAAATACTCAATGAGGCCTCAGGGCTATCATTCTCCCTGGACAATTGTGAGTTGTAAACTGTGTCACCACTTAATCCAACTTGCATTAATGGCTGTCCTCCCAGAAGGAGAAAGGTAACTGCATGTCAATGATGACTAGACAACTAACTTGGGAGACTCTCTCCCTCTTAGAGAGAACTTTCTTTTCCCTGGGCGATTCCTGTTACCTTCTCTCTGCTCCTTCCCTCATTTCTGTGTTGGATGACAAGCACTGCTTCATTACCCCTCTGTTCTAGGCCTCACTTCTCTGGTTATATTTTTCTTAGCCAAAAATAAAAGACATGGGACATTGCCTATCAGGGCATGAATTGGACAGATTTGCCTTCTGCTTCACTCTGTGAGACCTCAGATGTCATTTCCCTCTCTGTTTCATATAGCACTTTGTTTTGTAATTCTCTGAAGTACATCTCCAAGTAATATTATATATTATGGCAATAGGGAGCACAGAGGTGTCATTTTCTAAGGGAAATAGGACCACTGTTGCCAGGTTTACCCAGCCCTTCTTTGTCTTGTTCCAGGATGGTTTGCATGGCAAATTAGAGGGTTTCAGAAAAATTTTCTTACTCCACTTCCATTTAGCCCCTTTACAGGGGCTTATTCTCCAAGAAGATTTTAAGAGCACCTAGGCTAATGATCCCAGAATGTGATAGGAGTTAAAAGGAATTTTGGAACATAACTTAGATAAGAGTTTTAGACTGAGAGAGTTTGGGTGGCTCTAGAGGAAAGTGTTCAAAAGAAAGACTTAAAATGTCCAAGAGCTTTCCTAGTTAAGAAAGTGCTTTGTGAGCTAAGGCTTACATCACCAGAGGGTTAAAGATAGATTGCAAATCCCTCCCCCATGGGAAAAAAAGCCATACAATGATTGAAGAACAGTAGTGGATGACAACACAGAGCAATAGCAACTTAACCAAGAAGAGATATTATAGCTGATTCCCCGTAGAGAACAGCAGAGAACCAAAACAGCTCAACAGAGATGCCCAATGTATTGGCACAGTGAAATTGTCTGCAGTGTCAGAGGTGTAAATTCCCTCAGCCATGGGCTCCCTATACATGTGTCTGACCACATGTGTCCCACCATAGGTGACGGCTTATCATGACATCCCTTGGCTCACTTGAATTTGAGTTAAACTAAATTAGCAACCATCAATCCAATCACAGTTACACCTCTGCTGATAGTCAGTGAACATTCAACAGATGATTTTAAATAAGAGTTAGTCAGTACACCTGGAGTTATATTATTTGCATGCTGTTAAATTCATAGAATGATCTAAGTAGTAGTGACTTTTTACTGTATTAGCACTTTTGAGGATTGCTAAGGGGTCCTCTGAACTTGTTTTTTTGGGTTGCCATATTTTCCAGAAACAATGGACTCAGAGCATGCAGGAAGCCCTGAATGTGCCAAGAATGAAACCATTCTCCCTGCACTGTGCCCCCCTCCCCAGCTGACATAATTAGTTGTTTGCATCCCAAATTGAACTTCTTGTGTGTCGTTGGGACACAAACAGGTGCCAGTTAGTCTGCACTAGGCTGAGAAATTGCTTGTGCAGCTGGGATCCCTGTAGATAAATAGACCATCCTATCTTTATAGTCTAGAGGTTCCCAGGGGAAAGAATGCTCAGCTTTTGCCATCTCCTTGCTCTTCCCCTTTGGGGGGATTTTGTCCTTTTCCCATCTTTACTGAACCTTTTCCTTTCCCATGGCACACCCTCTTATGTTGAAATTTGTGTTTTCTCCTTCTTCCTTTGTTCTACTATTATAAATATGCAAACTTCTATATGGCTTGTGAACAAATTAAAGTTGCCCCTTCTGCTCATCTGGCCTAGGTTGTCACTTCCCTCCTTTGGAAGGAAGGGAATATTTTCTCAAAGAAAGAGTAGAAAAAAGGAACTCTTGTGCAATTTTATATTCTCACTGCAAACTATACTACAAAGCAGTAATTATCAAATACTTGGTACTTGCTAAAAAATTAAAATGTCACATATTAGGTACACAACATACCTAGAAGTCAATGAATACAGTGTTCAGTAAACACAAAGACTGCTATTGTGGAAATGAGACTCACTATTGGACAAAAATTTCTGGGAAAACTGGAAAGCAGTCTGGCAGAAATTAGATTTAGACCAACATCTCACACCACATGCCACAATAAGCCAAAAACAGATTGAGGACCTAGATAGGACCATGTCCTAAATAAGTTAAAGGAAAAAAGAAGAAAATTTCTTTTAGATCCATGGAATCAGGGAAGAGTCAGTAATCTAACATGGGATTGAGAAAATCATAGAAGATAAAATGGACAATTTTGATTACATAAGATTAAAAATATTTTGCACACATAAATGGAGGTAAAAATTAAAGGGGAAAAATTAACTGGAGAATATCTTTGCAGCAAATTTCTCAGATACAGGTCTAATGTACAGAATATATAAGAAATTGGCTAAATAACAAGAGCCATTACCCAATTGATAAATGATCAAAAGATAGGCACAGGTAGTTCTCAAGAGAAGAAATACGAGCAATCAACACTAATATGAAAAATTCTCTTGACCGAAAAATACAGCAAGGCAATATCCTACTATGTTGATATTGATGACAAAATATGATGATGACAAAAATAAAAACAAAAAAAGACTCAGTGGAGCAAAACACAGCCTTCAAGATTTTCTTCCACAAAAGCATTCCTCATGTTATGTTAGGATCATGCAAGATTCCTTGGTAAGTGCAACCACAGGGATAACTCTGTTCAATGATTAATAACATCGAGTGAGGCATAAAATATGGAACTACATTTTTACAAAAGTTGTTTTCCATTGACATGACTGATGTAGCAAGAACCAAGTAAAAGTAGGATTCCCTATTGATGGCAATGGCCTTCAGATGCTCATGCGTGGATAGTTCTGTCTTGATTTCATCAAATCTTCCATTTGCCAGACAATACAAGGATTCCTCAGGGATTACTGAAGATATTGACTTAATAATTCATACAGAAGAAATGAAATAGATTTTAAAATGCTTATTCTCCATAAATGAAAGGATGAAAAATCATTTAATAAGTGCTTACTATGTGCCAAGCTCTATGCAAAGTGCATAGAAATAGAAAAAGTTAAACAGTATTTGCTGTCAAGGAAACATTCAAATTAAAACAACTTTAATGTTGAATTGGCCTTGATCTCTCTCTTAGAAGAGTCCCAACAAGTAGGCAAAACCTTAACTTTCAGTCACACAAGTGTCAGGTCTGTCTCACAGAGGACTGAAGTCAACATTCAACCTTCTTTTTTAAAAAATAAAGTCTTGAGTTTCCTTAATCCCAAGCTTGCTTTCAACCAAATAAAATGGACATTTTCATATATATATATATATATATATATATATATATATATATATACACACATGTTTCACATACATACACACATAGCATAACAGAAGATGACATATGAAATTGAGGATCTCTAGCATATATAGCTTGTTTTTTGCTTAAATGTATAATAAATTCAACACATAATTTTCAAAGCGATCCTCTTCTGTGATTCTTTCTGGACTTTTTATTCTCTTCTGTTCACTTCAAAGAAAAAAATACTTCAATGACATCCTTTCTTTTCTTTTTGCTACTTTCTCTTTCTCCCTTCTTAAGGGATTTGTTGATTAAAAAAAACTTGACTGAGTAGAACAAAAAAAGTTATGCAACAAGATGTTTCTCCTCATATGTCAAAATCATACAAAATTCCTTGAAAGGTGTAACAGGGGACAATTTTGACAGCCCTCTGATTGTTAATATTGTGAATCATAGAACAGGGAGACAGGTGTTTCCCAAAGTTTTTTTTTTTTTTTACCATTTTCATGAAGGATATTCTGTGCTGCATCAAATGAAAGAAAAATCTCTTATAGATGGGGAACTCTTCCAACTGTTCCTTTTTGTGAATGTCATTGTACTGATTTCATTAAGTCATGCAACTGCGGAGCCTCTTAAATGAAATCTATAATCATTCAAATGAGTTTGACCCCACAAGCAAAACCAAGTGAATCAGTAATACTTCTTTTTCAGCTATGATGTGCAATAGAATGGATAACGAGTAGAATTGGTTCATCAGTATATATGTCTTGGAATTTGACTGTGAGTGCACAATAACCAAGACCTAGAATTGGTCAGGAGGAATTATCTTTGGGAAATTGCAAAGTTCCTTTGATAGTGCTCAGCATCTCCCTGAAAGAAACATTCACTATTTTTATCATCTGTATTCTAACAAGGAGGCAGCATGGTTAAGTGGATAGAATACTAGACTTGAAGTCAAGAAGTCCTGGGCTCACATCCTTCTGCTACCATTTTTTTGCTAGTTTATATTCTCTTGGATTTCCCATCTTCTGCTTCCTTGAAGATCCTAGTCCAGCCTCTGATTGTCCAGACTACTTGGGTACCTCTCCTTGTCCCTGCTCCCTTAGCCCTTCTTGTCTTGCTTTTTTTAAATCTCCAACAGTTCTAACAGTATCTGGCACATAGTAAGTGCTTAATAGTCAAGAAAGGGAAATAGTGGAGAGGCAGAGCTCCTGACCTCAAGAAGCTTACAGTCTGGGTGCCCGCCAGTCAGGGGATGGCTGAATGAGTTTTGATATGTGTTTGGGATGGAATCCTCCTGTCGTGTAAGAAACGATGAGCAGATTGACTTTAGGAAAACATGGGAAGATGTGCATGAAATAAAGCCAAGTGAAAGAGCTAAAACCAAGGGGAAGGATGTTCACAGAGCAATAGTGAATGACTAAACTATTCTGAGTATTATGAACATTCAAATAAACGACCGGGAAGACTTAGGAAGGAAAACGCTATCCCGCCCAGGTGGGACAAAAATCTGAAATATGTAAATGTGCATCTTTATCCAGTGCGGGGTTGGGAGGGAGACAACTCGGAACTCAAAACTGTAAATGAATATATAGTTAATCACTTCAAAAACCTTTTGAAAGAAGCATGCAGCGTAGCTAGATGTGGTCCTTCTAACCCTACACGAATTCATTCTCTTACTCCCGTAATCCGGAAGCCCCGCTAGAACTGCCACTATCGTCCGCGCCCTGGGTTCAGGTTCGCAGACACCCTGGGATGATGCCACGTCTCCCACCCGCAGTGTCCGTGGAACAAAAAAAATATCATTTTGGGGAAGGCTTCGGTTTCTCCGCCTTCCCTTCCCCCCGTCCGGGGAGCCCTGTCCCTGGGCGCGGTCTTCCCTCCCGAGCCTGCCCGCTGTCTGTCTCCGCTTGGGAGCACTCCTGGGAACTACATTTCCCATGAAGCCACGCGGCTTCGGGTACTACCGCGGCGCCCTAGAGACAAGCATCCCAGCTGGGCCGCGGGGCGTCCGGGCGGAGGACGGTGATTGGTGGTGGGCTTTGGCTTGGTTTGGGAAAGGGGGGAAAGCAAGATGGCGACCGGCGAGAAACGTCTCAGCCCCCCCACCTCCGGAGCGGCAGGCAGAAGTGGGGAGGTCCTCTGAGAGGTCGCGATGTGGGTGAGGAAGGCCCCCTGGGGAGGAGAGCGCGTGAGGGGTGCGGGGAGAAGGGGTCCGGCCGAAGGAGCGAGCTCCGGGAGGAGGCCTGCGCTTCGCCTGTTCGTTGTGCGGGAACCTCGCGCGTCTGGGACACCCGCGGGGCGGGAGGCCTTCCTCCGCCGTGCCCCGCAGGGTCCGCTCCCGCGCCCGCCGCCCGGAGCCCCCGGGGGATCGTGACCGCGTCCAGCCGGCCGTGTCCGGGGTGGGCGGCCGGGAGGGATCTCGGCAGCTGGCTGCTGCTGTGCCCCCCAGGGCCCCGGGCCGGGCCGCGCGGGGGAGCCGGGCCGCGCGGGGGAGCCGGGCCGCGCGGGGGAGCCGGGCCGCGCGGGGGAGCCGGGCCGCGCGGGGGAGCCGGGCCGCGCGGGGGAGCCGGGCCCCGCGGGGGAGCCGGGCCCCGCGGGGGAGCCGGGCCCCGCGGGGGAGCCGGGCCGCGCGGGGGAGCCGGGCCCCGCGGGGAAGCCGGCACGGCTGCGCGGTCCGCAGGCCCGCAGGCCCTCGGGCCCGGACTCCGAGCAGTCCGCTGCGCCTCCGGAGCCGGGTGACCGCGGTAGAGCAGGCCAGGAGCGGGCCCTTGGGCAGACCGGCGCTCGCCCAGGCCTCGGGGTCGCTGCCGTGGGGCCGCCCCCGACGGCGTCCGAGGCACAGCCTTCCCTCGCTGCCCTTCACGGGCAGTGCTGCTGGCTGGCGTCGTTCGGGCACCACCCTGCGCCCTTCTGGCCGCGTCGGTGTCGTGGACGCTGGCACGGGAGACTCCTCCACCCCCACTGCAGCCCTCTAGTGTCGGTGCTGGGGTGGAGGGACCGACCCTGCGCACGGATCGGGAGGGGCTGGAAAGCGCGCCGCTTAGGGGAGGTCTTCCTTCTCCAGCCTCGCCGCTCTGCAGATTCCTGTTCTGTCCTGAAGAGGCCAAGCTTCGCAGATCGGAAACAATGACTTCCCCCCCTGCTGCGGGGCCCCAGGTAACGTGTGGTTCGTGACCCCTTCCAAAGCTAGGCCTGGTTCAGAACCTCTGAAATGAACCCATCCCTTGGGCCAGACTCCATGCTCAGGGACACACTGGTGCGTTCATTTAATTTCCTTGTGCTTCGGGCCTTTTCCCTTTTTCTCCATGAGAGGTAACTTGATGAAAAACTTCAAGGTTTGAGTTGGAGGCTCTCCATTCCACAAAGTTTGTTCTTCAGAAACTAACGTCTGAACGTTGCTTTCTGATAAGGAATCAAGGCTAGGAAAAGACCTACAGTAGGGAAAGCCCCGACCAGAAGTCCCTCTGAATCTGAGAACCACCCCCTACTTGTGCAAGGGACACTGCCCAAATTTCTCAGAAAACTCTGCCTCCCTTTTTTTTTGTGGTAAAATTCAGATATATCCAAACAATAAATCCAATATTAACTGTGAAATGTATATTTTATCCCATGCCATCCAAAAATATTTCCTTTTGCTTCCTAATTTTGTGGCCTTTTCTTTGATTCTTTGGTCTTATCTATAAAATGAGGGAGTTGCAGTAGATGATCTTTAAGGTCCCTTCCAATTCTGTTTTTATGAGTTTATGAACTGGGATTTTAATTGCAATATACCACAATATATGTACAATAGTATTGTTGAATGATTTGGACTTCGTTAGGCACAGGGGAGTGATTTTTAATGGCATCACTTGAATGTACTGATAATTCACTTTGTCATGTATGAAACTTGTGCATTACATATATTGGAAGGAATCTTAGAGGTTATCTAGTCAGATTCCTAATTTGCAAAAGATGGATGTAAGACATGAGACATTTGTCATATGGGAACTGCTTGAGTAAACTTTATGTTTTTAGCTTGGAGAAAAGACATGAAGGAGCATGATCACTGTTTTTCAAGTATTTCAAAAGTAGCATGGTTTAATGAATATCTGGCATTAAACATACTTATACATACTGGCTGGATGACCCTTGGAAATCACTTAACCCTTAAGTGTTCTAGGCAAATCAGTGACTACAACAGTGTAAATGGAAAGGAAAAGGCAAAACTAAATGCTTTGTAATTATAATAACTAATCTTGGAACCAGAGAAGAGTTAAGAAAATATACTTCCTTTCTTTGCAGAGGCAGAGGAGTAAGGATATGGAATACTGAATATGTTGCCAGATGTGGTTGATGTATTCGTTTTGCCAAAGTGTTTTGTATCTCTTTTTAAAAAAAAAAATTCTTTGTAGCAAAGGATAATGGACTGGGTGTGGGAAGGTATAAATAAAGGTGATATAAAAAGATATTAATAATTTTTTTTAAAAAGAGGGACTGGCTTAAATGAATTTCCCTCACATGGTGAGAACCTTCTGTACTGAGTCAGGTAGGGGTTGGGTGGGGTGTCTCATGTTGTTTCAGGCATCTTTGATGTTCGAGGATTTAGCTGTCTATTTCTCCAGAGAAGAATGTGTGAGTCTGGACCCTTCTCAGAACCCTCTTTGCTGGGAATCTGTGCCGAAGAATTGCAAGAATCTAATCCCATTTGGTAAGACCTTCTGTGTTGAGCAGTCCTGGTGCATGCAAAATTTCAGGTCAATTTGTGATCTGAATTGTAATAGTTTTGGAAGACAGCATCATTCCCAATCAGTTTATAAACGAGTTTCCTGAATAGTGTCAAACTTGTCCTTTGTTCTGAAGAGAAAGTAGTTTCTGTACACCTTTTTCTAGATAGTAAGTTCCCCTGAGATCATGGGACTCTAATCAGAGGGAGTTTTTAAATAAATGAGTAGAAAACTGGGTACATTACTTGGGAGAAACTTTCAGAGTTGGGTCATCTCTAGGAAAATGGTGTAAGAGAATACATAACTTTTTGTCTTGACCTGTGATTTCGCTGGCATAAGGAACTCCTGATGGGAAAACTGTCCATCAATGCAAATTGTCAACTGTTCTGCAACTTACAATCTTAGAGAGCAGTTTGAGATAATTAGAAATTAAGTGACTTGCCCAGAGTCACACAGCAATTACATGACAGAGATGGAATATTATATTAATATATTAAGATGTGAAAACTAGGACCAGTAAAAACTGGGCCTTAACTGCAGAAATTTCTTCAGTTTTGAAAGTCATGTGTTACCATTTTGGGTTGATGTATACTGCTGTATATCCCTATAATAGTTCTGTGCCTCTCTCTCCTACAGGTATTCTTTTTTCCAAATGTTCTTGATCATGTACTCACAGATCTTTGTGATGTTCCATTCCACGTTGGGAGAGGCTTCACCTTTATTGTTATTAGTTATTTCTTACAATATTACTTTCCTGGATCATCTTTAAAAAAAAAACCAGACATTTTGAATGTTTCTTTCTGGGGAGTTTGTTTTTCTTCCATAACTACTTCAAGCCTCTATAAAACTTCATTGAAACTGATTACCTAAGCCATTTCTTAAGTGAATACTTTGGCAAAACAAAAATTATTTTGTAATATGAATAATAAGCCTATAACATCTTTTTTAAAAAAAATAATTTGGGTTTTTAAAATTGAGTTTTCTTAAAGTGAGGGAATATCTATAGGTATTTAATATAACTACATTGCATCTTACTGAAGATATCAAGTTACAAATACTAATATTTATGATGTTTAAAATACAAAGCAATAAAAACATGAAGCAATGGCAATGAATTTAATTCATTTCATATTATTAAGTATATACTGTTTGCAATGGGAAATAAAAAAATATATGATAAGTTGCTTTTAGTTTTGTTAGGAAGATTCATTAAAAAAATAAACAAAAAGTCGGTATAACATAAAGTACTACAAGTGCCAAAATGTATTGATTAGATAGTAAGTGCAAGTGACATCATAAAAAGAAGAGAACAATGGAATTATTAAGGCAGGTTTCATTGAGGAAGTGATATAAGCAGGCACAAAAATGTTAAATGTGGCTAACTGGAGCAGTTAGGGAAATAGAATGATCCAATGCACGAATATGGGATCATGGCCGTGATTGTGGCATTAGGCGTTAAGGTCTGATTGGATTAAGGAATATTTACTGGGGAATAGTGATGAAGAAGTAAAAGAAAAGCCAGATTACAAGTAGATATGAGTGTTAGAATGTTAGGACCCAATATAGTAAACAGTGGAAAGTTGTTGAATGTTTTTGAGTTCAACAATAACATGATGAATATCATTATTTTAGAAAGATTTGTGCTGTGGATATTGATTGGAGGGACAGAGACTAGAAGAGGTATGCTAGGTAAGAGGAAGTTGTGATCCAGATATGAGATAATGAAATGCTGGACCTAGTAGTGAGACTAGAAAGATTCAGATTTTGAAGAATTACAGGAGTTTGACAGTTAATATAAAAAATGAAATTGATTGGTATGATGAGCTTGAGTCATCGATTGTACAATTAACTGAAATGAGAAAATTGAGAAAGGAGATTGAGAAGAGGGAAAACAATGAGTTCTTTATAGTCTGTTAGATAAATTGAATTTGAAATAGATGGGGCATCCAAGTCAGTGTTATCCAGAAGATACTTGGAAATATAAAACTGATCATTTTGTCAGAGGATCAACTAGGGTTTGGGGAATCATTAACATTCAAGTGGGAAGGAATTGACCAAGGAAGTGAAAAGAGAAAAAAGCCTGAAGAATGAGCTTTAGGGAAACACCAACAGTTGGGGTTGGGATAAGGACAAAGAGATTGGTAGCATGGTATAACTAAAAGAGCACCGTTCTTGGGGTCAGCAGATCTAGGGTCAGGTCCTAACTCTGCCATTTATTTGCTGTGTAACCATATGCAAGTCATTTCATCACCATCATCTTTGACTTTAGTTTCCTTAACTGTAAAAAGAATGGACTAAATGATTTCTAAGGCCTCTTCTGGCATACTGAAAGGGTAAGAATAGAAAGAGATTAGTGTAGTATCAGAGAAACTAAGAGAGAAGAGAGTTTTAAGGAAAAAATGAGAGCCAGTAGTGTTAAATATAACAGAGAACTCAAGGAGAGAAAAAGGATGCTTATCTAAAAGTGGTCATCATAACCTACAAAAGAGCTGATTCAGTAGAATGAAAACTGTTTTTTAAAATATCACTGGTTTAGAGAAGGAATAGATAATGAAGAAATGGGAGTGATGGAGTTAGTCCAATTGTTCAAGAAGTTTAGTTTTATTTGGAGAGAAAGAAAAATCCATATGTGCCTGAAGACAAAATAAAAAGTGTCAATGAAGGGGGGAAACTGACAGTGTTGGAGAAGGGAGAAAGCATGAGAGAAAAGTCTCTTAAGGAAAAGGTATTCAAACTAATGCATGGATGGATTCAGAGGGGAAGGTTGACTTTAGAGAAGATAACCGACAGACAGCTCTTCCTCTGAGACTAGAGGCAAAAATGAAAATGAAATTGAGAACAAAGAGTGGTTTTAGTGCGTTGAATGAGGGAAAATTAGTTCTGACAAATACTCGATACCCTCCAGTTAAACTTTCCTAGGGAATTTTTAATTATACAGATTCCACTCAATTCCTTTACTAGTTTTTACTTCCAGAGGGTTAGATGAGGTATGTAGTGGTGGGATCATTTCTAACTTGATTAGACTAAAAGAAATTTTATTTATATCTGCCAGGACTTAAAATTGAGTGATGAAATATGAATAAAGGAATGGTTAGGTAAGAATAAAGGGATAGTGTTCTGTGTGCCTTGGTGTTTTGATTGTATCAGGTGGGGTCTAGTGATAGAAGATATTACATATAGTTATGTATGTATGTATGTGTGTATATATATATACATATATATGTATATATATATACCCTGGTTCTTTATTTATTCAAAATTCATCATTTCATCAGGAGTCTTTCTAATAATACAGATTACAATCCTTAATAGATGATATTATTTAAGGGGCAAAAAATTCATTGTCATCTAGTGACAGACCTTGGCTTAAAGAGGAGGAAAAAAGAGAACAACCCTATCAGTGTTCTACCATCTCCCTCACCAATTTCTGATGTGAAATGATTAATCATTGCAAATAATTTATTGGTTTGATCTGGGGATTTTTTTTTAAATGATTTTAAGAACTAGAGGGCTGCCAGGGTTTTACTTGGAGAATTTAACCTGAAATCCTTCATATGTTTAGCTCTATAAGAGGGCAGTGTTACGAATATGATGAAGCCCTAGCACTAATGAACCCATCCTTCCCCATCTTTCTCTTATTCAGGTGACTCAAAAAATATTATGAGTTTATTCTTCATATAATAGATATGGGCTGTCTTATGGTCCAGTTGCACAAATGTTTTGAAAATCTTGCAGATATCATAAGATCATAGATTTAGTTAGGAGGAACCTTAGAATCCATTAAGCCCAGTTTCCTCATTTTGCAGATGAGGAACATGAGATACCATTGTGCACTGTGCACAGGGTCAAACACCAATTAAGTTTCTGAGGTGGGATTTGAACCCAGTCTTCTGAACTTCAAGTCAGATACCCTAGCCTGCTATGTCAAGCTGTGTATTTACATATTCTCCCAGAGATGATGACTCTTAACTATTTACTCTCCCACCCTTATTGGGGTTTCTCATGTTCCCAGGAGAAAATTGCTAATGAAATCTGGCAATTATGACCCTTTCTTAGAAATAAATCCACAAAGAAAAATAAATCCATTATTTCCCTTGGGGAAGATGTGGGGGGTTGGGGGGGAAGAGAATGTGCCTCTTTGTCTTTCCTTTGTTTGAGAGCACTAAATCCCAGTCCTAACCAGATGATTTTGCAGCTGAAAAAACTTAGTCCTTCCCAAATATTGTCTTCTAACTACACCCCAATATAGTCAGGATTCAACATAATTAGAACGCACTTGCAGACTTTTTGTCTCCACATCAGACATTACATAGGGAGAGGATGGTGTTTAGAATCTCTCTTTGTGTCAGCAGGCGACTCTAAGAGTGAAAAGGAAGAGGAAAATTTTCAACTAGAAAATCCAGAAAATGGAGAATTAGAAGCATTGCCTTCGGAATGGTGCAAAAGAGACATTTCCCTGCATTCTAAATTCGGGAGGGATTGTGAGAATGAATTCCCTGATCAGAAAAGGGTAGGTATGTCCATACCTCAAGAAAAGAGATTTATAAGTCTTTTGATTACTATTGAGAATTCCACTCAATTTGAAGAACATTTCCACTTCATCGAAACTAGAATCTCTTGCCTCCAAGAAAAGGCAGCACTAGCATCCTTTAAATGTCTCCTGTGTGATAAAGCCTTCATCAAAAGATCATACCTTATTTCACACCAGAGAAGCCACACAAGAACAAAACCCTATAAATGCACTGTCTGTGAGAAAAACTTCAATAAAAAGTCAAATCTCAGTGCTCATGAGAGAGTCCATACAGGGGAAAAACCGCATAAATGTGATGCTTGTGGGAAAAACTTTGCTCAGAGATCCAACCTTGTTGCACATGAGAGAATACATAAGAAATCCCAGACATATGAATGTGCTAATTGGGGAAAAAACTTCAGTCAAGAAACACATCTCTTCCACCATGAGAGTATCCACCTAGTAGACAATACTAATAAATGTGATAAGTGTGAAAAAAGCTTCATTTGTAAATCAAAACTTATACAGCATCAGAGAACCCATACAGGGGAAAGACCCTACAAGTGTTCAACATGTGATAAAAGATTTAGTCAAAAATCAGATGTTTTAATTCATGAGATAATTCATACTGGAGAGAAACCTCATAAATGTACTGAGTGTGGCAAAAGCTTCACTCAGAAAACAAATCTCGCTAGGCATAAGAAAACACATACCAGACAGAAATCCTACAAGTGCATTGATTGTGGGAAAAGTTTTGGTGGGCTTTCATACCTTATTACACATCAGAAAATCCACACAGAAGAGAAACCCCACAAATGTAATCAGTGTGGCAAAAAATTCATTTGGAACTCAGATTTGATACAACATCAGAAAATCCATACTGAAGAAAAGCCTTATAAATGTCTCATATGTAATAAAAGATTCACTAAGAATTCAAATCTTGCTGCCCATCAAAAACTTCATACAGGAGAGAGGGCCCATAAATGTAACAACTGTGAAAAGAGCTTCAGTCGGAGTTCACATCTACTTACACACCAGAGGATCCATACTGGAGAAAAACCTTATAAATGTCTTATGTGTGAGAAGAAATTCAACTGCAGTTCAAACCTCATTACTCATCAGAGAATACATACAGGAGAAAAACCATATAAATGCACAATGTGTGAGAAAAGTTTTAGTCGCAGCTCAGACCTTGTTAATCATGAGAGAACCCACACAGGAATAAAGCCATTTAAGTGTGCTACATGTAAGAAAAGCTTCAGTCGAAGTTCCCACTTGATAACTCACCAGAGAATCCACACAGGAGAGAAACCCTTCAAGTGTGTCAAGTGTGGGAAATGTTTCAGTGATAAATCATATTTCAGTTACCATCAAAAAATTCACATGCATTAATACCAAAGAAGTGAAGACTGTTCTTTGAGTTGGCAGAAGATGCCAAGATGAATGGAGCTAACCAGAAACTCAGTGAACAAAATTTGAATCTGAAGACTGAATGGTTTGGAAAATGTAAAGATGAAGTTCAGTGTTCATTGTCTAAACAGAAATATTTTATATTGTGTTGGTGTTAGTTAAAAGATGAATTGTTTAAGGTTAATGACAACAGCCTGAAGAGAAGCTGCCTTTCATTATTAATTCCCACAAAACTGCCCTATTCCTCCCCTTTTAATATCATGTGTTTTTCTTAATATGTATGTGTTGCAGGATGTGTAGGGAAAGAAGCATTGGGATTGAATAAAGAATAAGTTTTCTTAAGTCAGCTGAGGATACCAATTTAGTTGGAAATAGAATCTTGGTGAACAAGATTAGAATTTGAGGACTGAGTGGTTTGGGCAGTGGAAAGATAAAGTTTACAGTTCAGATTTATGAACAAATTTTACATTTATGTTGGTTGGTTAGTATACCAGATGGATTTTTCAAAGTAAATGATACTAGCTTAATGAGAAAAACTAAAAAGGCTAAGTTTTATCATTGATTCCAACAATTAATTCTGTCCCATTGTTCTTTTAATGCCATTTTGTTTCTTCGGGTTACATTCTGGGGTAGAACTCCAGTTGGTGTACATGTCGTCCTCTTCTAGCCTAACTCCAATTCAGTAATATCATTTTGTTACATTTTTTTATCAAAAAATTTACATTTTTTCAGATACTTACAGACTATCATTCTGCTATCCCAGTCAAAAACTAAGTGGGATAAATGACTATAAATGGATGTAAGTCATTTGTTTTTAAGCAATCAGGCCACAGCTTTGAGGTCTCAGTGAGTGTTGGAACTTTCAAAATAGTTCCCCCTTGGAAGCTACAAACATATTTCATTGGTACTACTATTGTAGTTCAAGGCATATGTGCAACTCTCTTTGGTAACTGAGTTTAGAGCCGATCACATACTACTTTGAATATCCCAAGCATCCTTTGAATGTAGATTGGGTTTTTAGAAACAATCAAGTTATTCTGAGCCAAGGATTAGGTTGTGACCACATGGGTTCAAAAAATAAGATGTGACAAGGAAGTAATAAGCAAATAATAATAAGTAAGTAAAATATAGTAAGACTAATTCTCCCTCTGTGTGTTTTGAATGGAGTACCCAAAGAGGGTTTGCTCAGGTGTTTTGAGCAGCTTCATTGCAATAAGGATATGGCTTCTCAAAGGGACTGCTGTTACGGGATCAGAAAAGCTGTATGGTATGGTAGAAGAAGCCTTAGAATCAGAAGATTTAGGGTTCAAACCCTGGGTCAGCCACTTATAAGTTATCGTTGGCTAACCTCACCCTCTGAGCCCTGGTTTCTTCTCACTGTGAAATGGGGATAATACCTTACAGCTGTCTTGTAGGGCAAGGAAACAGATTTGTAAATTATTCCATACTCTTGGGACATAATTTTCATGAGTGTAAGTTGTGGGGTCTTTCCTTCTTCCTTTAGGAGTCACACTCCTTCTTCAGCTTCTTTGGTCTTTTTTTCATAAATGAATCCCTTCAACTCCTTATCAGTGTGATGACTTCTCTTTTCTCCCTTTCCTTGGTTCTGTGAGAATGGAGCATCTCAGAAGTTTGTCCTTTGAAAGGTCTTGTCTTGAAGAGCATTCAATGGCGAAGCAAAGGAATATGGCCATTTCTGGATTAATCATGTGGGGACTGTCCTCAGCTCCAAGTTAGACAGCTATTTTTGTTTAGATGCCATTGAATAGTTACCTCTTTATATGGTGGTGTGTGTTCCTCAAAAAAATTCATGTAAAATTAAGTTACTTTCACTGTGCTAGTGGAGATTGCCATTTAAAGGAAGGCTCTGAGTGTGTGTGTGTGTGTGTGTGTGTGTGTGTGTGAGAATGTGAATGCTTCTCAATCCCTGTCATTTAACTTTTAATGAAATAAATCTAAATGCCTGTGTATTGGATTTGCTTAAAGACATATACTCTTCATCACTACTCTTCTTAATGCAATTCTTTTCTTATTGACATTGACAGGTGCTTTAGTCAGCCAGTGGTCCTCAGATTATTCCCATTTGGACCCCTCTTTCACAGAACAAGAACTAGCATCCACCAGAATGCCTTGTACGTAGGACAGCTGTTTTGTTCTGATTGACTATCAACTCCACCTACTCCTGCTTGCCACGACAAAAGAAACAAAACTATTTTGATCCCAGTCATGGTAATTTAGTAAATGATAAATCTCTTTTCAAAACATTTGTGTGTGTCCTTGGTTGAATTCCTTAACCTCTCTGGGCTTTAATACCTTCATATGACTGTAACAGTAATAGTTTATATAATGCCTTATAAGGGCATTTCGTATAAGGCAAAACGCCTTGACTTTCTATCTGACAGTCTTGTAAAGTGGAAGGGTTAGTTAAAATTATATCTAAAGTTCCTTTCCTTTCTAAAATTCCATAACTGCTTATGAATGTAGTTTGAAATCTTCGGTATCCTTTAAGTCTGCTTTTGTAAAAAGCAAAAAAACAACAAAAACAAAATACACCTTTTTTTTATTCAGCATTTCAGATGAGGCTAGGGAGCCATTGCTCTGGCCCAGCAGCAGTAATAGGAAAAACTTTAAACTATGACCTTTAAAACAAAAATGAAAATATGTAAATGTAAATTTACCTCCCAACCTGAGGAAAAGAGTGTTATGATCTATCTATATAATGTAGTGTTAGGCTGAATTAAGTAGTATGCAGATCACAGAAAGTAATGGTCACACTCTACTCCATTGGTAAAACTGAATTAATAGTATTGTGTTAAATTTTAGACACCACAATTTGGGAAAAGCATTGATAAATTGAACTTTAGGGGAGAGTGACAAGGCCAATTTGAGAACCATGCCATAGAGGGAATGAACAGAGAATGTCTAGCCTGGGCAATGAAAAAGATTCCTAAGGAGAGACATACTAGCTATCTTCAAATACTTAAAATGTCATGTAGAAAAGTAAGTAGATCTGTTTGTTTTTCCAAAGGACAGAAGTGGGAAAAGTGGCTAAAAGTTATAGAAGGATAAATACTGACGCAGTATGAGAACCAGCAGTTCCTGCTAGAAGCAGATGTTTGGGTTTACCCAGGAAATAGTTGGCTCTTGGTTACTAAATATATTCAAACAGAGATGATCATTTGTTAGAGATGTTAATAAAATAAATTCTTCTATATATTGGGAGGGGGCTTAGGGGGTGGGTAGGGAAGAAAAGGAATATGGGCCAGGCACTTCACTAAGGGATTTTACAAATAGTATTTCATCTGATCCTCACAACCCTGGGAGGTAGGTGCTATTATTGCCTGTATTTTACAGATGAGTAAATTGAAGCAGACAGAGTAAGAGACTTGTCCAGGATCATAGCTAATGTCAGGTCAAATTTGAACTCAAATCTTTCTGACTCTAGGCCCAATGCTCTGTGATACTCTAGTGCCACCTAGCTACCCTAATATGACTTGTTATACCTCTATATAAGCTGCCAACTTATATAAGTTACACCTATACTTTATACAAAATGTTAGATTAGATGAATAAAACACTTATTAAAAATTTACTCTGGGTTAGGCACAGTACTCAGGCACTGGAAATAGAGATAAAAAGCAAGCAAGGCAATCCTTTCTTTTAAGGAACTACCTTCTAAAGGCAGAATAACAGATGATGGAGAACAGGAAAGATTAGGTAGGGTGGGGATAAGTGTGGGTTAGGGCAGAGGTAGACTGGTAGAGGTAGGCATGATAAAGAGGTAACCAGGCTTGGAGGCCTATTTTGTAACAAAGCAAAGCAAACACTCATCTGTGAGAGCCAGGCAACCCAGGGGCAAAGTCCAAGGTGGAGAGGGTTGGGGAAGGGGCAAAGATGAGGATAATGGAAACATTAAGGTTTCTTGCAACTTTAGGCTTGTCACCTTTGCTTTAACCTCATGCTTGGTTGGCATGTTCTGAGAGCTTCTGAGTAGTCAATTTCAAGTTCTCCTGAGTTAGATCTTTAGATGTTAGTTTCATTATTTAGTGTGAATATTATGAATTCTCAGAACTTAGATACGATATTCAAATGTAAGCATAAAAATACATTTCCAAGCCAAATATGAATAATTTAAAAACTTTTTCTACCTTTTCATACCATATATACCATAGTTATTCTTTGAGATACTAACCAAGGTTTAATAATATGGAATTGGGTGCTATGGTGCTAATATCATGTTATTTATTATCGTATGTCACATAAATATAATATTATAATATAGTTATAATGGCTCACATTTATAGTTTATAGCTTACAAAGTATTTTTCTCACAATAATCCACTGAAGTAGATAGTGCAAGGATTATTAGGCCCATTTTGCAGATAAAAATTCAGTGATTTGCCCATAGGCAAACAAACAATAAGTGCTAGAGCGATGACTAAGCTGGGTTTTTTGATTCCCAAGTCTAGTGTTCTTTACTGTGCTGCCTCTCCAATACTTCTATAGTCCCCTTATTTTGTTGTGTTATCCTGTAACTGACAATGAGGAAAGGCTAATTATCTGGGTTATTGGATTACAGGATAGATATAGAACTGGAAAGGACCTTGGAAGTCACCCTAGTTCAATTTCCTCATTTTACAGATGAAGAAACTGGGGCCCAGAGAAATTTCTTATCCAAGGTTACATAGATAGGAAGTGACTGTCAAAATTTGTACCCAGGTCTTATGACTCTAAATCTCTCCCTTGTATTACACTACTTTCCCAATCTTAATATGCAGGATGACATGAATGATCATGAAAATTTCCCTGATAACAGTGTCAGTTTATGAAAGGGAGAAAATTATCATGAAGCTAGATCTGGCATGGAGCCCCACATAGCCCACATGAATTAGAGCTGAGAAGAGTAGGCATTTGGGAGTTAAGACATTTGGTGGGTCAAGATCTCAGAAGTTTATATGACACTAGTGTCCAGAAAAATTATGGAAAGACAGAATTATAAAAATATTTTAAGGTGATTTAAAAAATATTTGGAAAGGGAAGTGGAATGATCAGTACCTGCCTACATTTGTGTAACTGGATACATTAATTTTTAGGTAATGGTATTTGGAGTGCATGAGTAAGGCTACTTTGCAAATAGGCCGAAATATACACTTAAATACTTTGAATTCAATTTTTAAAAACTCTATTAAATACTTTGAACAACTTTCCCTGTACCTTCCTATTAAGTACCTCTTATTGTCACATGAAAAGAAAATCAAGTTCTGGCTACAGAGTAGTGTGATGAGTCTATCTAGAGTAAGGAATCTTAACCCTGGAGTCTGTGAACTTGTTACACACACACACACACACACGCACACACACGCACATATATGTAGACAGATATATACACACATACATACACATATATTCCTATAACTAATATGATAGATTTCCTTTGTAATCCTATACATTTTATGCATTTTTAAATGTTCTGAGGAGTTCATAGGCCTCAGACTGCCAAAAAAGTTCATGAAACAAACAAAACATTAAGGGGCTCTGACACAGAGCAAATATAGAAAAAAATGTAAACGTTCCTTGGGATTGAGATTGGTGAAGGAGAGTGACAGAGTAAAGAAATCAATAATAATGTAGTTCACACTTACGTAGTGCTTTAGAAATCACCTTATACATATTACCTTGCTGAAGCCTCAAAATAATCCAATGAGATAAGTAATACAAAGATTATCCTTATTTTACAGATGAGGAAACAGTCTGAGTAGAGACTTAGCTTGTAGGTTCATCCTTAGTTTTCCTGGACAGTGAGAGGAGATGTATAGCAGCAATGTCTGATCCTTAATCGAAACTGCTATACTTTGTGAACAGAATAGAACTCTGGCTCTTCTCTTTTAACCGCCTACCCCCAATTCCTAAAACCTAAACTAGAGTTTGTAGAATATTGATATAACCTAGGTTAGGAAAAGCAGTAACCTTGAGGGTCTTCATTGCTAAGAATGTGGCTAAAGTGAAGCTTTATCTGTAATGGGTAGGGGAAACTCCTATAATGGGAACTCATTAAAGCCCCTTGGGGTTCTGACTTGATCCACTGTTTGTCTTGAGAGCATCTTCCTTAGAGAGGCTATGGAGTAGAGGTGTAAAAGCAGGCACTTTATTTGAGAGGGACATGTTGATTTGTTACGATACAGATTTACTACAAGGGAGGGCTTTGTTGGGGTGTCAGTCATTGGTAAATAAGAGAGAATTTTTAAATCACTATTCAAAGTTTTTAAAAGGAGCATCAACTTTAAAAAGAGAACATGCAGATCAACACTTTCAGTGGATTTGAAATGATTCCACTGACGCTAATCATATTTTTTATTTCTCCAGTGGACATTGAATGGGTTTTGGGGTACTAGGACCCCAGAAATGCCAAGGCAGGGTCACCTGGAATGAATTCACACATCCAAGCCTTCTCTTAGTCAAGTGTCAAAAAGTTTATTGTAACACTTTAGCAAAAGCTAGCATGGGTCCTTAAGGGAACCTGCAAGAGACTGAGGATCGTGCTAGGGTTTGTATGGAAATGGTGATGTATGGGGGTGGAACCATTTCAAAGAATCCTGAGTCAGACCACCTCTAATTCAAGTGTAGGCATTTATTGAGATTGATGCCTTTCAAAAAACAGACTAAATTCCAAGAGGAACCAGCAACTTCAGAGAAAGCAAGATGGATTTTTATAGTGTAAAGATGCAATTACATTAAAGAAATTTACAAAGAATATAGGAATATGATTAATATTAAAAAGGCAGGAGGAGTTTGTTAAGGGACTAGGTAATGGAGGAGGGGGTCCCATCTATGATTTGATGGTTAAATATTCTGGTCATGCTGCCCTCCAATTGACTAGCTATTGTGGTTCTGTCTAGGACTAGGTGGATGTGGTTGTGGTTGAGTGTGGACACACCTGCTGTTTCTGTGGGAATTATGATAAATGAGTCTGAGAGCAGTGCTGTTTCTGTGAGAAGTATGAGTTCATGAACACACATGTTGTTTTGGTGAGAAGTGAGGCATATATGAAGAAGTTAGGACATTGGGGAGAGTACCTGGTAGATACTGTGGACCTGGATCAGTGCAGCCTCTAATGAAGTTAGACTATTGGGGCTGGAGGCAGCTTTATTAGGATTCCATCAAAGGGGCATGGGAAAGGCATGCCAGGGATACTAATAAGCTAATGTAAGGGGTGCAGGTGTCTTTGGGAATCATGGATGGGAAAGTGTAGGGAGTATACCAGACATTAAAGGAGTTGTCAGAGGTATGAACCTTGGGTATCTGGTGCCAGTAGGAAGAGAAGGTCCTTGGGCCAGCCAGGGACAAAAATCCTTGGGCCAGGCACCCCTCTATCTGTTCTGCAACAAAAGATAATTTTTTCATAGACAGGGGCCTACTGAGAAATTGAGAGGCTTCCAGAGACATGATCTTAGGGCTTTGGCACAAAGACTCCATCAGACATGATTATCAAAACCATTTCCACTTTGCCTCCCTTATTGCTTAGGTTATCACTAACTTATGAACTCCTATGAGTATGAATTCTTATATGTCCAATATTACATTTTTGAACTAATAGCTTACCAAGTTGGAAAGGGGGATTTACCAGGAATTGGAGTAAAATAGGCCAGAATATGTGTGTGAGAAATAATGAAGCATTAAAGAGAAGTCCTGAGAGGAGAAAAGGCATTTTTCCCTGTAACTATAAACATGCCCATGACTACTTTTAAATATGTGTGTATATACATATATATGTGATTTATTTATTTTTATTCTGAACTTAACACCAAATAATATAAACATTTCCATAAGCATTGTAAGTAGAAAAGGTATTATTTGTGAACTATAGATCTCTATTACATTCAGCTCATTTTTCTTTTTAAGTATATAATAAATTCAGCCTGTAGCTTTCAGAACTGTCCTGCTTGTCTATTTTTCTCTGCCTTCTTGTTCTCTTCTGTGCATTTTTAAAAATGATGCCTTGATGACCCCTTTTTTTTCCTTTTGCTACCTTATCACTACCTCATCCTTCTTCATCCATCCCCATTGGGAAAAAAGAAAGAAAAAGAAAGCCCTTGTAATAAATAATGTATATATAGTCAGACAAAAGAAATCCTCACATTGGCTGTGTCCAAAAAAGGAGATCCTGTTCTCCACCTTAGAAGCTAGGTGGCACAGCAGATAGAATCCTGATCAGCCCTGGAGTCAGGAAGACTCAGCTTCGTGCATTCAAATCTGGCCTCAGACACTATCATTAGTTGTGTAAGCCTGGGCAAGTCACATAATCATGTTTGCTTAAATGAGCTGGAGAAGAAATGGCAAACCACTTAGTATCTTTGCTAAGAAAACCCTAAAGGAGGTCACAAAGCTAGATGACTAAACACTCTATCTCAGACCCGTCATCTCTGTCCTGAGGACAGAGATTCACTATTACTGTTACAGCATTAGTCAGAGTTCTCAAGTTTTGAAATAGGCTTTTCTTTATGGGGAGATAGAGAAGAGGAGGAGGAGAGAGAGAGGAGAGAAGGGAAAAGAGAAGAGAAGAGAGGGAAGGAAGGACAACTCCATTCCTCTTTCAAGTTTGTATGCAGTGAAAAGAGCTTGAAAACCTGGAGTTTGATCCCAGTTCTGTTCATGATGAACTTGGTGATGTGGAGGAAGTCCCTTCCCTTCTCCAAACCTCAGTTGTTATTTTTTTAATAAAATGTGGAAGTTGGACTAAATGGTCATTTAGTGCATATCCATCTCTAGTTCCCTGTGGTTTTGTGAGTCTGGCCCCTTCGTTTGTCAAACACTTCCACGCCTGACTCTCTCTCCAAAAAACTTGTCATGCTTCAGTGTCCAGCAATGAGACCAGGACCTCAGAAGGTCCAGGGCAAGCCTGAAGGGCATTGCCAGGGAGGCTCTCTGGTAGAGGTTCTCATAGTTTTGAAAAATCGTGCTGTAGTGAAACTGAGGAAGGTTCTCCCCAGCTCCTTGCGTGTCTGCCACATAACTTGACATAAGGAATGGAACTTAAAGCTGATGTGTGTAACTGGGAATGCCACAGGAAGCAACACATAAATATTGGAAGAATTAATGAACCATGTAGCCAGGACAAAGAGACCCTTATCTTAAGAGTCATAAAACTCCTTAAGGGAGGAGATGTTTGTGTTCAAGGACCTGGCCAGTCCTTGAGCACATTCATCAAGGCAGAGAACTGGCCAAGGTTCCTTCTTTGATCTCTGCTCTAACGTTCTACTTTTCCCTGAAGCTACATGTATAAAGAGACTGAGTGGGAGAAGGATCTTTGGAGGTCTTTGCTGCAGAAGTGGGGACACTTGCTTCTATTCTCCCAGGTAGGACCTTTGCCAGCGGCTCCCCCCTCCCTGGTGGCCAAAGTGATGGAGTTCAGACTTGGCTGATAATGTGTACCTTTTCTTTTCCTATTCTGTCTTAATTATCTACTGTTTATATGTGTACACGGGCTAACTTACACTATTTGTAGTAATAAAACTTCATATTAAGCTTGTTTTAGCGCATGTCCTTGTATCTTAAGATCCAGACTTAAAGTGAAAGTACTGGTAATCCTTTTTGATTAAAAAAAGAAAAATCAGTTTTATCTTCTCTTATTTGACTTTTGTGATGTCAGTCTATTGAGGCTGATTTGAAGCAAGGTTCTAGATTTACAGAATCTCAGATTAAGAAGAGACCTCAGAACTATCTGTTTCAATTTATACTCTAAGTAAGAATCCCCTCTACAACTACAACTACAACAATAAACCATCATCCAGCCTTCTTTGTTTGAAGACTTCCGCTGAAGGAGACACATAAGGCCGGCCATTTCTGATTTTGGAAAGCTCTAATTGTTAAGAAGTTTTTCCTTACATCAGACCTGTCTACCTCTGCAATTTTCACCTGTTGCTCCTAGATCTCACCTCCAGCATAAAGAAGTACCAATCAGACCCCCTTTAAACAATAGAATCTAGTCATCATATTCCCCTACTCAAACTTCTCTTCTGCAGACTAAATCTCCCCATTAACCTGAACTGATCATCACACTTCATGATCTTGAAGCCCCTTTCTGTCTTCGTTGGCCTTCTCTGGCTCTTATACTTGTTAGTGTCCTTCCTAAAATATGGTATCTAAAATGAAATAACATTCCAGATGTGGTCTGACCAGGACAGAGTGCAGTGCTGGTGTCCCCTCCCTAGGCCTGGATCCTCTGCTTCTGTTAATGTAGCTTAATGTTACTAGGTTTTTTGGTTCCTAAAATATGCTTTGAATTCCTTCTTTCCTTCCACTGTCTTTACCTTTCTCTATTTGTTCTTCTCTTACTCCTTTTTTTCTTTTCTCTCTCCTTCCTTCCCTCTTTTCTTTCTTCCCTTTTTCCTTTTTTTGGATGACTTTTGTCTTCATGTCACAGTCTATTTGTTTATATTACAGTAGTCAAGTATATTGTTCAGGCAGCTAGGTAGTGTGATGGATAGCGCTAGACTTGTAGTCAGGAAGTAAATTCATAATCTTTATTCCCTACTCTCCCCACCCCTTCCAATCTTTCCAGTTATTGTTGAGAGAGCACCACCATCCTCCCAGTCCCCCAGACTTGAAATGTAGGTATTATCCTTGACTCCTCATTCTCTCCCATCTCCCACATCCAGTCTGCTGTCAAAACCTGTCAATTTTACCTTTGTAACATCTTTTGCATACACCCCCTTCTTTCCTCTGACACTGCCACCACCCTGGTACAGGCCATCATCACTTCAACCTGGACTATTGCAGTGGTCTCCTGGTTGATCTCACTGCTACAAATCTTTCCCCATTTCAGTCCATCCAAAAGATGTCAAAGCGATTTTCTTAAAGCACTGAACCAACCATTTCATCCATCTATTCAGTAAACTCCAGTGACTTGCAATCACCTCTGGGATCAAATATAAAAACCTCTGAATCGAATATTCAAAGCCTTTCATAGCCTCTCCCCAACACCTTTCTAGTCTCCTTATTCTTTGCATAACCTCCCCACCCATGACAACCATATACTCTCCCATCCAGAGCCACTGCTGTTCCTTGAACAAGACACTAGATCTCTTGACTAAGCATTTTCACTGTCTCCCACACATCTTGGTTTCCTTCAAGTCCTAGCTAAAATCCTACCTCCTACAGGAAGCTTTTCCTGATCCATTTTAATTCTGGTGCCTTTCCTCTGTTGATTAATTTCTTACTTATCCTGTATGTTGCTTGTTTGTACATAGTTATTTGCATATTCTCTCCCTCATTAAATTGTGAGCTTATTAAGGGCAGGGACTGTCTTTTGTTTTTAGGATCTGGTACATAGTAAGTACTTAATAGACCTGAGTTTCAGTCCTGCTTCAGACATTTACTCTGTGTATGATCCTCGGTCCTGGGCCATCTCCAGTTGTCCTGATCTATATCTGGTCACAGGACCCAGACAGCTCCTGAGTTGAAAGTGAGTCTAGTGACTTTGCACAGCCCTCCCTCCCTCAAATCTAATTCATTTGCATGTCATGGCATCACATGGTCTTCTTTGAGAACAAAGGATATAACAGTAGCAACACTATGATCCTAGATAAGCAATTTTTCTGAGCCTCTGTTTCCGTATCTATAAAATAGAGATAATACCTACCTCACAGAGTTGTGAGGATGTAAATGCTATAATTATTGTAGTTTATATTGTTCTGCCTACTTTGCTTGGAATTAATTTGTATGTCTTCCTATGGTACTCTGAATTTCTTATATTATTGTTTCTCATGGTGCAGTAATACTCTATAACATCCACATGCTGCAGTTTCTTAATCTGTTTTCTAATCAGTGAGTATTCACTTTGTTTCTAATTTTCTGCTACCACAAAAGAAAGTGTTGTGCATATTTCATATATATGGACCCTTATTTTGTTTTTTGACCACCTCTAGATGTTATTTACCTAGCAGTGGGATCTCTGGATCAAATGGTTTGAACCAGGGAGTGACTTTTGCACAATTCCATAATTCCTAATTGTTTTGCAGAGTCACACCAGTTTAGAACTCTGTAAACAGTAAATCAATGCAATTTGTCTTTCTACAGCCTTTGTAACATTGACTATTGCCATGTTTTGTCCCCATTGTCAGTTTTCTGAGTGTATGGTAAAATGGATTTATTTTCATTTCCATTTATCTTATTATTAGTGATTTAAAGCAGTCTTTCATAAAGTTATTGATTATAGTTCTCTTGAAAATTATTTGTTCATATCTTTAGACCACTTATCTGTTTGGAAAATCTGAAATTCGTTATCTTAAAAAAAGCAGAACAATATATAGAAGACTTTAAGTAAAGAATTTAAGAACTAGAAGGAACACCAGAGGCCATCTAACTCCACTTATATATGACCAAGAATCCCTTGTGTTGTGTTTTCTACAAGCTTTCATTTACCCAAAGACTTCCATAGGAACAGCCTTTCTTATATCTACTCTGCTAGGGTCATGCTGGGTTAGAGTCATGTTTGGCTTGACTACTTCATCAGCTTTAGTATAACTCAAGGTTGATGGGCTTATGACAGCTAGTCTGGAAGCCCAATTCTGAAAACGCTTTGTGAGAATATAATCAGAAATGGAGATGTCACCTTTGGGGCCTTCAGTGCCTCAAAGAAGGTGGATGGCACAGGGAGAAGGAAAAATCAGTGGCCTCCTAATCAAAGATCTCTGTTTTAGTCACAGCTCTACCTCTAATTCTCAATGTTGTCCTTAGTGGATCTCTATCGAGCACTGCTGTTAGCCCTCTTGCATGAGCAACAGAAGAGTGTCTGTACTGGATCACAATAAAGAGAATTCATTGCAGGTAGTTAGGCAGGTATGTATGGTGCAATTCTGCTGACCTTCCTCCCTTATCTACCTATTCCCAACACCAACCCTTTTTTAGTCACTCAGGTAGAATCAATAGCCTCGGAATTGAAAATGATCTTTCTACCGTCTTCTCTCTCCCAACAGGGGCTTTGTTTGGTTCCCTCCACTCTGTCCCCAACTCTGTCATTTCTCTTCCGTCATGATCTGCTGTCTGTCTCCAGAAGGCTTGACTTGGTCCTGGCAGAGGATACCTAGCTATGAGATTGTGAGGTCAGAAATTCCAAGGCCGACCTGTGTATGAGGATGGGGGAGGGGATAGCAAAAAATGGTTCTAAAGCAGTTAGGAAGGTTCCCGGGCATCTAAGATAATGTCTGACTCTCAGAGACCCCCAAAGTCCGTGAAATTAGTGACAGAAAGACCAGTGTTCAAACAGTACCATCGGTAAAGGAATAAATGGATCAGGGTCCAGACAAAGTGATGTACTAGCAAAGGGTCCTGCAGAAACTCATGGGGACTGAGGAACTGGGATTTGTAAAAGAAAGGATCCAAGAGCTGGGTGATTATACATCTGAGTACAAGGGACATGTTTTGGTATTTCAGACTCCATGTTCCTGAGGGGAGTTGTTGTAATAGGGGGCTCAGTGACAAGGTAGGGGTATCACCTAAGTGTGTCTTTTGGGGAAGGGATCAAATTTATGTAGTTCTGGATTAGGGACTTGGGAGAATTTGAGACATAAGGAAGTATTTGAGATGTTCTGGATTAAGGTTGACAGGATGACCTAGATTAGGCAATTTTTTTAGGCTTATGGATAAATTGAAAGGAATGGAAAATGCCTTGACCTGAGTTCAGGGATAGCAATGGGATGTGAGCTGGATTGGAAAGGTTCCTTTATAATCCCTTATCTCCCCAAGGACTCCACCTGTAGTGTTAAGAAACTTGTCTGCATACTCCCGGTGGAACTGCCGTAGTGCCCCTCAGTGGTTAATCATGCCCATCTGTGCTACATTCAGCGCTTTTGCCTTCCTGGTCTTGGTCATATGTTCTTCTGCTGCAAACACATGGGCAGTGTTGAAATCAGCTGACCATACATGGGAGAAGCCTATTGGCATTTGGCATGATTGCTTAAGCAAAAACTGCTGGGCAGATATTATGTATTGGCGTAAGAACCCCTTGCTTATTTTGAACTAACAACCCCACTAACCAAGTTTGTGATGGCTCTGTCCCCTATATCCCCAATATCTTTGCTGGACATATCTAACACCCCCCACCAACACCTTTCAACCCCATTCCTTCTGGTCTTTGCTCTCCCTGGCATTCCCACTGCTTCCCCAGCCATGGCTCATTTTGTAGCTTTGTTAAGTATCTTCTTCCTTGACCACAGCTGTGGCTTTCGCAGAAATCAAATCTCTTTGTTCCCATTGTAGAGCTGCCTTTAGAAAGCTTGTACTTCTCTTAGCTAGCCTCTTTTTTTCTCTCTGCAGCCGCATTCCAGACTGCTCAAGGTTTCATGATCACAGCTGTGCTTTGTGGCTTCCTGCTCACCACATGGTTGTTTGGTTTTTTCTGTACCTCTCCTACATTGAAGATGCACTGCCATTTTATCTTCATTGTCCTTTCGTTCTTGACAGGTTAGAACCCCTGCCATACAGCCACCACATGCCCTTGAGCTGGGGAGTTAAAGTTACAGAATGGGACCAGTCCAGCCCTGGAGGGGTGGAGAGAACAGTACCTGGAGCAGGTCACCTACCCATTCTGGGGCTTGGTTTCTTCACCTGTAAAATAAGGGGTTGGCTTAGAGGACCTTTAAGGTCCCTTAGTGTCCTAATATATATGATCCTATGACCTTCTGGCAATTCTGTCCCATTGCTGTTACTGAGCTGGGTTTTCCTTAGGGCTACTGTTTCTCCTTTTGCTCATAGGCAGTAGTCTCTTCATTGCCATAATGCTGATTGTGTTCATTTTGGAAAAACTAAATGCCATGCAAAACACTTACTATGTAGTCCTGTGGCCTTTTTACATGCTGTGGATAGCTTTAATTCTGCTCGTGACTTCCTGTAAGTAAACCCTGGGCTTTAGGGGAAAGACCACCTCCCTCAACCTCCTGACCTATCCATCTCGCTTGTTCTTTGACCCTTCTGGGCCAAACAGATGTACTACAAGAACTTTATAGGGAAAATTAAGAAGTTTATCTTGTCTAGCAAGAAACCATGCCTGTTCTTAAGCCTCAGCCGTATGAAAAGGGCACAGAGAGTATACCTTGGCTCTCTTCTAGGCAAACTTATTTTCTTTTCATGTGATCTTTTTCCTCTCTGGAATTACTGGAGGGATGGGGGGGGAGATGGTGGTGGTGGTGGTGGAAGTATAAGGAAATGAGGCACCCACAAAGATTAGATGGGAGGGGGACAATAATTTCTTTAGCTCAAGGAATACTTCCAGATCTCCTTCTTGCCCCTTAGGTATCCTGGGAATCATTTCTTATAAGGGACCACTCCAGAAAAATGAGACAGTCGTAACTGTAACGAATGCAGAAGCTAGACAAGGAAACTACTCAAGAGCCGCTAAGATCAAACAATCAATTATGGCACAATTTTTCCCTGAAAAAAAATGCCCTAACGTGTTACACGTGAGCAAGTCTTCCTTGGGGGATAATTGGACACCTGATAAGGAAATTTGTAATGCATTTAGAGATTTGTAAATATGTGAGATCAAGACCACCAGTGAGCATTCTACCTATAAGAATGTGTGCAAATATATCTAGCGTAATTCTATCATGTGTGAACATACCTGTCAATCAACAGCCTTGTCTAAATGACTAGATTATGTGTGGGCCAATAGTCCTGTGAGACTCCAAAATGTATCTTGAAATAAAATCAATTGACCACTCCATTCTGGCATCTAATTTTTACTTGCTGAGTCACTATTAATGAGTTTTGTTGTTGTCCAAATAGCTCATCAGTGGGACTTGAACGGAATTCCAGGTGCCCACAGAACCCAAATGAAAATAGCAGGATGGCACTATGAATGCTTATTCAGTCAAATCAACAAGAATTCAGCCTCTGATACCATATGACCATGGGTAAACTCTTCTAGCTTCATCTTCATCATCCATCATCCTGATCTGTATCTTGCCACTGGATCCAGATGGCTCCAGAGGAGAAAGTGAGGCTGGTGACTTTGCATAGCTCTTCCTCACTTAAATCCAATTCACTTGTAAAATGGGGAAACTAGCTGATAGCTCTGTAACACTTTTAAGTTTTGTGAAGAGCCTTATATTTACACGCCTTCTTTGACCCTCATAACAAATCAGTGAGATAAATTTTATTGATATCAGCTCCATTTTACAAATATGGAAAGTATGAGTTGAGAATCAACCCAGCTCTCCAGATTCCACGTACAGCTCTGTATTCACCATCCCATGCTATTTGTAGTGTCCTCATTGGATTGTTTTAAAGTTTAAATGAGATGTGTTTACTGGCAGAATAGCTAGCTAGGCACTAATTGGCTGAGCTTACATGGATTGGCACCAGTCCTTGTCCGTTATATGTCACCTCATTTTACCCAGGATTCAGCTCTGGGGAAAGTCTGGTTTCTCAATAGGGGATGTCAAATTCTCAGTTTTTCAAATTCTCAGCTCATCAGCCTCATCCAGACTACTCTGGGGACAATTCTATTTTGGGCTCCAGGGTTTCCCCAAAATAAGGGGAAGGGGTAGTAAAAGACACAAGATAGGTAATTTTATTCCCACCTAGAAAGCAATGATAAATACAAGAGAATCAAAGCATGCATTAGCAATATTTAAACAGGATTCAGAAACTTCTAGGAAGGGTGCATTCTGGTAGGAGGCTGACAGTCTCATTAAGACATAATACGGTTTGACAATTCTACTAATTAGCTATTTTACATTTCACCTCTATTGAGCACAATTTGATCAACAGCCAAAAGTCTTTTCCCATGATCCCCTTTCTCTGATGTAGATCCTTCCATTGGTGCTAGCTCATTTTTGGTGATTGTAGCAACCACAACCAATACATTTGGTGAACATTGTAGCATCTGCCTTGATGACCTCTCAGGATCTCATGACTTTTTTGCAATTTATAAGGTCAATTGAACACTTCCTTCCCTAGATTGCTGCTCAGTCGCCTAATTGGGGAAATAAACACAAGAAAAAAGCTGCCCAAACATTTACTAGATAGGACATCTACTCACAGTCATATAAAACGGGCCAGAGAGAACTCCATCATTCTCCCAAACCCCACTCCTCTAGATGGAGTTCCAAATAGCTCTGAGGAGAGTAGTGTAGAGTTGATCCTCTGCTTTAGTGAATTCAGAGTTCTAGCCCAGAAATCAAAAGATTTTTCATCAAGATTATATAGTACATTAGCTAAGAAACAGTGGACCTCTCGGAACGCCTCAGCCGTGCTAGGGGGCTCTCCGGACCCCGCCCACCAGCTTCAGGAACTACAACTCCCAGGGGGCTGTGCGACCAGGTCTCACCCCCCCCCCAATACACGCGAGACCAAGCTAGGGACCGGTCAGTGCGGGGAGTCCGGAGCTCGCGTCAAAGGGGGCGTGTCCAAGAGGCCCCGCCTCGAGGAGGAGGGTCGAGGCTTCTCCCGGCACCGTGAGGTGCTCACTCCTCCCAGCAGTCCTCGCGTTTGCCCCGCTCCCCCGCGCGGCCCCGCCCCTCAGTGCCTGCGAGCGCGAAGAGAAAAGGTGCTTTCCCTTGGAGAGTGACCCGGGAGGGCGCGCCTTTCCGCGGCCTCTCACGCTGGCCATGGGCCAGAGCTTCCTCCCGCGGGCGGCAGGGATGAACCTGGCGTGCGGCCCCTCCCCCCCGCGGGAGGATCCCCCGGAGGCGGACGCCTGGGGCGAGGGAGGGGCGGGAGGAGGTGGGCGCGGCCGGAGACCCGAACCGGTGAGGAAGCGGGTGAAGCCGCTACAGCCGAAGCGGCCCGGGGGCAGGAGCATCCCCCGGAGCGGGAGGAGGCCTTGGAGAGGAAGCCCGGGGGCCCGAGGCCGCCAGGGGGCCTGGAAGGGAAGCCCCCGCGTCTCCGTTCTGTGCTAAGTGCTTTGTGGATGAGCTGCTCCTCGGATCCAGACTAAACCAGCTCGCTCTGCGTTTCATCGGTGCATGCTGTGGGCTAACAGAGTACGGGGTTCAGATTCCACCCCGGACCGTTACTGGCTCGTGGCCCTGGAGAAGTTCCGTAACCGCCACGTGCCTCGGGCGACACTCCAGGATTTGCCTCCTCAGTGGATCTTGCGCTGAGAGCAGGAGCTCAGCATTGCTGTAAGAATTGCAGAGACCCCTGGAGAAGTGTAAAGACGGTGCCTAACTTCCTTGGCAGAGGACATAATTCGAGAGGACAATTTAAAGAACGCTGGCTTTGAGGCGAGGAGTCTTGAGTTCCAGGTCTGGCTGTGCCTGTCAGTTGCCTACTGTGTGCTCTTGGGCAAGTCACTTACCTTCTGTGGATCTGAGTTTCCTAGTCTAAAAGGGAGTGGGTTGGATTGGATAATCTGTAAAGAATCACTCCCACCTATGAGATCATGAAACCTGTAACTTGTGAGGTGTACAAACCGTGACTATAAAAATTCAGAGAAGAATGGTTGGGCCTAAATGGTGGAAGTGGACCTTTGAGCTGGGTCTGGAAGAATGGCTTTGGGTAATCAAAGAACAGATGAAAGATTATTCCAGGTTATGGGAACAGCAGTAGCAAAGGTAAGGAGCCTTATCCAGCTAGAGACATAAGTTGCAGAAAAAATAACGTTATATTACAGGGAGATTGGGCATCTAGGGGATGCAGTGGATAAAGTGCCCAGTCCAGAGTCAAGAAGACTCATCTGTCATCCTGAGTTCAAATCCTTCCTCAGATACTTACCTGGGTGACTTTGAGCAAGTCACTTAGCCCTGTTTACCTCAGTTTCCTCATCTGTAAAATGAGCTAGAAAAGGAAATGACAAACCACTGCAGTATCTTTGCTAAGAGAACTCCAAGATTACAAAAGCAGCGGTGTCTTAGTTCTAAAGAGGGACAAAAGTCTCTGCAGATGACAGGTGAGAAGGAGATATCTATTTAAAATGAGAGGAAAATATCCCTACATCAGTCTGTCTTAGTTGAATGGGGCAGAGATGCCTGGAACAGAATTGTGGAAGTCCACGGTAAAATTAGAATTGATTTCTAGAAGTTGTCTAAAAGTTAGTAATGAAAAAGTTTGATCTCTAAAGGATAAGTGATCAAAAGGCACAAACAGTTGTCAGAAGAACTGCAAACTAATAACAAGCAACCATATGAAAGATTGCTTCTGATCAATAATAACAGAAACATAAATCAGAGCAACTGTAAGATTTCATTTCCTCCCCAGCAATATGGCAAAGATGGTCAGTCTTGGAGAGGTTGTGGAAAGGTATCTGTTAACACCATTGGGGGACTTGTGAATTAGCCCAACCGTTCTTCAGAGTAATTTGGAATTCTGCTCAGCGGATAAAAACGGTCATATTCTTTGACCCAGAGAAGCCACTGGTAAGATCCAGGTCAGAGATAGAAGTAAAGCTCTAATACACAACAGAATATTCATAGCAGCACTTTTTGGAGTAGAAAAGAACTGGGAACAAAATAAATGTATGTCACAATCCTTAAATTGTGGTACATGAATATAATGGAATACTACTGTGTGTAAGAAATGATTATAAAGAATACAGAGAAGCATGTAAGACTTTCACAACTTTCTATTTAACTGAAAAAAAATAGCTAAGGGGGAAGAAATAATTATTACTCCCTTCTGGTGACTGAGTAGCTCTTTTAGAAGAGGTAAAAGTACAGTCAATTCTAGTTTCTGGAAATTTGGATTAGTAACTAACCATGCCAATAAATCATTGATTTGGTTTAAATGAAAAATATTGTGGTAGAAGACCCAGTACTGCTTATCTTTTCTAAAGACTTGGTCTTGGTGAACTTTTCTTTCTTCTTGCTTTCATATTCAGAAAGTTATCAAATTCTAAATCAGTCTCATTTATATACTGATTTAAAACTTGCAAAGCACTTAATATCTATTATTTCCTTTGAGCCTCACTATATCTTTGTGAAGTAAGTACAATAGGCTCTGTCATCATTTTCAGATGAAAAAACTGAGCCTAAGGGAGGTTAAATGGCCTGCCCTCAGTCTTTTCAAAACTGGCAAAGTCCTAGAAAGAAATATCTAAACCAGGGGTGGGAGAACCTGCAGCCTTGGAAGGTCTTCAGGTGCCACCCTTTGACTGAATCCAAACTTCATGGAACAAATCCCCTTAATAAAAGGATTTGGACTCACTCAGTCAAAAGGCTGCACCCAAGGACCTAAAAGGCCCCACATTGCCCCAAGGCTGCATGTTCTCCACCCCTGAAACCATAGATTCCCAAAGTGGGCAACACTGCCTCCTAGGGGGAACTGCAATGATGGGGTGGGGTGGGGGGGATTTTGGGGGGATTAGCTTCTGATACAGTTGAGGGGTGTCGAATAAAAATAAGGAGGTGGTGGAAGCATAAGGAAAGAAAAGAAAATTTTTGAAGAACATACATATTTCATCTGTTGTATAACAGAGTTAAAATCATGGTGATTACATTATTTTCCAAATAAACATACAGATTGCAAGTTATAACCTATCAGTGGTCAAGTCTGCCAACTCAAGGGTTGGCAGGTGAGTGTGTTGCTCATTGTTGGGAAGTCCAGTATGCATTAGTAGGAATAGGTGCTTGTAATGACTTGTTTACAATATACTATACCATTACATGACCCAGTATTGCACCATCAAAATATCAATATGGGGGAAAATTCCACAAATTCATAATAAATTATTAAATTTAATAAATTATTAAAGTTAAGGTGCATCATTTAAAAAACTATGGGTGTGCTGAGTAATTTTTTTTAAAGGGGATAGTAGGCCAAATAAGTTTGCAAATCTCTGATCTAAACTCTTTTTCTCTACTTCATCTTCCATTCATTTCTTAAAGCCTAGTAATCGTGATTTCCCATACCACTACTAGTCTGAAACTAAACTTTCCAAAGTTAACATCCAATTGCTAAATTCTATAGCTTTTTTTCTGTTCTTATCCTGTGTCCTCTCTGCACTTTTTGTTACTGTTGACAACCCTTTTCTCTTGGGTTACTCTTTCTTCCTTAGTTTCCATGTCATTAATTTTCCTGATTTTCCTCTTACTTTCCTGACCACTGCTCAGTAACCCTTGCCAGAGCGTCATATATGTCCTGCTCATAGCTCTGTCCCGGGCTTTCTTCCCTTTTCTCATTTTACCTTGATGATCTCCAGTAGGTTCAGTTAGCATTTCTATGTGATGACTTTCAGCTCCAGTATATATCCATATCTAAGATTCCTCTTGAATTCCAATCTAACTTGCCTGCTGGGTACTTCAGTCTTAATGTCTCATTATCTCAAATTTATCATGTTCAGAATGGAATTGATTTTTCTTCTGCTTTTACCCAAACCTGGCCCTGCTCCAAACCCTCTTATTTCCATAGAGCATATCACTATCCTTCTGGTCCTCCAAGTACACTTCAGAATCTTTGTTCTCTCCATGCCCCATATCCAATCACTTGCCAACTACCCTAGTTTGAGTCTTCATCACCATTTGCTTGGCCCACTAATATTGGCTTTCTGATTGGTCTTTCTGCTTTAGTCTCTCTCCCCAATCCTTAATCCGTATAGCTAACAAAATAATCTTCCTAAAAACACAGTTCAAGAAATGTCATTCCTCTGTTCAGAGTTTTTCATCAGTTCCTTATTCCCTCTAGGATGCACTACAATAATTTTTAAAGCTTTTCACAGGTTGGTTACAGCCTCCTTTTCCACACTTGCTGCATATTGCTTCCCTCAGACATGCTATGTTCCAGCTAAGCTAACCTAGAAGCAGTTCTGCAAACTTAGCATTCACTTTCCATGCTGTGTCTTTGCCTAACTCAGCTCAATTAGGAATGTACTTTGAATTGAGAATTTCCAAGAATTCTTTATTTGTATCCCCAGAACTGAGCACAGTACCTGGCCCAAAATAGGCATTTTAAAAATGCTTGTTGATTGACTGATTGATCTGCAGATAGGTTCCTCAAAAATTTACAAAACCATAAAAACCAACCAACCTACTGAACTTATTATCAGGAAGCTTTTATTATGTATACATTTGTGTGTCATGTTCATTAAGAGCTTATAAATGTAAGATAGTTAATACCAACGTGTTGTTTTTCTGATGTTACCACCATTTCTAACAATAGCAGTTGCCAAACTATCCCCTTTATACCCAAACATTTCAAGTGCTCTCCACATCAGGAAGCTAGGAGATGACAAGATCCTATTTATAATAAATAAGTTTCCAGTTTCCCATGGAATCTTAACTAAAAGGTAACAGACTTGGAGCTGATCCTTTTCCTTTTGGGCCTTAGGCAGGTGCTCTTTTGCAAGGCTGCCCTGTCCTCTTGTTCACTTTTCCAGGTAAGGAAATTCTGTACCTTCCTTTGTGAAATCCTTCCAAACCTTGGCTCTATATTTACTGGAAAATTACTTCTCACATCTAATAGCAGTTCTTCCTGAGATAAATTCCAGTACAATTTTGTTAGAGATGAATAGCTTGCTAGCCATCATCTTCCATAAATTATCAGTTCAGTGACAGAAGAACTGACATTTTTTTACTTCACAGCTTTTTCTGCAGACTAAATAAGCAAAAAAATGAATCAAGAAGATTTGACTGCTAAAGATCAAGAGGTTTAGGCAAGAAGCTCAAGAGTAGTCAGTCTAGTGAATGGTGATTATAAGCAAGAGGCCCAAGAGAAAAACCTTGTTGAAATGCTGGGGAAAATCATAATTTAAGATATCTCTACTACACAGAATTTGGAATAGGAAATTGGTGTACTTGCAACAGTGAAGATAATGATTGTGGGGGTCGGGGTGGGGGTGTGTGTGTATGTGTGTATGTGTCCCCTTTGTTTTAGGAAATGCTATTTCTGATAGTAATTTTCACTTGTGTTTTTGAGAGTGGCAAAGACTAATACATGATCAGCATTCCTTTACACAATGTATGTATATGAAGATTAGTCTTTGGTTTCAGAAAGTATCTGGTATTTGAAGAGCTGGTTTTTGGTATGGTATACTTATTATTTTGTCAGACGCAATCCTAGTTTGGCTGTCCTATAAAGAATTTTCTTGTCATAAATAAGTCATTATGTACTAGAAATACTGCCTTTCCCTCTTGCATAGTCTATTTAATTTCTCTTTAGAGAAAAATGGGGTTTAAACTTTAACATTTTTCAGATATTGATGAATTCATATAAATCTATGTTCTTTTAAGGTTTCAGCTCCACTTGGAGCTCTCCTTCCGAACGAGGACACTGACTGTTTCCTTTTCTTTGTGGAGTTTCTGGTGTCTTAGAAGGCTTGAACGCCTACTAAAGTTCCTCCCACACGTGCTACACTTATAGGGTTGCTCACCTGTATGGGTTCTTTGGTGCTTAATGAGATGGGAGTTCTGACTGAATCTTTTTCCACATTCATGACACTTAAATGGTTTCTCTCCTGTGTGTGTTCTTTGGTGAGTAAGAAGATTTGTGTTTTGACTGAAGCTTTTCCCACACCACGAGCATCTATGTGGCTTAATTCCTCGATGTGTCATCAAGTGTTTATTAAGATCTGAGCTCCATCGGAATCTTTTATCACATTCTTGACATTTATAGGGTCTTTCTTCAGTGTGGACTCTCTGATGCTTAATAAGGTCAGAGCTAACTTTGAAGCTTTTCCCACATATATGACATTTGAAAGGTTTTTCTCCTGCACAAGCTTTCTTGTGGACCTCCATGAGTTTTCGTAGACTTTTTTTCCAGGAAGCAAATTTCTTCCATCTTCCTACAGGTAAATTTTGCTGTGACTTTCCTTCCCCACACTGCTTTTCATTTTCTTTCAATTCTGCCCTCTGAAGAACTTTCTCATCAGTCGTTTTAGATGTAGATAAAGTACTATCTGGTGTTTGTATTTCTAAACAAATATGATGTACTGCTTTAGGCTTTTCATTCTGCTTAGTAGCCTTAACCTCATTAGGATAAATAGAAGAATCAGTCATTTCTATTTTGGGGAAAAAGCAAATCACAGAAAGAAAATAAATTAATGATACTTGATAAAAATAAAAGAATAGAATTTCTAAAATTGCTAAAATCCTGAAAGCACTGAATACCAGAATATTTATTTCTGGGTTAGTTTGAACCATTCTTATTCACTGCTCACCTGTATTAGAATCTTCTGGGATCTCTTTGGATTCCTTAGAATTTGTGACACATGGCTCTTCCTCTTGTTCCAAACAGGATATCAGTCCGGGTTTGGGGATCAGAAATAGTGCTGAGGAGAAGAAACAAGCAGCAGTCATCTTGGCAATGACTTGTTACTAAGTTAGATGCATATTTCAGGTATGACCCAATGATTCCTTGGAAAATGTTGTACATTTCTAAGGAAGTATGAGGTACTGAGTTTTTCCAGCCCCACCACTGTCCTTAATTTTGAATGTGCCAGATCTCAGCTCGCTATCTCTGAGGGGTTTATGTGATAAACGGGATTGAGAAACAAATTATGCAGATAATAACTCACATTTCTATAGGACTTAACAATTCACAAACTACTTTCCTCACAACAGTCCTATGAAGTAGTTAGCTTTATCCCCATCTTACATGTACACTGTCAGAAATCACGTAGCTAATGAGTATCAGAGACAGAATTTAAACCCAGGTCTTCGGAGTAAGGCTAGTACTATTTAATATTACCTTTGAAGGATGCACATATGACACACTTTTCCCCACCACTGTTCTATTTGATTCATTGTATTTGTTGAGGAGGAAGAGGAGCAGCAACTAAACCCTTGAGAGTGTCAGCAATATCTACTTCTCATATCAACTGCTTTTTAGTAATGTGTTTCAGCCTCTTAACTATGAAGATAGATTTGTCATAAATGGAGACATTAAGGGAAAATTTTCAAGGTCTAGAAAGAATACAGAAACAAGATATCCAGAGATATAAGTATGGAAATAAAGTAAATGCATAAATAGAATTATTGTCCAATTTGTTCCATTTCCAAAACTGGCTCCATGAAACGGTGACCTGAAATTTAAAGTTTGGAGGACCAGAAAGCCCAGGGTTGACTCCACACAGAAAGACTTAGATGGAAATTCACCAGCTTTGGGAGTCCAGTAAGCCAAACATCAATCAGCTTTTTTGATTTTTCTCTTTTGTCATCAAGATCACTATAATAAGGGAATGGCGTAGAGATAAGGACTTTTATGGCTCCTTTGGAAAATGTACAATCCACAAGAGATGACACAGGCTTGTAAATGGAAGACAGGTCAAATGCCACAAACCCTCTATTTCAAGTTTGAGAGGGAGTAATTAAAATTTGAAGCTTCCTGTACTATAAGAAGAGCTCTTATAGTAGGTAAGTCTTTCTGATACATGGGTATATGTGAATTTTCTTTAAATTTAATTTCATTTTCAATAAAGATTATTTCTCTTTCCCTTACCCCCCTTTCACCATTAAAAAAACAAATTTTTTGTTTTTTAAAAAAAACAAAAAATATGCAGTCAAGTGAAATATGTTATTGCATTGGCCATGTTCAAAAGATGTTTCAGTCTTGTGGGTATATTCTAAGAAAGATGAACATGGAGGTGTAGCCAAAATGGTGGAGTGATACGAAGCAGTGCAGTCAGCTTCCCTAAACAAATTCCAATACACAGATCTAGAAAAAAGCATACCACCAATTGAGAAATGCAGAAAATGGCACAATGAATCCTTTGTTTGACTCAGGTCACCATGGGGATGAGGATAGACTAGGAGCACTGCAGTATTAAGAAAGGCTGTGCAAAGGCAAGAGATCTCAGACCCAGACCCACACCAGGGTACTGTGACAAGGACAGCTGCATACTGATAACTCTGTTGCCCACTACCCAGTTCCAGGTCAGAGATCTATGCTGGACTAAGAAAGGCACCTGCCCAGGGGATTTGACATTCTCAGTAGAAGAGGCCCTGGGCTGTGTATGGAGAAAGTTCAGAAGCCAATAGGCGCAGCCATATAGCTCAGAGCAAGATCTCACTTTCTGCCTCTAGCCCAGCCTGCAGAGGAATGAACTCAAGAGAGGAATAAACTCAGACCAAAGGAGAGCCTGTGGTTCCACCCAGTGGAACCAAAAAAGCTTTCCAGCTGGCTGGTGGGGCAGAGTCTAGTAGTAGTCTACTTCTGCACAGACTCAAACTTAGGTTGGCAACTTGCAAAGCTCGGACCAGGAAGGTCAGCAATCAGACTCTGCCCTGGATCAGACCACTTTGGGAGTAGTGAAAGCCTGTTGCTGAGATTCTAGAATAACGTAACACTAAATGTCTTAAGAAATAAGCAACAAAAGTGGCCCTGGTCTGATGTCTAGAAGTAGGCTGGAAGAACTGGTGGGGAGGACGGGGGTAAAACTACATCATAATGAATTATTATGATGGACACAAATGCACAAGAAAAGAATTATTCTAAACTATCTACACCCCAAGCCTCAGAGAAAAACACAGCTTAGGCATAAACTCAACTGGAATGCCTAGAAGACATGAGTTGAATTAAGAGTTTAAAAGTAAATGGAATGAAAATGCCTGAGGAAAAGGTTGGAAAAGAAATGAGGGCTGTGGAAGAAAAGCAAAAATCTCCCTGAGAATTAGAAATGAACCATACAGAAACCAACGACTCTGTGAAACAACAGGAAATATTCCAACAAAATCAAAAGATAGAAAAATTAAAAGAAAATACAAAGTGTCTCACAGAAAAACAGCTGACCTGGAAAACAAATCAAGGAGAAAAAGTCTAAAGAATCATTGAAGTAATCACGAACACCATGATTGAAACAAAATAAAGAAAAATGCCTGACATCCTATTTCAAGAAAACTGTCCAAACGCTTTAGAACCAGAGAGTAAAGTGGAAATCAAAAAAAAAATTTACTAGTCAGTCACCTCCTGAAAGAAATCCCTCAAATGAAAACTCCCTGGAACATTATAGTCCAACGTCTAGAACTTCTAGGTCAAAGAGAAAATACTGTTACCAATCAGAAAAGAAGAATTCAAGTACCAAGGAGCTATAATCAAGGTCACACATGATTTAGCAACCGGAGAACCTGGAATATAATTCCTGAAGGCAAAGCATCTAGGCTTAAAACCAAGAATAATTTACCTAGCAAAACTGAGTATAATGCTGAGGGGAGGGCAGAGGAGGGGGGGGAATCTTTTATTGAAATAGAAAACTTCCAAGCATTCCTGTTGAAAGAAACCAGGGCTGCAGAAAAACTCTGAAGGTCAAACACATGAGTGAAGAGAAACATTAAAAGGTAAACATTAATGAACAGTGAAAAAAACAACAAAAATAAACTCTGTATAATCAAATATAGGAAGATGGTACGTTTCCCATCTGATCTCTGTCATTTTATCAGTGTTCACAGAGGGCAATTAGATAAGGCCTGGAAGTGGTTCTGTTATGTTTTGATGATTTTAAAAAACAACGCGGAGACAACACACTGGGACGTGGGGACAAGGAAAGGAAGGCTGAAAAAAACTATCTGATGTAATTAGAACACACAAGTGAACATCTATACAAATAAGAAGGAAGAGGTAGGTGAGCAGATTACACCTGAATCTCACTCTCACCTGAACTGATCAGAAGGAAGACTACATACTCAGAGTTGAGTACAGAAATACATTTCACTCAACAGGGAAATTGGGGTAGAGAGAAGGGATGAGGAAAAATTAGAAGGAGGGCAGATTAAGGAAGGGATTAGTTCCAAACAAAACAAATTCTAAGGATGTACAAAAAATATAACTCTTTTTGAGGTAGCAAAGAATAGGAATCTGAGAGAGTACACATAACCTGGAGAATGGATGAACAAGTTACGGTATATAAATGTGATGGAAACTACTGAGCTGAACTCTTCTCAGTATAATGACAAACCAGGATCCTAGAGGACCAATAATGAAACATCCTATCCATCTCCTAATGAGAAAAGTGAAGGATTCAGAAGGCAGAATGAGACAAATATTTTTTAGGACATAGCCAGTGTGGAAGTTTGATTTGACTAATAATACATGTTTGTAATGGGTTTTATTTTTCTTGTGTTCTCAATTGGGAGGTGGAAGGGAGAGAAGGTGGATCTTTGCTGACTAAAATAAATATATGTTTTAAAAGGTGAGCATATTAGAGTCCCTCCCGCACCTCAGCTTTTAAGATGAAGGCATTCTTACCTACTGAAATCATATTGTTGTAAGTCTCTCGCATGACATCCTTGTAGAGGTCCTTCTGAATGGAGTCCAGTAACTGCCATTCTTCCTGAGAGAAATACATGGCCACATCCTCAAATGTCACAGGACTCTGAAATGAGAATAGGCCCCTGCTCACAAGCTGCCACCAACCTCCATTTAGTCCTTGGATAATGAATAATTAAAAATTAAATATGTAAAAGGAATCTGGATGATGATGATGTTGGTACCTCATATGTAACCTCTGGGTAAATGGCAGGGAGAGAGCAAAAAGGAAGAGGTATGGAGAAGGCAGCCCAAGGAATAAATAAGCAACCCACAAATTTCCCAGCTCCTCTGCACAACAAGTCCAGCTGTCCAGAAAATAACAGATGAAATTTTCTAAAGGAATTATTGAACAAAAAGGTTCAGAGGAAGCAAAGAAAGATGCTGACAAGGTCATGTTCAGTTAGGAAAAATGTGATTTCAGAAGGGACCTTGAGAACTACAGCTCACCTGAGACTCGGGTGTGAAAAATACAGATGCCACCTCCCAATCTCTGGTAGATTTTTCTTCAGGAAATACAGGAACCTGGTGAGCAGGCAGAGCTGAAGAGGGAGAAAAAAGCCAGGGAATGATGCATTTCTACTTTTGCGTTAGGGGACACCTTAGGCTTATTTCTGAAATATAAGAGATCCCTTGGTTACTTCTGTAAGGCATGGGAAGAGGTGGCCTTCGCACTGCAAATGAGAACAAATATTCCGTCAGTCCAAAAGGAAAATGAATAATACAGTGGAAGATTTTTTGAAGTGGAGGCAATCCTCCTTATCCCAATTCTGGCGTCCAATGTCATTTTCCCTCAATAAGTGGCTGTTTTCAAGACTATTACAATTAAAAGGGTTTTGAATTGAAATTCAGAGATTGATAGAATATTCCAGTTAGCTAGATACTCTAGTATTTAGTCTGAAATTTAGGAGTTTGGCTTTTGTGTTTTTTCTGGAAGTTCTAATACATAGTGCCTTATGACTGAGAACCTTTGTCCTGCTCCTCTAGAGAACTGCCCAAGTTCCTCCCCTTTTTTATTTCTTCTCAAAGTAGAATCTACAACACTGATCATTTTGATGTCCTACCCTGGCCCTCAAGCATTTTGCTTCTCCACCCTCACCCCCATCAAACAACTTTCCACTCTGTGGCTATGTGTGAGCCTGCACATCCTTCACTGCAGAATCCCTTTTCCCTGATGATGAACTATGTGGTCTCCTCAAGGGTAAGGTTTGTATTTTCTGCTTTTGTATCCACTCCAGTGTCTAGTACAGCTCTGGGCACCAAGGAAGTGTTCTATAAATGCTTGTTGACTGAATCTCACCACCCCTAAGAGGAGGAAATTATTGATGAAGCTCCTCACCCCTCTCCTCCACAGGCTGGAGCTCTTTTTCAGGGTCACAGCTCAGAAGTTCCTGTAGTCGTGGGTGGGTACTCCACAATTCCTCTTCCTGGAACACCCCCATACGCTGGGGCTCTGCTGCCTCCATATGGAAGCTTAGTGCTTCCGATGATCTTCCCAAGGGTGTTGCCTTCTCTGAGAGTACTTCCTGTCCCTGCTCATGGACTGTAACCTGGAAATTAATCCCCATCCTCTATTACCACAGGGCTTGGGCTAGAGAGCAACATTTATTTGGGGAGAAAGTAGTAGTTAGGGTTCAGTCCTTCATGTAGAGGAAATGTTGGGCCCTCAAAAAGAACAGTAGAGTACAACTTCTGGCAGGTCCTACAAAAACAGAAAAGCCTGGTGACAGGCATATAATCTGTTGTCTCAAGAGGAGCCTAGCTAATTCTGATTGTCATCAGAATATTAATAACATTCATTATTAGGTAATAATTTTTTCAACACAGTAACTTACATAGTTCCTTTACTGAGATACAAAGTTTGTGATGTGCTGGTGCAAGCTACTAGTATAGCACCAACACATGATGAAATCACAGATCTTTGTAATGTTAGCCAGTTTTCCTAATTTTTTTTTCCTCGGTTTCCCCTTCAAGCCAGATCCTTCACTCTGGCTCATGCTCTCTACTTATACAACAACCAAATTTTCATGTGGGGGTGGGGGTAAGGGTGTCAGTGTTGGAAAGGAGGAAGGAACCAGTTCCTTTCCCATGTGGTCTTGTTGAACTATTCATGGTGCAAAGCATGAATCTAGACCGGAGTACACAAGATCTAAAGATTGTGCCTGATGTTCTCGGATTTGGGGGTAGGGATGAGATTCTGCTGTTTGTCATCATGTTCCTGAGGGTTTGTTTTTCAGTGCAGATGCCTAGGGAAGGAAAACTTTTTCTGTGCCCAGGATATGAGATGCTTGGGATGAAGTAGAGATGAAATAGATAGATAGATAGATATAGAGATATTTTTCTTTCCATTTTTTTTCCTTTTCTTTGATGCTTTTCTGGAGTTACTTTCTCCTTTCCTTTTTTTAACATTGTTTCTTCCCTGCCCGTATTTTCTTATTTTCATTGTTTTCTTGGTTATTTGTATTTTTTCTACTGGGGCTGAAGGAATTCAAGTCTTGCCTTCTTGAGTAACCTCGATTGTCCCATTAGCTTCTCCTCCATCTACCTAGGCCCAATCAACGCTGTCTCATCAGAATTGCCTCTATGTCCCTATTACCCACATTACAGTTCACACCACCACCTTTTCATTGTATTCCACCTGACCACACAAACTCCTCTATCAACAATCCCAGTCTCTTATTATCTTATGGTATTACAAATACAAACTAATTGAACAAAATGAAACATTACTTTCTGAAACAGAAAATCAGTAACCCTAAGGCATTAGAGAGCCTAACTTGAAAGGCCAGAGATGTGACAGACAAGTCACTGGATAACAACCCTTACAAATATACTCTCTTGCCCTTCATAGCAGCCTTGCTGATCCCATATTGGGCTGATCTTGGTTAAAGACTCCAAACTTGTCATTTCTGATAGGAAATAAAAAGTGATTGAAAAGAAGACACTGCAAAAAATAAAACACTTGAAATTAGGACCAACATAAAGTTAAGGTCATGGTTCTGGCCCTAAAAAGAGGATAGAAGGAGTTCCGTTTTCTTAGCAAAGGGAGAAAGAAACTTATGAGATTTCAGTAGCATGGACAGATATTCTGAGCACTGGCTCTCACTAATGAGAAAGTCTTTTGCCATAATAGTATGCAATTGGAAAATTCTGGAGGAACAAGAGTGATATTTTCTATCTTACCCTCCATTTTTCCACTTTTCTCATACCTCATTGTCCAATTCAGGAATCTTCTTTCTGTCTCCTTCGTTCTGTCTTGCAAGTGTGCTCTGCAAATCTTCTACCAATGTCACTGCCTCCTTGATGGTCGTTGGGGAATACTTTTGAACCCTGGTCTTTGTCTCCTCAGGCAGAATATTCATGAACTGCTCCAGCAGCAACAGCTCTAAGATTTGCTCCTTTGTGTGGATCTCTGGCTGCAACCACTGATGGCAAAGCTCCCTAAGTTGGCTAAGGGTCTCCTGGGGACCCGTTGACTCCTGGTACTGGAAGCTCCTAAAGCGCTGTCGGCAGCTCTCGGAAGCAGGTTTATCATTCAATAGGGCAGATTCCTGAGTCTGGATGGAATTCTTTTTTAGGTTTTTTTCTACAGGCCCTTCTTTCTCCCACAAAGCTTGGATCTGGGGATTCAGATCTGCAGCCACCATTAGCTCTATGGCCATCATCCTGTTCAAAATGTTGCACTCTTGCTTTCGGTGGCCCTGCTGGTCCTCACTCTTCCAGTTCTAGGTATCTCTTTCCTGGTATAAAACTAGGATAATCTTCTTCCTGAGGGCAGATTGAAAAATATGAGCATCAACAAGGAAGACTCAAAAAGCATTATTCATTTGGTGCTGCCTGGGAGCCCTAAACAGTCTCCATTCTGACACTGTTAAGGCTGGTGATAGGTTGTACCTTGTTTTAGGTTTTTTTTCTTTGCCTGACTTCCAAATATCCCCCTTCTAGTTACATTTGTATTCACCTAAACTTTCAACATCTAGAAAGTCAGAAGAACATTTAACTTACAGTATTCACTAAAATATTGCATTAAAAAGAGCCTTGGGATCAGCTAAAGATTTTATGTATCTGTTTGCCTACATACTGATCTCACAAAGATGGTAGGAAAATCAAACATTGATACTCATAAATGTTAAGTTTTCACAAATAATTATCCCAGGGGAGAACCTTGATTCTCTCACCTTGATCTCACTGTTGTAAAAGATGTGATCCGCCTTATTCGTTGTTATCTGTTGAGGCCATCAGCTACAGCCATGGACTGTGGAATTAAAATCAGAAAACTTGGGTTTGAGTCCCAGGTTCAAGACTTAATAGCTATATGACTATAATCTTTCTGGGCCTCTGGGCCTTTATAAATTTGGTGATAATGATACTTAGTATTTCATAGAATTGTGGAAATTTCATAAACTGTATTATGTAAATATAGATTATTTTACTATTAATATTTTCAGTACATTGAGAATATCTCATGTGAAAAAATAAAGTCACAAACAGTATGAACTGGGAAAGAAAACAGAGGCCTGGAAAGTAGACCCATTCCTCTGTAACTCCACCCATTTACTCTTCCTTGAGTCATCCTGGATGGGTCTAATGCCTGGTAGGAACCTCACAGTCCGTCCCAGATGTGGCCCAGCCCTACTAAGCTCTCAAAGAGCCCACATCTGGGACAACAAAACTTTTGTCCCACTGGCTGTATGTACACACTTTTCCTCACAGCTCAGCCTGCCTACAAGCAGGATTCAATTCAAGGAGAACCTTTCAGGATCTATGGCTCCTTGCCACCAATATTCTGACAACCCAGACCACACCACGTGCCCCGAGTTCCCAGAACCTGCGGCCGAGAAGAATGCGCTGCTACCCCAAGACTTAATGACGTTGCTGCGTCTGTCTGTGTTCGCTACAGCCACTTCCACACTTCCTCCTGTCACCGTCAGAAAAGGGAACAAGAACTGGTGACGCCCCTCCCAGGAGCTGCTGCCTCCGTCAGCCTCTGGGCCCTGACACTGCAGGCTCATTCAGTCCGATGTATTTATTAGAGATCGATTACGTGGGCGGTGGGCCCTGCGCTACGGGAGGCGCGCGCGCTCGCGTGTGTGTGTGTGTGTGTGTGTCTGTGTGTGTCTGTGTGTGTGTCTGTGTGTGTGTGTGTCTGTGTGTGTGTGTGTCTGTGTGTGTGTGTGTCTGTGTGTGTGTGTGTGTGTCTGTGTGTGTGTGTGTGTCTGTGTCTGTGTGTGTCTGTGTGTGTCTGTGTCTGTGTCTGTGTGTGTGTCTGTGTGTGTCTGTCTGTGTGTGTGTGTGTCTGTGTGTGTGTCTGTCTGTGTGTGTGTGTGTGTGTGTGTGTGTGTGTGTCTGTGTGTGTCTGTGTCTGTGTGTGTCTGTGTGTGTGTCTGTGTCTGTGTCTGCGTGCGCACACGCACGCACGGCCAGCTCCCTGAGCCTGCGTCCTTCTCCGCAGGGCACACACACCGCGCCAAGCGCACACGCAGGGAACGTGGGCCGCGGGCACTGCCCACGAGCTGTCCCCGTCCTCCCTGGGGCAGCGGGCGGACGGCTCCCTTCTCGGCCAGACGGCCCAGGCGATCTCTTCCGTCCCCTTACACCTCCAAGAGGGCGGCGTGCGAACCACGCCACAGCCCTGCAACCGGGATCCCCTCCCTCCATCGCCAGCCCCCGGACCCCGCGAGACGTCACCGTGGGTGATGTCACGTCAGTGTGCGTCACGTCCCTTCGGGGGAGGGTCGTAGGAAACCAGGGCCGAAGGCAAGCGGAGGCGAGAGAGAGGCTGCGCGGCGACCTCGGCCCGGCCCGCGCCCCCAGCCCCGCCAGGCCGGGCCGTGAGGAGGGGCCGCGGCTCCCCCGCTTCGCCCCTCCCCCCACCCTGCCGGGCCCGCTCCCGCGGGTCTCCCTGCCGAGGTCTCTTACCCCTTCCTTGGGCAGCGTCCCGCGGACTAGGCCTGACTGGACCCGGAAGTGACGCCGTGCGGACGCCGGCCCGCCCAACCCTGCCGGTTCCCTCACCCCCTTCGGTACCTGTGCGGGGGGCCTCCGGCGTGTTGAGGTGCAGAGGTCGGAAGGTGGGGGAAGGTGTAAATGCCACCGATTGCCGGGTCCCGCCCGGATCCTAGAGGGGCCCCGGAAGTGTCTCGTCATGTGGGGCTGTGTGTAGAGGACTGCTTCCGGTCCTGCGGCCCGGGTGTCCCACCTTGGCGGCGCTCTGCTGTCCTCGCCTGTGGGGCGGCTGAGGGGCTCGGGAGCGGATCGGAGGGATTTCCGCGGAGCCTCTCCCGCCCAGGGCCCGTGTCTCGTCCGCCAGGCCCACCCCGGCCCTCGGGCCCCGCCGCGGCCTTGCGCTCGTGGGTGAGACGCCGACGCCCCAGCGCCCGCCGGGCCGCCCGGGTTTGACCGCAGACACCCCTCGTTTGGTGATGCCACTCGGCGGAAAGCCGCAGCGCCTCGCGCGGGCCCCGCCTCCACCTAAGGCCCTGCCTTAGCGGGTGCGAGGAGTGCACGCGGCCCGGGGAGCTTGGGGAAGCCGCTTCTCCACAGGCACCTTGGGGGTGGAGAGGACGGAAGGCTGCCGAGAAACGCCGTAGGGGGAACAGGCTCTGCGAGGCGGCCTGGGACCAAGAGCGTCAAAGGGAGCGCTCTGCCGCCCTGCGCTAGGATCCAGCCAGCTGCCCAGGCGGCCTTCTGTAGCGCGAGGAAGATACCGCGGCGGAGAGCGGAAGTAAATGCCGAGTTAAGGATGCGTGGGGAGGTCGTTCAAGGGCTGAACGAGGGGACCGCTTGGCAGAGTTTAGAGGGGGGGGGCACAGAACGTGGAAAAGAGGGATCAGTGTGCTGTCCCTTCCTCAGAGTTCGTGGTTTGTGTACTCTCCGCTTCAGAGTTTCCCATTGAAGTTTCTCCTCTTGGGAATTTGTTTGAGGGTAACCCTGGTTCACACCATGCCCTTGAGTCTCAGTTCTCTATAAAATGGGAGAATTGGCTTGTGTCATGGGTCCCTTTGGTAATCTGCTGAAGCCTATGGGCCTCTCCTCAGAATATTGCTTTTAAATGCATCAAATAAAATACATGGGATTACAAAGGAAACCAATTAAATTGAAACACAGTTGTCAGAATAATGAATAAGTTTACAGATCTCAGATTAAACACTCCTGTAGGAGAATATCTCTTTTAAGATCCCTTCCAGCTCTAACATCCTGCGAATTTTTGAACTGTTTTGATGGGATCAAGACGTGCATTCAGTGTGTAGTTACACGGATGTGCTTATACCTTTTTGTCTTAAATAGCATGCATATGCTAGTGTGCTAACTAAAGTAAGTGGTGCAATCCTGGACTGAGGAGCAGAGTTGGTTTTGCCTCTTTCTGTTCAGTGCTACATGATGCTTGATTATTGTCAAACCTATTTGATTGGCTTTGCAGAAACTAGTGTATGTTGGTCAGTGAGTTTTAAACTATTTTTATCGTAGAACGTCATGTCCCATGTGATCCTCTCCATTAATGAGAACCTAACATAGTCTCTTAGAGCTAAAGTGAGGGATAAATCATAGATCTTTAGTATAGAGTTCCCACATGAGAGACTTGAGAGAGGTCTACTCAGCAGGAAAATAAATTCAAGTCATTCAGTTATTATCCTTAAGGAAATAAAATACCCAAAATGTCAGTCTTTCCATCATTCCCTGACACACTTTTCTTTCTTCCCAGTACATGGAATGGAAGACAGCTAAAATGTCTGTACCCTCTTATGTATTTGTGGATCAGGAGTGCGAACAAGCAGAAGATTTCTGAGAAACTGAAATCACAGAGAGCGTTACCAGAAAAACCTCAAGAGATTGTGCTGAAATGGAGGAAAGACAGTGAAAATGAAAAAGTTGTGGAAAAATCCCCTAGTTAAGAGACTATATGAACTCACTCCCCAAGAGAAGGATTTACAGAAAAGAATAGACCAAAATTTCCAAGTTAAACCCCTAAAAGTGCCTTCCATCTGCTAAAAATTTTATGATCTTAACTCTGACTAGAGTCTACACTGAAGAGAAATTATAAGTATCCCAAATATGAGAAGAATTTTTCTTAGAACTCTGCATTGATTCAACTCAAGGAAGCTAAGTCAGAGAAGAAGTCTTTTAAATGTTCTAAGTTTGGGAAAACCTTTATAAAGCTTTCAGACTTGGGTACCCCAATACAACCATACTTCTGAAGCATTGTAAGCATCCAAAGTCTGGGGAAGATCCTCACTGAAAGTTATACTTGAGATTAATTCATTAGAGACCTCATACCAGGACAAGAAAAAAAGAACCAAAAACGATAGTATGATGGAAAGAGCACTGTACTTGGGGTCAGGTCGTTCTGACCATTAATGTGACATTAGGCAAGTAACTATTTCTGGGACTCATTTTCCTCATCTGTAAAATTGGAAGTTGGACTAGGTGATCTCTAAAATCTTTTCAACCTCCAAATCCTATGACCTGAGTGTGTGAAAAGCTTCATTCAGAGCAGAAATGTCATCAACCATGAAGTTAATAATCAACTAATGTAATAAACATAAGAGATTTGTCAAGACATTACCGAATATAGTAAAATTGCATTTATTTTGATAGCAGGCTGCTTTATTGACTTCACCATTCAGCAGAATGCCCTCTGTCTCAAGTTCTATGTACATCAAAATAGCACATATGGCAGGTCCTGGAAGACTAAAAATCAGCCCCAGGTTCCTAAACTGTTGCCTCATTAGCTGTATTTGCTGAATTGTACTATTTTTTTTTTTGCTCAGCAGTGAGGTGAAGCTGCAGCATTGGGAAAGAAAGAAAGATTTGATCTCAGTCCACCAACTGGTTTCCTCTGTTTCCCTCCTTTCAGCTCCCTTTTAGAGACTCTCAGCATCCTTTGATTTTTCTTTGCTTTTATTTCCTTCATCTTCTATGTTCTATGTTGTCCTGTACAACTTCTTTCATGTGGGGTTAGGGAAGAGTTCCAGGGTGTGTATGGGTTTCTTTCCTTCCTGATTGTCTATACATAAGGACAAGAAGTGAGAGGGTACTGAAACATTCCTGAAAATTTCACTATTATAGGGCTATAACAATAATAGGGAAGAGGAGGAGGAGGATTCTCAGTAGTGCTGTTTTTTAAAAACCATGATAGAGGGAACCTCTGATGTTCATTATTAGGTCATTATCTTCCCACCAATCCATACTACCTGCTGTTGCCATTCTGTCAGTATTCTAGTACCAGTATCTGTGTCCTCTTTTTTCAACTTTATACTTTTTGTCATCCAATATTGCTGTTTCTCTCCTAGCTTCTCTTGTTTCTGTATGTTGAAATAACATTCAGTATGAATAAGAGAGGAAAATATACAACATTGAATTTAGAAGAAAAAATGAAAGTCTTGAGTAGAATTGAATCTGGGCACTCTCTCAAAAGTGTAATGGATGAATTTGGAATCAGTAAATCAACATTTTATGACATTAAAAAAAACAAGAAATTGATTTTGGACTTTGTGTTAAAGCAAGATATGCCATTAGTCGGAGCAGAGAAAAGAAAAAGAACGACAGGTGCCAAATATGGTGATATTGATGATGCAGTGTACATGTGGTACCAACAAAAGCGTTCAGCTGGTGTTCCTGTTAAAGGTGTGGAACTTCAGGCTGCTGCTGAGAGATTTGCACAGTATTTTGGTCGAACAGACTTTAAAGCCAGCACTGGTTGGCTTTTCAGATTTCGAAATAGACATGCAATAGGGAACCGAAAAGTGTGTGGGGAACAAATTCTGAGTTCAATTTCAGAAAATGTTGAACCATTTAGACAAAAGATATCCATGTTCATCAAAGAGGAGAAACTATGTCTGGCTCAGGTGTACAATGGGGATGAGACTGATCTCTTTTGGAAATCAATACCAGAAAATATTCAAGCAAACAAAAAAGATATATGTATGCCAGGGCAGAAAATAAACAAAGAACGATTGTCAGCTCTTTTGTGTGCAAATGCAGATGGGACCCACAAGTTGAAGTCAGTTATTATTGGAAAATCAAAGCAGCCCAGGTCTGTTAAAGATGATGTAAATGCTTTATCAGTGATATATAAATCTAGTAAAGATGTCTGGTTCACCAGAGAATCATTTTCAGAATGGTTCTTTCAAAACTTCATTCCTGAAGTTAGAGATTTTCAGCTTAATGTCCTGAGGTTGGATGAAAAGGATATAAAAGCAGTGTTACTGCTAGACAATTCTCCTGCCCATCCTTCAGCTGAGTCTCTAATTAGTAATGATGGAAGAATCAAATGTATCTTCTTCCCCCCAAATACTACGTCATTGCTTCAGCCAATGAATCAGGGTGTGATCTTGAGCTGCAAACGACTTTACAGATGGAAGCAACTTGAAGAGAGTCTGGTAATCTTTGAAGAAAGTGGTGAAGAACAAGAAACAAGAGGAGAAAAAACAGTTGCAAAAGTCAAAGCTTATAACATAAGAAGTGCAATTTCTAACTGGGCAAAAAGTTGGGATGAAGTAAAGCAAATAACAATAGCAAATGCATGGGAAAATCTACTTTACAAGAAAGAACCAGAATATAATATTCAAGGCTTGGAAGATGGGGATTATAGAGAAATTCTTGAGCGATGTGGTGGCCTAGAGACCAATTTAGAAGATGTCAGGGTGTGGTTAACTGCAGATAATGAATCATGTTGCCCCCCCAAAATGGAACATGTTACTAGGAAATTTACCCAGGAAGAAGGAATTGTTGAAGACAAAGTAAAACAACATTCAGCAAAGTTTAAATTATCCAGTGTTCGAGAAAATTTGGATTGTCTTCTTGATTTTGTTGGTGCCACTCCAGAGTTTCAAAGATTCTACTTCACACTGAAAGAGATGCAACAAGAACTAATCAAAAAACAATCTCAGAGAAGAGTCCGCTCCAAAATTGATAACTTTTTAAAACCAAGGGTTCGTAATATTAAAGATTCTTTTAATTTGCCTTCAACTTCTGGGTCCAGTAATTGAGTCTTCTATGTCAAAAGACTTGTGTTTGATGTATTTGATATAGCAAGGTTGGTGTGAATTGTAATTTTTTTCATTAATTTACCTCATATATGAGTGGCCATTTATATCTTTAGTTTATATTGTGTATAGTACTTGAAAGTAATAAATTGCCATTTCTTTAAAAAATATTCTCCATTTGGACATTTACTGCCTCTGTCATTTACTGCCATTACACTCCACTGTCTAATTCAGACAGTGGAGGTTTCATAGTGCTAGAAAAAAATGCGTTGAGCATAATGTGGGAAAATCTTTAATTCACATCCCAAATTATTTCCTATCAGGATAATAATACACAGAGCAAGAGGTAGAATTGTTACTTCTTACCAGGTAAATGTGACATAAAGATATGCTGGTGAACACTTTTTATTTGATATTTTTTTAAAGTATGTATTACATGTATGTCACTATGCTGGGTACTGAGAGATACAGAGTTTATATAAGACTGTTCCTGCCTTTCTGGAGCAGTTAGGTAAAGAAATAAGACATACAAATATCTAATATAAAATGATAAATATACAAGAAACATGCAAATAAATCAGATTCAAAAGGGGAAAGGTCATTATTGGGAAGAAAGTCTTCATGGAAGAGATGCCATTTTAAGTTAGACTTTAAAGAATAGGTGGAAGGTACATATAGGTGGCAGAGACCATTCCCTCAGATATTGGGGACAGTAAGAGAAAATAAAGGCATGGAGGTGAGAAAGCAAAGGCCATATGTGAAGATGGCAACTACTTGGCTATAATATAAAGCTTCTGGAAGGGAAAAATGTAAGTTAAAGCTAGAGAGATAAGATGGTTCCAGTTTGTGGAGAGCCCTAAGTCTTAATGCCATGCTTAAAGAGTTTGGTCCTCTTAATAGACAGTAGAAAAATGGTAAAGAGTTTTAAGCAGAGGAGTGATAATGACCAGATCTTTGTATAATGAAGATGTGTCTAGCATCAGTATCAAGTCAACAAACATTAAGCACTTACTGTATGCCGGACACTGTTAAATGCCAGGGATACAAAGAAAGAGAAAAAATAATTCATACTGTCAAGGAGCTTACAGTTTAATGGAGACATTCGGCAAACAGCTATGTTCAGAAAAGATACAAGAAGATAAATTGGAGATAATCTTAGAAGGGATGGACATCAAGGGAGATTGGTTGAGGCTTGTGTAAAGAGGTAGGATTTTAGCTGAGCTGCACATACAATTGCTATTGATGCTCCTCTTTGGGAAGTAAAGGAGAGAAATTCCCTTCCCTTTTTATTTGCTTCAGTATTCATGGGAAATGTAAAAAAAAAAAAAAAAAAAAAAAAAGGCAAGTCCTCGAGAGCTGACACTCCTAGCTTTTCTATTTTAACCAAACCCCTCATAACTCTTGTGCCTTCCCTTTGTTAATTATTTCCTGTTATCTGTATAGCTTGTTTGTATATATTTGTTTGCATGTTGTTACATTAGATTGTAAGCTCCTTGAGGGTAAGAATTGTCTTTTTGTATCCCTAGTGATTAGCACTTTGCCTGGCATGCAGGCAATTAATAAATATTGATTGAAAATTCCTATGTTCAGTCTCCTTGATTGGGGACTGTCCTCTAGAAAACCACTCTAATATTTTTTCTCCTGTTAAGTATTTGTTTGGTTTAAGAAGTCAGATGGGTGCTTTAGAATACAGTGGCCCATAGTCTCAATTCTGGGCAACTTTGGTAATTTGGAGAGGATCCAGAAGTCTATTTGATAAAATTTTTAGTTGCCTCTCCCACTGCCTTGCACTGAGTCTCAACACATTTGATGCACAGTCCTTAGACTCTCCTAAAATTTAGGAAATAGCAAACCTCTTCAGTATTTTTGCCAAGAAAACCCCAAATCAGGTCACAAAGAGTCAGACACAACTGAAATGATTTAACAACAAAATAGTATTGTGTGTGTGTGTGTGTGTGTGTGTGGACCTAGATTTCCCATACTTGGGTGTACTTGGAGCTTTGGCCACTTACTTTACACAGTTTACTTTAAACAATTATAAACATTCAACAAAGCTGTATAAAATTCCAATGGCCCTCTTTGGCATTTAAAAAAGACCTGTCCCAACTTGAAGGCAGAAAATAACTTTTTTTTTTTTTAATCTGAAGTTTGGATATAAGATAGAAAATATGGCGATAGGAAGACCCCAATAGAAGGCATTCATTGTTCAGGTGAGTATTGATGAAAGTCTATATTAGGATGATAGTCATGAGATTAGAGAGGAGAAGACCAATGGATAAATGAGGGAGGAGAAGAGTAAAGACAATACATTAAAAGTTTGAACACAAAAGATTGTCTTCAGTAGTGATAGTGAAGTCTGAAGAAGCAGGCTTGAGTGAAAACAAAGTATTGTGAGGTAGTGGTGGTTTTGTACCTTTGGTCAAAGTATGTGTGTGTGTGTGTGTGTGTGTGTGTGTGTGTGTGTGTGTGTGTATACATATACACATATAGTTGGTGATGCAAATCAAATATTAAGCATTCACTGTATATTAGCAGGTTAAACACTGGGGATACAAAGAAAATTCTGTGCCTTCTCTACTCAGGGAGACAATAGTTACAGAAATAATAGAAATGAAATAAAAGCTCTGGGGGGAAAATTGGAAAGAAAAATAATCTTAGAAAACATGATAAACCTTACCTAAGAAATGTATTCCCTGAAAATTAGAATTAACCAAAACAGAAATCAGTGACTCCAAAACAAGAACAAAAAAGCAAACGATTGAAAAAATAAAAGAAAATAAGATCTGATGTAAAAAACAACTTAGAACATAATCAAGGAAAGATCATTGAAGAATAATCAGACTCCCTAAAAACCATGATTTTTTTTTAAAAGCTTAAACACTGTATTTAAAAAATTTGCAAATGAAAACTGCTCATATCTATTAGGACCAAAGAATAAAATGAAGATATAAAGAATTTACTGATCTTATATCAAATTTCTCTGATAAGGGTTTGGTTTCTAAGAGCCATTCCCCAATAAATAAATAGTCAAAGGATATTAATAGTTCTCAAAAGAACTGCAAAGTATTTATAACCACATGAAAAATTCTCCAAACCACTAATAATAAGAGAAATTATAATCAAAACAACTCAAGTTTTCACCTCACATTCTGAAAATTGGCAAAAATAGCAAGAAATGGCAGTAGTCAATGTTGGAGGGCTTCTGGGAAAATAGGCACACTAAGACATTGTTGCTACAGCTATAATATGGTACAGCCATTTTGGAAAGTAATGTGGAATTTGCAAATTAAGTGACTAAAATGTCTACACCCTTAGAGCAAGAGGCGCTGTCACTTGACTTACACCCCAAGCAAGTCATGGATAAGGAAAAAGTCCCCATATACTCCAAAATATTTGGAAACAGATGCTCAGCATTTAGGGAGAGGCTAAGTCAGTTGTGGTATGTGGATGTAATAGAATACTACTGTTATGTAAGTAATGATGAATACAGAGAATCATGGAAAGATCTCTGTGAACTGATACAAAGTAAAGTAGAGCCAAGGAAACACCACCAAAAATGTAAATTGAACAATTAAACATCAAAAAGTATGAAAAGTTAATGTAACAAAATTTTAAAGATCAAACCAGACCCAAATGAAGATGTATGAAAAAATACCCCCAACCTACCCCTTTGTGGAAATTTAAAATCCCACGGGTGTTTTTATACATTATACATTTTTGGATTTTTCCAGTGTATCAACCAGTTGGACTGATTTTTTTTTCCTCTCTAAAAAATGCCCCTTGTCATGTGGGACGGCCCTCAGAAAAGGGAAAGGAAGGGACATGTGGGACACTGGTGATATAAGAAACAGAAAATATCAATTTTAAAAAAACATTTAAAAATACAGAACAACTCTTCAAAGAAACCCCCAAAGGAAAAGTCCCAGGAGTTTCATAGCCAAAAATCCATAACTCTGATGTCAAAGAAAAAATATTTCAGATATCCAGAGAATTTAAATACAGAGTAACCACAGTCAGGATCACACTCCAAATGGCACCTTCCATTACAAATGAGAGGAGATTTTCGAATGTAATATCCCCAAAAATAAAACATATGGGCTTATAACTAAGAATAATCTATACTACAAAGCTAAGTATAGTCTTATAGGGAAAAAGTAGGATCTCTGATGGAATAGAAAAACTTTTAATTTAAACTTTTCAATTTCAATTCACTTTCAGATTTTCAAAAATTTCAAAAAAATTCCTGAGGCAGGGAAAAACACAGCTGAGTAGGAACCTGGAAATGCAAATACAAGAAAAATATAGACAGAAAAATATTTGAATAATTGGAAGGGGCAATATGATGCTAAAGGGGCTAACATTCTGAAAGAGAGAAGAAAATTGTCTCTTTAGAACTTTAATGTCTCAAAGGGCATTGAGGAAGTTAAATAAAAACAAAGGAACTGACTGGATTGATTCTGTTCTAAAGTTTTCAAGGGAAAAAGAAGGGAGAGTGAAAGGAATACATTAATGTAGAAAGGAGAATGAAGGAGTGAAATTTATGATTTCTCATACCTGGTGTACATAAAAATAAACATGGAGGAGGAGGTTGGGGCACTGGCCATTGCATGTGCTTCATTCTCATCTGAATTATACAAAGAAGAGTTGAAAACCAACACACAAAGAACTTTGTGTAGAAATAAACTCAACAGAGAAACAAGTGGGAAAAAGGAAAGGTATTGTTAAGAGAAAGAGTAATGCCAGAGAGAAAAGTCAGAAACAAAACAAACCTCCTGATCCTGAAGAGGAGATTAAAAAGAAAAGAGAAGAACTGGAAACTAAGGGATGCCCATCAGTTGTGAACAGCTGAACAAATTGTAGCACATAAATGTAATCTAATATTGTTCCATGAGAAATGATAAAAGAAAGAATTGTGGAGATCCTTGGGAAGTTTGAAATGATGCAGAATGAAGTAGGCAGAACTAAGAAAATTGTATAACAATAATTTAAACAACAACAAGGGGAACCTAATGATAGTAATCACCAACATAGCACTTACTAATGTGCCAGGCATATGTTAACCACTTTATGATTATTTTATTTGTTCATTACAACACTGGGAGGTAGGTGTCATTATGACCCCCAATTTTACTGAGGCAAATAGAGGTTCAATGATTTGCCGGGGTCACGCAGCTGATTAGTGTCTAAGGCCAAATTCAAACTCAAGTCTTCTTGACTCTAGATCTGGTGCTCTACCTACTGCATGACCTACTGCCAAGAGCAATATTGAAATGAAAAACCATTTTGAGAAACTTAAGAACTCTAATCAATGTAATGACTAATCACTTCCTCATCTAGGATGAAGCATGAGATGTACATTTTTGGACATAGCCACTGCCAGTTTGTTTAAATTTGCTTATTTGTTGCAAGGGTTTTTCCCCCTTCTGTTTTTAATTGGTAAGAAAGGGAGATGGAAGGGGGGAATAACAATGATGCCAAACATGAGAGCCATTGGAACATTTGTTAAAATGCAGAGAAGAAAAGGAGATTCTGAAGAAAGCACAGACAAGAAGGGCGGTTTTTAAAGTAACTCGTTGAATTTATCATATACTTTTTAAAAAAGCAATCCATATAAAATGGAGATTCACCTTTTTGCATAAAATCCTTTTTGTGTTCTGTAGTTATTGAAATGGGTGGCCATTGATTGAGTGGATTGAGTGCTGGACCTGAAGTCAGAAAGACTCATCTTCCTGTGTTCAAATCTGAGCCCAGACAGTTATTGGCTATGTGACCCTGAGCAAGTCACTTAATCCTGTTTGCCACAGTTCTTCATCTGTAAAATGAACTAGAGAAGGAAATGGCAAACCACTTCAGTATCTTTGCCAAGAAAAACCCAAACGGGGTCATGAAGAGTCAGACACTACTGAAGGATAACAAAATTCATGGAAATATCCTTATTTAATTTAAGAATTTCATAAATTAAAAAAACTGTCTCTCCCATTTGCCTCTGTAAGTGAATAAGTGGAGAAAAGGCTCTTGAGTCAATCTGTATCCAGGAGATATGGGATTTTGGTGGGGGGAGGGGATGGTACAAATGCTACTGTCAATATTTTTCTGTCAAAAGATTCTTACAAGCTTCACTTAAGGGAAAACTGTCATGGTGGTCTCAATATCACTAGGCCGGATCTTATAGCATATATCTTGTCTCTATCATATTCAAACAGATCTGTCAAGGTCTAAGGTCTTCTTCATATTCTTACCTAAGGTTTTCTTCTGGGAACATCAGAATTTAGGTCTTTTCTGTATCTTCTCAAAAAGAGCTCTCAAAGCACTGAGCAGAGAACAGTCTTTGTTTAAACCAATAGCAATAACAAAAGAACCCACAAATTATTCGCACTCAAGCCTATAAACAGTCTCTAGTCCTTCTATTATGGGTGTATTCTGTGTCTCAGGAACTTATACACAACTTTAGTCTTGGTAGAGCTCTCCCCAAATTGGAAAGGTGCGTGAAGTAGAGTAGCCTGTCATTGGGCGACTGTTACTGTCATTTGTCATTCGTTTCAATTGTATAACTCACTGTATCCACAAAAGGTAAAGTCTGAGTTTATTCCACATTATAGCTCAATCCTTTGCTGCTCCAAACATAAAAGTTCCTATTTGATTTAGTATTTCCCTTTAAGAGTCCAAAAACACTTCACTGTTCTGCCACTACTTCTATCCCCTGCTTCCATACCAAGCCATGATTGCTTAGGTCACAGGGTTCCCCAAAAGGCATATGTTATAAGATTCGGCCTAGTGGTATTGAGATGACCATGACAGTTTTCCCTTAAGGGAAACTTATAAGAATCTCTTGACAGAAAAATATTGACAGTAGTAATTTTTTAAGTTTAGTAGAGCTATGTTTCCAAAAATAGTATCTTTCTAGCAGTTTGTTTTTCTTCTTGCACCTGTGTACCCCTCCCCAAAATCCCACGTGCCTGAATCCTGATATTCAAAGTGGCCAACTCCAAGTGCCCACCAAAATCAGGGTGTATCCCAGATAAATCCCTCCATCAGACGGGCACTTTGGAGCATGCCTTTCCAGTTGAATGGACCCATGTTTCTGTACTCCCCAATGCAGCCTCATCTTTACATGAGTCCTACCTGGTTAATGTGTGTGTCTATCTGAGTGGTATATCAGGTTATCTTCTGTCCTTTCTCTTTCCCTTCTTCCCTATTGCTTGCCAATAAAACTTTGTATTGAACTGATTTCCGTTGTTTTACATGTTATTCTCAACATCTGAAATCATTAAGGGACTGTTTTTCCCAACTCTCTGTCTGGTCTACAGGCCTTCCAACTGGGTTCACAGATAAGGACTTAACCACATTGGCAGTTGCACCTACACTGGGGGGAGCATGATGCTATGAACTCACTTGTAGAAAGCAAGGATAAAAAGGAGAATCCCATAATCCTCCTGGTAAGGACTTCCCTTGTAACAGAGGACTGTCATAAAACAGTATGCTTCCCTGAAGTGGGGTACTCAGCTACGTAGGCTTCCTTCTAGGAAACTTAGTCTAAATGTGTCTGATCGTATTTTTTCTCCTACCTCTTATACTGTCCTGCTTCTCTTCTTTTTTTGTCTGTCTTTATATGAGACCTTTTAAAGGTCAACCTCCAAATGGGAGGAGGGGGTAAATAGAAGTAAACACTTTTGAGGAGGGATAGGGTCAAAAGAGAAAATAGAATAGATGGGGGGCAGGATAGGATGGAGGGAAATATAGTTAGTCTTTCACAACATGACTGTTAAGGAAGTGTTTTGCATAAACTACACATGTATAACCTATATTGAATTGCATGTCTCCTCAGTGGGGATAAGTGGGGAGGAAGGGAAACAAGTTGGAACTCAAAATTTTCAAAATGAATGTTAAATATTGTTTTTACATTCAACTGGGAAATAAGATATGCAGGAAATAGGGTATAAAAATCTATCCTGCCCTCCAAGAAAATAGAGGGGATAGAGATAAGAGAAGGGAGGGGTGTGATAAAAGGAAGGTCAGATTGGGGGAAGGGGTAATCAGAATCCACGCTATCCTGGGGTGGGCAGAGGAGAGAAATGGGGAGAAAATTTGGAACTAAAAATCTTGTGGAAGTAAATGTTGAAAACTAAAAATAAATAAAAATTTAAAAAATAAATAAAGACTAAGCTCAAGAGTATATATAGTTCAGGTATACTAACTGGCTTTGAGTCAATCATTGTGGTATGAATAGTGTAAGAAGGCAAATAATTCACAACTTATTAAAGAATTAACATTGTAAAGGGAATTTTATATTGCATTAAGGAGACATCTCTTCCACCAGTGGTATGGAAACTCAAATAGAAACAGATCCCTGCAGGGGAATATTGACTTTAAAAACATCAAATTAAAAAGATCAGTGTCGCATTTTTATTTTGTGAAACATTTCCCGGTTATATTTTAATCTGGTCCTGATTTGCACTTGGAAATTTGAGGGAGGTCACTCAATTTTTGCAACATATAAATGAAAGAATAAATAAAGCATTTATTATTTACTATGTTCAACGCTCTGTGTTAAGTGCTAGGGACACTGATGGAAAAGCGAGACAATCCCTACTCTTAGGGAGCTCAATTCTAATGACTGAAAAGCAAATATTGAAAATTTTGTCTTCAAGTCATGTGGTTCTTGGGAACAACGACAAAATAGAGGGTAATGCCTCTTCTTTAATGTCACTTCCTCTGATAAAATCCTATCAGTTTTGGATGTTTAACTATTTGATGTGTTCAAGGACTTTTGTGACAAGAACTTTCTTTTCTGGTCTATGACTGTAGGATCTATAGGAGCGGTTGTCAAGCTGTATGTTCATAGAAGTTGCTTCCTAGGATGATGTCTGAGTGGAGAACAATGGGTTGGAAGAATTGCTGTTCCCAAACCTCTTGGGTTCAGAGTCCTGGGCTGCCCTGACATATCAGGATCCAAGGGGGAATGGAGGCTAAGATGGTAGTAGTGGCTTGACTTGTGTGGCACATGCTTGCCTCCTGTCTTTCAAGGTGCCTTGCTACTTCAGCTAGGCTCACTTTCCTGTGCTGTATATGGTAGTTGGTTGACAGTTAGTGGAGATGATTGGGTACTTCCCCAGAGGAACTGTTTCCTCAGATGATGGCTGTGAAGGACTGAGCTGGAAGCAAAACAAATGATCTGGGAGTGCTACTATTACCAAGGCTTTCATGGCTTTCTGCTGAGGAAATTAAAATCATTTTGTATCAAATAACAATTGATTCTATCCTGCAATTGGCCTATTCTGTATTACTTGTATAATTGCTGAAGCCACATTTTTCTATTCCTGAGTTAAGTTCAGAAATGCAGCTCTTCCTCTGAGTTAAAGTTACCAGTTAATTTGTTATCAACCCCAAAAAGTATATTGTCTAACTTTGCCTGTCCTTGTACAGTCAAGGAGGGTTTTATCTCCTTAACATACCCTTCTAGTCCCCAGGGAATCTACTAACTCAGATCTACTTACAAGGTCTGTGAGACGCTGATAGATCCCAGTAAAAAAAAATTAACATTCTTTAATTGTCAGAGACAGGTGGTCACTAGCCCCATTTGGGTATGCTAATCCACTTTCCTTAAAATAAACACATTGTCCCCTTTTTGATGATGCTGTTATCTACCCTGTGACCAATTGTACTATCTTCTCCACCTACCCAACTTTGTACTCGACATTACTCAGGTCATTGTCTCTCAGTTTACCTTAATTTTTGTACCTAACACTGCCTTTTGGCGGCAGTTGGTAGGCAGTTTTTGCTGGTGGTGATGTGGGAACAACCTTCTCCTGGTTCTGATCACTTCACCATGAATCAGTTCATGTAAATCTTTAAAATTATCCTGCTTCTCATTTCTGATAGTACAATAATATTCCATCACAATCATATACCATAATTTGTTCAGTCATTTCTCAATTGATGGGCATCCTTTCAATGACCAATTTTTAGCCACCATAAACAGAGCTGCTCTAAATACATATGGATCCTTTTCCCTTTTTTATGATCTCTTTAGGATACACACCTAGCAGTGATTTTGCTGGATCAAAGGGTATGCACAGTTTTACAGCTCTTTGGGCTATAAATTGCTCTCCACCGATAGCCTATTAGTGCCTCAGTTTCCCTACATCTCCAATATCCAACATTTTTCTTTTTTTCATATGAGCCACTCTGACAGGCGTGAGGTGGCACCTGAGAGTTGTTTTAATTTGAATTTCTCTAATCAGTAGTGATTTAGAGCATTTTGTCATATGACTATAGATAGCTTTGATTTCTTTGAAAACTGTCATACATGATCTCTACTAAATAAATTGCATAATCATTGCTATAATAATTAAGGAGAAACTACTTCAGACTGATCAATTCATCAACAAGCACTTATTAAGCAACGATAATTATGAGCCAGGTACTTTGTTAAGCTATGGGGAAACAAACAAAAACAGTCTCTGCTCTAAAGGAGCTGACCTCATGAGAGAGACGTACAGAAATAGGTTCATAAAAGATAAATTCAGAGTAAATGTAAGGTAACTTTACAGGGGGAAAGTCCTAAAAGCTGGAAAGGGGGTGGGAATTGCGTAAAGCTTCCTATAGAAAGTGAGATTTTGCTGGATATCACAGCCCCCAAAATTCTTTATACCATATATCAAGAAATTATGAAGCAAATCCATCCAGAATTCATAGAAGCAAAAGGGAAAGTATAAATAGAAAGAATCTGCCCCTTGATAAAAATCCAAAAATTAAAACTCTCAGGAATATAATAGCCAAAATTGAGAGCTTCCAGGTCAAAGAAAAAATATGCCATGCAGCCAGAAAGAAATAATTTAGGTACCATAGAGACACGTTAAGAATAATAAATTAATTTATATTAGTAATGTGCATTTATTTAGCACCTGTGAGAAACAACGGACTTCCCAGGCAAGATCAGGGAGTTAGCCTGGATGAGCTTCCACTGTCCACTGCCTCCCTGGTGATGGACCCATTCTCACTGAAAGAACTCAGAAACAGAGTGAACAGAGGAAGGTGTTTATTACACCTCTCACTAGGAAACAGGTGTGGTGCTCACTAGGAACACCCCACACTGATACAGAAGCAGAAGTCAGTTTAAATAGTCATACCCTTCCCATCAAAATCAGTTGGTTCAGACTTCTCAGGGTTACACTCTTCATTATCCTATGTTCCCTCCTTAAGCATGAAGTTAATTATGTAGTCATAGTAGTGAGGATACTTGTGATCTGGGAATGACCCCTAGGGTCCGAGCCATTTGTCATATTCCCACCTTTCTAGTTTTCCCTAAAGCAACTTTGTGCTCAACCACAGTCATGGCAAAATAGGTTATGAATACTTATCACAAGCTCCCATCAGTCTGGGAACTCTATTATTTCTCAAGAACATTTGTAGGAGCAAAACAAGACACAATAATATTCATTCTTACATTGGGAATCCACAGGGTTCCATATTTCATCAAATATTGGTTCAATTTTCCTTGTCTTGGCAACATTTATTTAGAGGTTTATAATGTCTTAGACATTTTGGTAGTCATTTTCCCTTCTAATTTTAGTCTTTTCTCTGTTACTATTTCTTTGTTTGTGTGCTAGAATTTTAACTGAAAAAAGAGATCATTGTGGTCTTAGCCTTTTAAAATTTCCGTTATATTGCCCTGCTGCTCATTTTTATTTTTCCCTTTTAATAGTAGGTTTATCTACGGTTCTCAATGTTTCCTCAGCTTCTTACAATTGTGTAATTTACTTTTAATCAACCTTGGTACCTGCCCAAGTAGCTTGCGGGGAGGGTTGGGGGCAGGACTGGTCCCTAATAGATTCCCCTTTTCATCAGACCCAGTGCAGCTGACCCCTGCTCCAATTCCTTAGTTCTATTACTAGGCTGAATAAGTGTCTGCTCCTTTTTTCAGGATTGGGAGAGGATAGGGTGGGTGTTCCCAAAAGGGACTTTGCTGCTCCAGTGGGGAGCATAGTTGTCCCACCCTTCTCATTGTTCCTCCCTTACATATCAGAGTTGAAGTCTGTTGTTTGTTGAAGCAAGACACTGGGGCAAGGGCAGTATTGAGGTCTACCTAAAGAGTCTGCAACAGCAGGAATATGCCCTAGTGGTTCCCAAATCACCAGCCTGGTGTGCCCTGCCATAGTATGAAGGCTGGTGAGGAAGGCATGCTGAGTGTGGTAGGGATTAATGTTTTCCATTATTAATTCACAGGGCTGTTACTCTGCTGGACTTTCTTGGGCTTCTTATTTACTTGTCCTCTGAAATATCTATAATAACTTCTGACGTATCATTCCTCTTTGGGGATGTTTTTGAAAGTGAGTGGGGATGGAAAAAAATGTCTAATCATCAATTGGTTGATCCTGTGGCCTGGAAGAACTTGACATTTTCTTTAATCTTTATAACTTCTCAGATCTCTACAAAATAGTAATTATGCAGAAGAGATAAGGTAATTTTACGTATCTCCGTGGTCTAAGACACCAAGAACCCTAGAGGTTCTTGTAAGTAAATTCAGTGAACAGAAGAGAAAGTTAATCCCTAGTTCCTAATACTGTCACTCAGCATGGCTGCTCCCACTGGCCACCACACTGGCAGCAAGTCTGTACAAGGAGACCCATAACCTTGCAGTAGAATTCAATTCTACCCTTCCTCTCTGCTCCTCCTAGTACTGAGAAAAAGCATAAAGCAGAAGCTTGCTCAGGCTAGGATTGCACATAAACAGATAAAATCACAGGGAAGATAGTCATAACAGAAGGGAATATAGACTTCAGATGAGGTAAATGAGTCCAAACATACATGAATAAATATTGCAAGACAAAGGAAAGTGAATCAACAGTTGATGGGGCAAAGGACCCCGCAAATTCCTACAAGGTCATGGAACCCCAGAAGGATGTTCCTGAACAGTTTGAAAATGAAATAGGAATTGCAAAAATAAGATATATGACCAGCACAGAAGAAATAATTGGCAAAATATAAAACTTGAATCTGTGGTGGTACATCTCTCCAAAGAAACAAAAAGGAAAATAATCGATTGAGAATGCAAATACATAGAAGTGTAGGACAGTCTGGAAGAAGAGAAGTAAAAAGCAATAATGGTAAAAGAAAACATATCTCCATTGATCTCAGTGACAGGATGTGTGGAGACACGTAATGAAATGTCAAGTCAAAAGACCTGAACATGTGAGGCAAAAAATAATACAAGAAAACAAAGTGCTAATTGAAGAAATCCACAGTTTGCCTATAGGAAGAGAAAAAAAGCTCCATGCTCCAAATGTATGACAGAGTTGTTCAGTTTTACAGTTCTATTGACAAAAAAAAAATTCTAAAAGGAACCAGGAAAAAAGGAGTCTTTAAGGAGGAGAGGGAAACCATGGGGTGGAGATGAAGAGGGAGAGCATTCCAGGGATGGGAGACAGTAGTTGAAAAGGCAGTTTGCTAATGGAGAAGCAGCAAGTAGACCAGTGCAGCTACATCATAGAATAAATGAAGGGGAGTAAGGTGTAAAACTGGAAAGGGAGGAAGGCCTTGGTACAGATTTGTCAGGAATATCAACAGCTGTAAAAGACAGTATTTTTTTTTAATAAGTAAATCATGGGATCAACTTAAGTAACTTAAATGGATTTTGAGAATGCAAGGGAGAAGAGATACAGCTCTTGCCCATACTGATCATAAGTGTGTGATTGGTTCCTTTTTTTCTAAAATCATGTGCTGTGTCTTCTTGGGGAGCTTTTTCCCAATTCTCACCTCTATCCTGCTGCCCAACCCAGATCCTTTGGTGACTGAGAATGGGGCTTGCTCCCAGACCACAGGCCATATGAAGGAATAGGAGTTGCTCTTAGAGGAATTGGCACCCATGGGAACAAACATGAAAAGTGAGTTGCTACTTGGAACCAGCACAAACACAAGAGGAAGGAGTCAAGGAACCCACAAGGACTGTTGAATTTTTATCCTAAAGTGGAACTTCTGCTCCTACGAGAGAGAGGTGAGGAGGTAGGCAGAGAGTTCCCTCTTGGCACTGGAGGCTGGAGAGACATAGGGCAATAGGAGACATATGAATGATAGAAAGGAGTCATGAATACTTAGTCATGAGGACTTTAGTAGGGTTAAGTATCCATGGTTCAATGCCTTTCTACCACTGCTTCATCTACACATTGGATAGTTGTTAACTCTATCTAGCCCCGGGTTCTTCCTGGTCACAACTATCTGAGATACTAATTTAACTGACCTGATCCAATAATATTTTCTTGACTATGGTCAGCATTTCACCCTATTTGCCACTAACTACTGTCCCTGACAATAGTAACACAGCAGAGCATACAGAGAACTGTCCTCAAAACCAGGAAGATGGAGGGTCATGTCCCACCTCTTATATACAGGCTCTATGATCCTGGGCAAGTCACCATGCTTCTCGGTGCTCTGGGAAACTTTGCAAGACTAAGAGGTGTGAACCTGAATTGGTAAAGGGAGTTTCCCTATCCATAAGTTCCTATATAGTGCAAGTCATGTCATCATTTCTCTGATGGCATGGTCTTCTTTGCAACAAAGGACAAACAAAACAACCTGTGAGTAGACCCAGCTACCTGAATGGGAACCTAGTTAGCTAGGTAACTCAACTCCTCCTCTCGTGTCTGTCTCCCCATCCCCTTCCTTCTTTTATCCAAAGGAAGGCAAATTTCCATGGCCAGAGGGTGCCCAGTTAAGTAGGGGTTTACTGGCTAGATCCTTTGCTCTCCTTTCCCCTCCATGCCCCCTTCCCCTCCCTCTCTACTCCTCCCTTCCTCTCCTCTCCTTTCTTTTCCCAAAACCTTAAACCTACTGCACTCTGAAGTCCATAGATTGTACCACACTGGAACTCTGCCAAAGCTCCACTTACGGGCTATTTTCTGGACCCTCCTGGCTTAAGAGTGATAATCAATTGTTCCTGTTGCTGTTTCCCTCCCAGTCTGATTTAGTTATTTTTCTTTGCCTCATTAAAGCAGCCATTCCCTGACTACTTCTTAAACAGGCCTATTCATTGAATGGGCTTTACCTCACCCTAAGTGAATACCTGAATAGGCCTTGGTCTAAAGGGGCCAAGGTCTCCCATTGCATCCTGGGCCATCTCCAGTCATCCTGATGAATATCTGGTCACTGGGTTCAGATGACTCTGGAAGAGAAGTGAGGCTGGTGAACTTGCACAGCCCTCCCTCACTCAAAACAAAGTCAAGTGCAAGTCATGTCATCACTTCTCTGATGGCGTGGTCTTCTTTGGCAGTGAAGGGTGAACACAACAACAACACCAATGAAAACTAGATCATGTCTAATCCCATTGATGCCAATGTAGTCCTAAAAGGATCATGAAAATAGGAGGAATGAAAAAGGATCATTGAAAGTCCCCCTTGACAGTACTCTATAGGAGGAATGGGCAATGCTGACATAACACATCCACATTACTACTTACTGGTTCCCCCTAGAGAGCAAGAGTTCAGCATATGTGTTTATTATTTATGGCCAAAGAGAGAGCTTGAACTTCTTGGGCAGCTCTGGTCTAGAGAATATTTATTTTCTGTTCTACCTAGAACTTGTAGATGAATTAGCCCCATTACCCATCTCCACTTCCAAACAACCCACCAGTTTTTTCCCTATAACACTAGGCAGAATCAGTGGCCTCATTTTGCCTTTTTCTTCCTGGGAGTTGAAGTTGAGATCAAGAAGCAGAAATCTCAGAAGGAAGGTCGTGTGGAAATGAATTCAAAAGAGACATTCTTGAGAAGGATTTAAGGGCAGAGTTTCCAGAACTAAAGCTAGGGCATGTCTGGGGAAGCCATGAACCTAGAGGCTCTAAAGAAAAAAAACAAGATCCATCACAAACATCCTTCACAGACACAATTTGATGGATTTGTCAGGTAAGTGGTATCCTGAATTTATCAAAAATAGAACTCAGGACTTATTACCCATTTGAGAACACACATATTGTTTTACTCAATTGCCCTCATTGCCTGTCACACTGTCCACCTGGGACTGAGACCTTGCAGTTTTATTTTTTATGAATAAAGTTTCAGACACAGTTCAACCCTTGAGAAACATGAGGTAGTCAGTCTGTAATAGAGAGAGACTTTATGAGTGTGGGACCTGTAGGAAAACTTCAATTGAAGTTCAGACCTCCTGAGGTCTAGGTCACACACACAAGTGAGAAGCCCTATCATTATGAATAACTTTAGTTACTGCTTAGCACTGGACATGCACAAGAGGGTCCACATAGGGCACCAAATATGGATAGAGCTTCCACTGGAAATAGACCCCATCTTGTGCCAAAAGTCCCACACTAGAGAGAAATCGTACAAGGGTAATGAGTATAGCAAATGTGAGTCATAGCTCAGGCCTGATTAAACATCAAAGGACTCACAAAGGGGCAAAACTCTCTAACTGTCCTGATGGTAGGAGATTTCTTTGGAAAATTAGCTCTTCGCTTACACCATGGAATCCATATGGAAGAAAAGCCCTACAAATGTGCTTAGTATAGAAAACTTCTAGCTTCAGCTCTAGTCTTTACCACCTTCTAGATAGTTGGCAGTACATGGAAAGTGAGTTTCCATGGAAGCTCAGACATGTGCCACCATCAATGGTCCCACATTGAGAAAGAGAAATCATTTAAGTATAGTCAGGGTGGGAAGCTTTTCGTTAAGGAAATACTATGCCCCAGCAGTCCTACACAGGGTAGCATTCAAAATAACCCTGCAAATAAATTGGTTGTTTAATTTTCTAACTCCAGAATTGGATCTTGACATACTTCTGAAGCAGGAGAGAATATGATTTCCTCTGCATCCCAAAGTGCCAATTTAAGATGATATCTTCACCCAGGATGGAGACCAGACTTGGCATAACTCCCTGGGGACCAGTCTGCTATTGATCCCAGTAGAGAATGAGTGTCAACCATATTGTTGCTCCCAAGCCTAAGGAAGAATCAAGTTCTCTTTAGTTCAGTGTAGATCCCTAGCAGAATTTGAAGATCCCTTCAATGGCCCACATGGATAGGAATGAGAAAACAACCTCAGGCCCATCTTATTGTATGAAGTGGGCCCTAACTGAACCCTGATGGGGAGCTTCTCATAGGACCAACTCTACTTTCTTCCTTTTTGGAGTAATGTAGAAACTTGAGAATTTATAATCTCATGTCTTACATGGATAACTGGACCCTGGACATTTGATACAAAGGAGGGAGAACTGATCCCTATTTCCCACCATTCTAAAGAGATTCCCCATGTCCATTTCTTCCCCCCAAACCTAGGGAATATGGAATTTGTTCCTCTTTCTGTCATTACTTCTCTTCTAATTCTATTCCTTATCCCTGCAGCCCATGCATATGTTCTGCCAGAGTCATAATCTCTGAGAAGGATGTGATCAGATAAACTGTGAAAGTGTATCCTTCCTCATGACATAACAATGCATTACTGTAGTGATTCCCAGAGAGGTTCTTCTGTCCCATCTCTAAATATGTGTTCATCTCCTTGGCCTGGGAAAATGCTACTGAAATCACCCTTTGCAGTTTCCCTCAAGGCAGATATTGATATCAGAATAGCCATTCATCATCATCTTTCAAACTTTCTTTATAGCTTTGCGTTCAAGCGGTGGTCGATAAGCCACCCTTAACCACTACACCCTATAATCCCTTAATTCTTAAAAATATTAAGTTATTTTCCAGTCTGTTCTTTTGTCGAGATGTTATTCTGAAAACTAGGTAGTGAATTGGCTAGAGGGCAGGGTCTGGAGTTTGGAAGATCTGAGTTCAAATATGACCTTAGACACTTACTAGCTGTGTGATGCTGGGCAAGTCGTTTCTGTTTGCTTCAGTTTTTGCAAATGCAAAATAGGAATAATAAAAGAAGAAAACCTCCTTGCAGAGTTGTTGTGAGAATCAAATGAGATATTTGTAAAGCACTTAACAGTGCCTGGCACATAGTAAGCACTATGTAAATGCTAGTTATTAACTATTATTATGTTAGTGCTTTAAAAAAATCCATATATCCTACAGTGTGGGTTTTTTGCCTTAATCAAAACAGATTTCAAGTTGTCTATGTCTTAGCAGACAGACTTCACGAATTAGTATTGCCAAAAACAATAGTGGTGGTCAATCTTCGGATGATGAACCTCTTTACAGGACTAGCTGTTAATTGTGTCCAGTTGTCATAGTCTTCCAGAACCCAAGGTCACCTTCATCAAATGTAGGATTTGGAAGGGAGTTATTGCTAGCGAAAGATTGACTTGAACATGCTATTTCAGCTTTTCACCCTTATTGTCTGCTTTGACCCTGCCACATATTCATATTGTTTTACATGGTATGATTCTCAATAAAGGATCCTTTGCACATGCTTCACATGGATGGAAGATTATAGTCAAAACCTTCCTGCAGAGAGGTGCAGCTGTTGCTTAGTTACCTCAAGACTTGCCCATTATTACCTAGATCTCATTTCTTGACTCTCTTTCAGTTAAGGAGTCAAGTAGCATCTTTTCCCCCTCTGTTAAGGTAAAAGCTAAATACCACTATTAGTAGTGGTCCACAGTATGCTGTTGGCTTGCCTCCCTCCCTTATTTTTAATCCTGTTTTATGCTCCTTAAGGGACAGGGGAGCTGAAGCAGACCTCTTAATATTCAGGATCCTTTGCAAGATGTGGGTGGAGAGACAATCATCATTCACTCATTACTCCAGGTGGAACTACCACCTTCCGTCCCTAGCTGCTTTCTCTTCCTCCTCCCTTTCCAAACTTGTGAAAGAGTCCCAGGGAGGATGCTCTGTTGTCATGGGCTCTCTGAAAGTAGAAATCTCAGTCAAATAGTTAGGCATCAGTAACCTATGGTTAGCAAACACTTACATCCTTTCCTAATCTCTGTGATGTAGTTACAGTCTGCTGGGCAAAGTTCCTTTCCTCTCCCTCTGTCCCGTGGCCTCATCTTGTCATTATCAGCCCTGTTCCTTTGGAGTTCCATTATGTTCTGCCTTTCCCTACTATTTTGGCCTCTGTAACAACCCACTATCTATTAGCAGTATACTTCCCTTAATCTAAGACTTCTTCCTTTCACACCCTTCCTAACTTTATACATTGATGGAAACCCACTTTCTCCTAGCAGATGCTATATTCCTACTCACCATCTCCAGTACTGGACCTTTCTTTCATGTCTGCTGACATTGGGATAGGACAAGGAGGAAGAAAAGGAGGCTTCTTGCTCATCACTGCCACCTACAGATATACTCTCTGCCACCATCACTCTGCAACCTTTTAAAAAATATTTATATTTACTTTATATAATACATTGATATTAATTATAGTTTCTATAAATTTATATATTACTATACATAAATATACTAGTTAAAGCATATACGTATATTAGTTATATTATATTTATATAATAAATATAAAATAATAAATAAAATACATATTATATATTATATATTTATATATTGTTTATATTATACAGATTGTTTACGTCACATATGAATACATTATATTATACATAAATTTTGTGTATTCTTTCTATTTATATATTTATTGTATGTTATATTTTATTTATAATTATATATTAAATATAAACATTTGCATATCTCCGTTTTCCAATATGTCCCTACCCTTCACCTTCTCATAGAACTATGTCTTACAATTTAGGGGAAAAAAAAGAGGAAAAAATAGTTCAGCAAAACTTCCCAACACATTAATGTTACAAGTGATGATTCGCACCTCTGCAAAGAAAGCAAGGAAGTTTGTTCCCATAGCTGTTCTTTGGGCCCACGCTTGGTCTTTTTATTTCACAGGTTTTTTGGTTGTTGTTTTTCTTTCCATTTACATTATTATAATGATGGTGATTAGTTTTTCCATTTCATTTTGAATCAGTTCATATTAATTTGGAACAATCTTTCAAATAGCTATTAATAGTTTGAGAATGTTTAGACTTCTTTGATGTTCACCTCATCCATCTGCATAACTGTCTAGGTCCCAGTCCCAGTTATCTACCAGCTTCCAGGTCATTCTGCTTCCTTCTCCAAGAGCTCTGTGCCTGGCTCTCAGTCTGTCCTTCCCTGCCAATCTCTGGCCTTAAAATTGGAGATCTAAGTATACTGTTGATTTCTCCTCTAACAAACTGCCAGTTCATGGACTTCCCCAACTCCTATCATTTTGTTCCACTTAATCTATACGTAAAAAGGGTCATACCCTTCCTGTCCTATTACTCATAAATACTTTGCCTGCATAATCTTAGGCATCTATTGGCCCAGTGGACAGAGTGTTAGATCTGGAGTCAGGAAGGCCTGAGTTCAAATCCAGCCTCAAGTATGTACTAACTGTGTGATCCTGGACAAGTCACTTAATCTTTGTCCCAGATTCTGTATCTAAAAAGCAGAGATAATAATATCTACTTCTCAGGGTTGTTGTCAGGATAAAGTAAGATAATCTTAATAAAGTACTTTGTAACCTTAAAACACTAAATACTAGTTATATTATTCATAACCCTGAAATTACTCAATCTGACCATCATTTCCTATTTTTCCTTTGCCTTAACTCCTCCTAAACATACACTGACTTTCATTCACCCCATTCTTCCTTCCTCTCCCATTTTTTCACCCCAATGCTGACTTTACTGTCTTCTGTTCCCAATTCTGACTGCATAGTTCTGAGGAATTAAAATTTTTTTGATCATTTTTATGTCCCTATCAGAAAAATATTTTTGACCACAAACCTCTAAACACACATATATTTATATCTAAGTTTTATAAATGTGCCACTGTATTAATATGTGCATTATAAAGAATACAGAATAGGAAAGATGAGGCACAAATGAAATCTATTTTAAAATAATTTTGAATCTTAAACTTTTTGTTCTCACTAAATTATTACTTAGTATTTTTAGTGTGAGTATTATAATGAAATGTGCTTCAATATTTTTGAAAATCTTAGTTTAGCCTTTCTAGGTTAACCCCACTGTCCACCCTCATGCAAGGGCAAGTTCTTAAACATGCATAACTGTCATTTTTTCTTACTTACTGTGAAATAATATTTGAGGAAATTATGTAACTCGATTGAATCCATTATACATTTGTTATCTAAACTTCATGCTCAGGCCTGTGTGGCATTCCTTTCATTTCCCTAATTAACTCTCCCATAATCTATTCTGTGATCGTCAGCAATCTCTGGAGGAAAATTGATATTAAAAATATGGGGTTCTTGTCTCAGGGAGATGTCTTCCTCTTCTTCACTTACATTTCCAAGGCACTACAGACTTACAGTGATTGTCCAAGAGATATGAACTGATGGACCAGTTATTTGCAACAGCGTATCATGGTATAGACAATAAGCATTTGTCATTACCTTGGACAGTAGAGTGAACTGTCTTGAGGGACTGGGAATTTCATTGAGGAGATTAAACATTGTTAACTGGCTTGAGGCAGTCAGTAAAATGTCACCCACAAGCAAGAGTTTTTAACGTGGGTCTGTGAGCTTGATTTTAAAAATATTTTGATAACTTAATTTCAATATAATTTGTTCCCTTTGTAATTCTAAGTATTATTTTATGCATTTCAAATTATTATTCAGAGAAGGGGCCCATAGGCTTCCCCAGACTATAAAAGATCCATGACAAAAGGAAAAAAGGTTAAGAAACCCTTTATACATGTGGAATATTTTTCCATTTAGACTCTGTACGGAATGTTCTCTACTATAGTAGGGGAACACTTTCGACAAGCATATAGCAGAGAACACTTTCAGTAAGTATGTACCTCTGTTTTGTGTACTGTTAGATACTAGCTCGAGGATCTTGGAACAGTTTCTTTTGTTACATCTATTTAAAACAAACAAACAACAATAAAAACCTTTTTTTTTAAAGGTTTTTACAACCTTAAGAGATGCGTGGGAGGGATATGCCTTATTGGAGGAGAGTCTTTTAAGGCTTTGTTTTGCCCTACTAAATTAAATTCTTTGTCAGTAAAGAAGCAATACAGAGGCATTTTGTATGCCCTGCATTTTTCATTCAATGCAGTGTTTGACTCTAAAGATATGTTCTTATGTAGAATTAATTTCTTTTTTTTAAATATTTAAGTAAATATAATTTTATTGCTTTTCAGTTATAAGATGTCAGAGATTAAACCTAATAAGTTTGTATATATATATCTATATTACATATATGATACTATATATATATATATATATATATATTTTTTTTTTATAAATTAGAATTAATTTCTAAAAGCCTTACTTTTCCATTCTAGTATACCTCAGAGATATTACATGTTTGGTTCCAGATCATCCCAATAAAGTGAATATCCAAAAAAGTGAGTCACATGAATTTTTAAGTTTCCCAGTGCATAAAAAAGTTATGTTTACATGATACTGTAGTCTATTAAATGAGCCATAGTACCATGTATAAAAAAATGTACATGACTTAATTTAAAAATTCTTTACTGCTAAAAAATACTAACCTTCATCTGACCCTTCAGCGAGCCATATATAACACTTTTGTTGGTGGAGGATCTTACCTCGATGTAGATGGCTGCTGACTGATCAGTGTGGTGGCTGCTAAAGGTTGGCTATGGTAATTTCTCACAGTAAGACAACAATGAAGTTTGCCTCACTGATTAACTCTTTCTTTCACTTGTATACTTAGAGGTCATTGTAGGGTTATTAACTGGCCTAACTTCAACATTGTTGTATCTCAGGGAATAGGGAAGCCTGAGGAGAGGGAGAGAGATGGGAATAGCTGGTTGGAGGAGCAGTCAAAACACACACGACATTTAATGATTACTTTTGCTGTCTTATATGAACGTGACTCACAGCACCCCAAAACAATAATATCAAACATCACCGATCATAATATATATTATAATACATAGTATACAATATATAAATACATGTCATATACAGTATATTATAATACATGTTATATAAGTATAATATATAGTTATTATAATATAACATAATGGATATAATAATAAAAAGTTTGAAATATTGTGAAAATTACCAAAATATATCACAGAGATTTGACGTGAACACATTACTGGAAAAATGGCACCAACAGACTTGCTCAATGCAAGATTTCCACAAAACTTCAATTTGTGAAGAACAACATGTGTGAAGTGCAATAAACAAGGTATGCCAGTATTTTCATCAAAAATACTAATAATATAGTATGTGTGTGTGTGTGTGAGAGAGAGAGAGAGAGAGAAAGAGGGAAAGAGAGAGAAAGAGAGAGGGAGAGAGAAAGAGAGAGAGAGACAGAGAGAGAGAGAGAGAGAATTTTTTCATTGTTTAACATATCCACTGGTGGCAGACAAGAGTATACTTTTCTTGAAGGAAATATTTATTATATAAAGGTATGAGGTGTTTGTGTACTCTACAAGCTTCTGACTGTAAAATATGTGTAAGTTTTCCTTATCAAGGTGTTATAAAATAGGCATAAGGGTTGGAAGTTATTGAAATATTTTTTTCTGTAATATTAACATTTATGATTTTTGCTCATTCAGTAGCTTTTCCACTTTCAAATATCTTAAGAGTCTTCAAAGTTATGTCAGCTCCAAGCTAGACCTCTTCTGTGTATACTTAGAAGCTCTTCTCATCTTTGTTTTACTTATTATCACTTCTGTTTTGTCATGTTGCATATATTGAGTCCAAATCTAGTAATTCTGTTATTGTTGGAGAAAACAGTTTGTTGTAGAAATATTAACTAATCTTTTCCCATTTTCTATTTTTTTTTGTCCTCATTCCATATCTTTTGAAAATGTTTTTGAAGACTTCTGGATTAATTGATTTTCATGACAAGATTACTGCTAATTCCTTATTTACTACCTCCATGACTTGTTTTAAAAAAAATACTTATTTTGTTCAATAAGCAAAAATATTTCTCTCTTTGTTCTATCCTAGTGCTCTACCCAATTGGGAATGAAAGAAAGACATAACCCCTGTTACAAACATGTGTAGTCAAGCAAAACAAGTTTCTATATTGGCCATAGCCAAAAAAATAACTCATTCTATACTTTGAGTCCTTCACCTTTCTATCAGGAAACGGGTAGTATGTTCCATCATCACTCACCTGAAATCATGGTTGGACATTATGCTGGTCAGAGTTCCTAATTCTGTCAAAGTTATCATTGTATATATTAATTGTTCTCCTAGTTCTATCTACTTCATCCTGTATAACGTTCATGTAAATCTTCTCAGATTTCTCTTAAACCATTTCCTTCATCATATTGTATTTCATCATATTTATGTCATAACTTGTTCATCCATTCCGCATTTATGGGAACCACCTCAGATTCTCACTTAGCCACCTCAAAACGAGCTCTAAATATTATTGTACATCTTTAGAGTTTATTTTACTTAAGACTAATCTTTCTTTTATCCCTCCCTTACTTTCTCTCTAATTCACTTTCTCTCTCTCCCCTTTCCCTACTTCCCTGGTGCATGAAATGCATTTATGTGTCCAACTCTGTGTTTATGTGTTTGTGTTTGTGTGTGTGTGTGTGTGTGTGTGTGTGTGTGTATTTATATATATTCTTCCCTCCTTTTACCAGTTCAGATGACAGAATCACTCTCCCCACTGCTTCCTCTTTGTTTGGGTAGATGTCTACTTGCACATTCTGATTATGTGAAATAATTTTTCTTAACCCTTCTTTTCCCTACCTTCCCCCCACCTCTTTCTCCTCCCCTCACTTTCTATTCTTTTAAGATCCGCAAGATATAACAGAACCACTGCTAGGCCTTGCCTAATTATGACTCCTGATGATAGGGTTCATGTGTCACTTCATATTAAAATGTAAGCAATTTATCATTGCTTAGTCCTTCAGCATTATTCATGTCTACTTTTTTTTTGTTTCTCTTAAATCCTATGCTTGAACTCCAAAGTTTCTACATTAGGAATGCTTGCAAGCCCTTTGTTTCATTAAGGTGTCTTTTTTTTGCCCTGTAGGATTAGACTCAGCATTGCTTGAGTTATTTATGCTTGCAAGCCTAGATCCTTTACCTTTGTATTCCCACTTCTCCGATTCTTTATAGTAGTGGCTGTTAAATCATGTGTAATTTTAACTGGATCCTTGGTACTTGAATTCTTTCTGTTTGCAGTATTTTTTCTTTGATCTGGAAGTTCAGGATTTTATCTATAGCATTCCTGGGAGTATTCAATTTGGCACTGCTTTCAGAAGGAGACCAGTGGATTCTATTTCCACTTTACCCTCTATTTCTGAGAGATCTGGGCAGTTTTCTTTTAAGATTTCTTGAAATAAGAAGTCTCAATCTACCCAGGTCTATGACCTGGAACTGGTAGTGGGCAATGACGCTGCTAGTTGGCCCCTGCTCCCATGGCAGTATCCTGGTATGGGCCTGTGGGTGCCCTGTTATGGGTCTAGGCTCTCTTCTGACTCTAGTGCATGACTTCTCTTATGGTCATCACCTTTTCCAATGTTCATAGACCTCCCTGTCTCTTTTCCTATGCTGACCTGGGCTGGAAAAATGACTTAATGGGGCTTTTTCTTGGATTTCCCCACAAGGATGCCTTTTGTGTTTTCTAGATCTGTTTGAAGAAGTTTAGGGTAAAGGGAAGTTTACTGTTTTTCTTCCTGCTATTCTACCATCTTAGCTCTGTCTCTTCGCCATGGCTTTTTGCTGTTTTATGAATATTACTCAAAATTTTCCCTCTTCTTTTTATATAAGATTTAGGAAATGAGTTTATACCTTTAATTCTTGTTGACATTAGCTGATATAGCTCTCTCAGTAGAAAGTGTTCACTGCCTGTGGCAGTTTCCAGGTTCTGTTGGCTTTATTGTAGCTTTATTGATTGAAACTGATTGTTTCCATAGGAAAGTTATAGTCCAAGTTGATATCTATTTCTTTATTCATTTCCATTTTTCAGTGTCAACAACTTCTTAAAATAAATCTGGTTGAAGCTTTTAAATTACAATATTATCTTCTAATTTGGTAATTCTATCATTGTTCTGCACCAAAGAGAGTAGACAGCCATTGCAGACAAGCAATGGTTCAGAAATTATTGACGTAGATAACTAATCATTTCTTGTTCGTTGATACAATGACTTTAGGTTTTTGGATCTTACTCAGTGCTCACCATATTTAGGACCTTGAACTTCCCTTGAAATTTCTCATATGACCAAGTAGTTTAGAGATTTATTAGCCTGAGGTATCAACCCACCCCAGTATTCCTTTCAACTGGCCTTTCATTATGGCCCCACCCTAGACCACTCACTGCTTAAAGAGGTCTATTCCCTGAATGGGACTTGCCTCACTCAGAGTGAGAACCTGAAAAGGCCTTGGCCTAAAAAGGGCCAGGGTCTCCCATTGTATCCCATTGCATCTCTAGTCATCCTGATTAATATTAGGCCACTGCTCCCAGAAGGCTGTGGAGGAGAAAGTTGACGCTAGTGACCTTGCACAGCCCTCCCTCATTCAAATCAAAATCAACTATAAGTCATGTCATTTCCTTGATGTCATGGTCCTCTTCAAAAACGAAGAACACAAACACACACACACACACACACACACACACACACACACACACACACATACACACACCCTAGACCACTACTCCTTAAATCCATTTAGACCCCTTCCACTTGGCCCATGTCCTTGGTGTTTGCCTGGGGCACCCTGCCCTTCTAGGTCCTTCTCTGCTACCTCCCAGTCACCTCAGGATACTTGGTCACTCCTAAATCCTTCCCATAGTCTTTCCATATATAAGGTCCATTTTGTCCCCTCATTAAATTGCTCAGATTCCTTTGGCCAATGCTCAGATTCAATCTGGCCTACTTGTCAATGCAAGTGTCACAAATATGTAAGGTTCTTAAAATTTCACCCACCCCAACCAATGTTATAATAAACTGTCTTTGAGTGAAACAAGGCTTGGGCAGAATTAATTCAAGGCAGGACCTGCATCACTTGCCCTTGAATTCTGGGGTCCCAACACCCCAAAACTCAACACTGCAACAGATCACACAGTGGTGATTTTAGCTCAAAGAAAAATATACAGATCATCGTTCACAAGTGTAGAAATTAGCTCCCTTGGAGAATTACTGTCTATGATGAACTTGGTTTTTTTTTAATTGTTAATTTTTAATTAATTCACTTTTAACATTCATTTTTTTATATATTTGACTTCTAAACTCTCTCCCTCTCACCTCTCCTGCATCCATTGAGACAGCGTGCAATATGATCTCAATAATACATGTAAAGTCATGCAACACCCATTTCCATATTAGCTAGACTGCAAAAAAATGCAACATAAAGGCAGTGAAAAAAGTAGGCTTCAATCTGCATCCAAGGAAGAACTTAGTTTTAATAAGTTTTGAGCATATGGAAAATCCCATACCTACCCAGCACAAAGGTGGAGAAATAACAGAATTCATCCCACAGTCTTCTCAGACCATTTTTGTTAGGTGATCTTCAAATTCCTGGTTAAGCAAGAAGAGCAAAAGAGAGAGTCTATGCCTCTCAGGCCTCTGAAGGAGTCAAGGAGAAAAAGGGATTTTTAAAATTTCAGCTGACTTAGAGCATGAACTTCTTCCAACCCATCTCTAAGCCCACTTTCAGAGGAACAGAGAATATTCTTAGAGCTTTTCTCCAAACCAAAAAGACCCAACACAAAACAAAACAACAATGCAAGCATTTACAGGGCGCTTTAAGCTTTGCAAAGTGCTTTACAAGTATCTCATTTGATCCTCACAACCCTCAATCACTCTTCCCATTAACAAAAAAAAATCTGCCTCTGCAGTTTTGTATATTTTTACAAACTGCATAGATATGTTTCTAAACATAATTCTTTTGTCTCATGTAGTTTTCATTTATGATTTCTTGAAATATGCTCTGGTAAACCAGGCTTTGATAAAGTACACTGGAATTCAAATGAAGTCACTTGACTATGCCTTTAAATCCAAATCACTGCGACTCTCACGACTGGCCAAGAACAGGTCCCAGCCCAAGTCTCACTTGCTCTTTATTTGGATTTTGATGGCTCAGAGTGAGTGTAAATAGTGTAAATAGCAGTTGTTCCTGTTCTGGCCAAAAACTCTGAGGTTCTTTCCCTCTTAGACTGATTCTTCTGTAAAATCAAACTAGGTCATCTTTTGCCTCAAGTCTTACCTAGCTTTTAATCACTGAATGGATGCTGCCTCAGAAAAACTGAGACCTGGGAAAGAACTTAGCTTTGTCAACCATTGCTAAGTTCATTCTTAGAAAGACAAACAAAATTAGGCTGAATGTGAGTGTTTATTACTCTCAAAGCTTGCAGAACATACACACAGAAATACACATGGAAGCTCATCATAGACAATGAACTCAAGGATGGACAGACAAAAAAGTTCTTATATCTTCAAAGCAATTCCTTCTCAACCCACCCCGACCCAGGCCCTCCCCTGCCACACACACACTTCTTGGCTCAGAAAGCCTAGGTCATCCAAAATTAATGTCTCCAGATGTGTTAACCATGATATGAGAAAGGAATCCATGTTTTAGGCCTTTTTCAGGTCTTGGGGGTTCAAAATAGGAGCTTAAAGAATGCTTGTGGAGTAATTGACTCAGCTGTCTGTGACTTCCAAGTCTGTATCTTTGATCCAAATCCAAATTACAATCTATCAATTATCTATTAGAGATTTCTACTTGGATGACTCACAGTCCCTTTAAAATGTGAGAGAAAGTTCAGGGAGGATAGAGGGATGGTGGAGAAAAGGCAGCAACTTGCCTGAGCTCTCCCCAAAACCCCTCCAAATATCTTTCAGGAATGCCATAAAATAACTCCTGGAATAGCAGAACTCACAAAAGAATGGGATGAATAAATATTCAGGCAAACTACTTAGAAGGTCAGCAGGAAAGATCTGTCACACCTGAGTGGGAATGGAGCCCAGTTCAGCCCAGGCCACAACAGCACAGAAACAAAACCAGCCCCAGCAAACCAGGAGCAGATCTTTGGAGCCACTGAAGCAGCAATAGCAATAGCTGCATCTGGAGCTTTCATCCCACAGGCAGTAAGGGGGTCCAACAACTGGTAAGAAGATTACAGGGGTTTCTTTGCTAGCACTGAGGCATGTCTCTGTTGCTTTGCTACTCAGATCTGGGTCCTAATCCTGAGTTGCACTGGGAGGAGCACTAGCACATGAGACCTTGCAGCTACAGTAGAAAGGGGACCCTCATCACAATTTCAGGGCAAAAAAGAGTGCTGTAGTCCCTCACAGACCAGAGCAAAGATGAAGGCTTGGAACGTGACATTCTGGAGGACAAAGGAGCCAGGACTACAACCAAGAATCACCTACCTAGCAAACAGTAAAATTCTTGAGTGAAATTCACTGAAACAGAGGACTTTCCAGCATTCTTGA
>CM053769.1:44626336-44643457 GCA_028658325.1 Potorous gilbertii | reverse complement strand
ACTTGGCTAATTCTGCTTTGGAAAGCATTCTTCTCCTCATTGGCTTTTTGAACCTCTTTTGCCAATTGAGTTAGCCTATTTTTCAAGGTGTTATTTTCTTCAGCATTTTTCTGGGTCTCCATTATCAAGGTATTGATCCATTTTTCATGCTTTTCTTGCATCTGTCTCATTTCTCTTCCCAGTTTTTCCTCCACTTGTCTAACTTGATTTTCAAAATCCTTTTTGAGCTCCTCCATGGCCTGAGCCCATGGGATATCTATTTCAGATGTTTGGGATACAGAGGCCTTGACTCCTATATCTTTACCAGATGGTAAGCATTGGTCTTCTTAGTCAGAGAGGGATGGTGGAATCATCTTCTCAAGAAAATAACCATCTATGGTCTTAGTTTTTTTCCCTTTTCTGGGCATTTTCCCAGCCAGTTACTTGACTTCAAAGAGTCCTCTCCACCCCCTGGCTAGGTCCACCCAGCTAGTGCTTTGGGTCTGAGATTCAAATGCTGCTCCCCAGCCTCAGGGCTTTCAGTGGCTGGCTGGTTGCTATTCAGGGTAAGATTAAATCAGCTTCTCAGGTGGGGGCAGGGCCGCCTCCTAGGCTCAGTTCCCTCAGGGGGTTTATGCAGAGACCTTCTGTAATGGAGCTCCTACTGAGCTCCAGCCTGCTCTGGGAGCCTCTGGCCACCCGCTGCCTCTGCCGCTGCCTCCCGAGGGGGCCTGAGTTATGAAGACACCCCGCTCCCCTCTCAGACAGCCCAGATGTCTCTCTCACTGACCTGTGCGTCTGTGGGTGGAGGGAACTTCGTGGCTGCTGGAGATTCTGTCCCTGAAGCCTGTTCAGATCTATTTGCTCCTCTCAGTGCCGCATGGCCAGGCTAGGGCTGGACTCCACTCCTGTTGGGTGAGCAATGGACCTTTGGGGTCGTTTTTTCAGGGCTCTCTGGAACGGAAATCTCCTTCACCCCATTGCTGCACGGCTTCACTGTTCCAGAATTTGTTGGGAGTTCTTTTTATAGATAATTATGGGCTGTGGGTTTGGAGCTAGCATATGTGAGTCTTTCTACTCCGCCATCTTGGCTCCACCCCCAACAATTCCTTAAAAGTTAGAACTGGGCAAATGGAAGCTAATGATTTTATGAGATATCAAGAAACAATGAAACAAAATCAAAAGAATGAAAAAATAGGAGACAATGTGTAATATCTCATTGGAAATACAACTGATCTGGAAAAGAGATCTAAGAGAGATTAATAATTTAAGAATTATTGAACTACCTGAAAGTCGTGATAAAAAAAAGCCTCGACATTATCTTTCATGATATTATCAAGGAAAAACACCCTGATATTCTAGAACCAGAAGGTAAAATAGAAATGGAAAGAATCAACTGATAACAAAGAGATTCCAAAATGAAAACTTCCAAGAATATTATAGCCAAATTCCAGACCTCCCAGATCAAGGAGAAAATACATCAAGCAGACAAAAAGAAACAATTCAAATATTATGGAGCCATAGTCAGGATAAAATAAGATTTAGCAGCTTCTACATTAAAAGATTGGAGAGCTTGGAATATGATATTTCAGAGGGCAAAAGAGCTAGGATTACACCAAGAATCACCTACTTTGCAAAACTGAGTATAAATGGACATTCAATGAAATAGAGGACTTTCAAGCATTCCTGAGGAAAAGACCAGAGCTGAATAGAAAATCTGACTTTCAAATACAAGACTCAAGCAAAGCATAAAAGGTAAATGGGATAAAGAAATCATAAGGGATTCAATAAAGTTAAACCGTTTATATTCTTATCTATCTATCTATCTATCTATATATATATATAAAATGAATATGTTCCTGTATTTATAACTCCTAAAATATTCTTATTATTAGGGGAGTTAGAAGGAATATACATAGACATAAAGCAGACATGTGAGTTAAATGTGATGGTATGATTATCTAAAAAAAAAAATCAAGGGATGAGAAAGAAGAATGCACTAGGAGAAGGGGAAAGAGAGAGATACAATGGGATAAATTATCTGACATAAAAGAGACCTGAAGGAGATTTTACAGGGAAAGTGAGGGAAGCAGGGAGAGGATCACATGAACATTACTGTCATTGAAATTGGCTCAAGGAGAGAATAATATATATACTTAGTTGGGTATAGAGATCTATCTTACCATACAGGAAAGTAGGAAGGAGCTAGGGGGAGTTGATAGAAGGGAGGGCAGTTTGGGGGAAGTAGAAGACAGAAGCAAAACAGTTTTCAGAATGGACAGAGTAAAAGGACAGAGAGAATAAGGTAAACGAGGGGAATAGGGTGGAGGAAAATACATAGCTTGTAATCATTCCTGTGAAAAACATTTTTTATAGTGAGTTTCTCTGCTAAAGACTTCATTTCTCAAACATATGGAAAACTGAGTAAAATTTATAGAAATAAGGGTCATTCCTCAACTGATAAATGGTCAAAGGATATGAACAAGAAATTTTCAAAGTAATTAAAGCTATCTATAGTCATATAAAAATGCTTTAAATCACTACTGATGAGAGAGATGCAAATTAAAACAATTCTGAGCCTCTACCTCACACTCATCGGATTGGCTAATATGACAGAAAAGGAAAATGCCAAATGTTGGAGGGGAAAACTAAAGCACCAATGTGCTATTGGTGGAGTTGTATACTGATTCAACCATTCTGGAGAACAATTTGGAACTATGCTCGAAGAGCTAAAAAACCATGTATACCCTTTGACAAAGCAATACCACTACTAGGTCTGTATTCCACAGAAATTAAAAAAAAGAAAAGGATCTAAATACAAAAATATTTATAGCAGCTCTTTTAGTGGTAGCCAAGAATTGGAACCTGAGGTGTCCATCAATTGGGGAATGGCTGAAGAAGTTGTTGTATATGATTGTGATGGAATACTATTGTGCTTTAAGAAATGATGAGTAGTTGCAACATGACTAATGTGAAAATGTGTTTAATAAGAATGTATGTGTAAAACCCATATAAGATTGCATACCATCTCGGGGAAGGGAAGAAAATTTAAGACTTATGAAAGTGATTGTTGAAAACTGAAAACAAATAAATTAATTTAAACAACAAACACAACAAAAGACAATTCAGTTGTCAGTAGGGTCTATTAGGATATGACTGTTGAATAAAAACAAAGGGTACAATAAAGCATTTTTTAACAGAGAAAAAGAAATGATGAGCAGGATGCTCTCAGAAAAATATGGAAAGACTTACATGAACTGATGCAAAATGTAATGAGCAAAAACAGGAGAACATTGTACAGGAACAGCAATATTATACGATGATTTACAATGAATAACTTAGTTATTCTCAGCAATACAATGATCCAAGACAACTCTGGAGGACTTAGGATAAAAGATGCTGCCCATCTGCAGAGAAAGAACTCATAGATCCTGAATGCAGATCAAAGATACTTTTTCTTTACTTTCTTTATTTTTCTGTGTTTTTTTTCCACAGGATGACTCATATGCAAATGTGTTTTGCGTGACTATACATATATAACCTATATTAAATTGCTTGTCTTCTCAATGGGAGAAGTAAAGAAGGGAGGGAGAGAATTTGGAACTCCAAATTTGATAAAAAGAAAAAATGTTAAAGTTGTTTTTTACATGTAATTGGGAAAAAATAAATTATAAAAGAAGATTTTAAAAATGATGAGGAAGATGCTTTCAGAAAAACCTGGATTTGCATGAACATATAAAATGAAATGAGCAGAACAAGGAGAATATTGTATACAATAATAGCAATATTGTATGATGATCAACTGTAAATTGCTTAGCTATTCCCAATCATACAATGATCCAAGACAATTCTGATGCAGAGAAGCTGAATCTGAGAGATGGAAGTCAGGGCAAGAACTCAGGGAACTTAGGGAGAGACCAAATAGGGCCAACCACTTTGCAGAGCCTAGTCTTAGCACAGAAAGCTTCAATTCAGGAACTAGAGTCCAAGAGATGAGAAAATAAAGGAAAATGTTGACTAGTATAAAAAATTACTGCAAATATAGAGATAGCCTAAAAGAAGAAAGTAATTCAGCAGAAACTGTAAGAAGAGACTTCAAGGGGGAAAAATAATCTTTCCACAAGTACTACATGAATACTGGAAAGAAATGAGATGAGAGAAAAAATTATATTAAAGTTCTGGGGAGAAGAATTGGAAAGAGAATAGATAGCTTAGAAGACTTTAACCAGAAATGGGTTTCCTGAAAACTAGAATAGACCAAATACAAATCAATGACTCTATGAAACATCATGAAATATTAGTTCAAAATTCAGACAGACAAAATAGAAGAAAATGTAAGATATCTGATTTTTTAAAAATCAACTAATCTCAAAAAATGAGTCAAAAAAAGATAATTTAAAAATCACTAAATTCTTTGAAAACCAGAACTAGAAAATTCTTGGACACTACATTTCAAGAAATTCTGAATGAAAACTGCCCAGATCTATTAGAATACAATATTCTAAAAGGTAAAAGAAATAGGCTTATTATGAAGAACAACCTATCCTAAAATAGGGCAAGGAAAACAGACCTTTTATGGTATAAAAGGATTTTGAAGCATTTCTGATGAAAAGATAAGAACTGAGTAGGAATGCTAAAATATAAACATAAGAGTCCAGAAACACCTAAAAAGATACATTTATTTAAGCAATTAGGAGGAGTTATATAATGATGCAGTGTGGACATTCTAAGTGAATGAGAAGAAAAACATTCCTTCAGAACCATATTGTCTTAATAAGGAAAAATAGGTCCTGGGGCACGGGAGTGGGAGTAGGTTCTATTATGAGGATTTGAAGAGGAGAAAAGAAAGGAAAGGTCAAAGGAATACACCACAGAAAAAGGAAAAAGGGAGGGTAACTTGCTTGTTCGTTTATCCATTCATATCAAACTCTTTGTAACATTTAACCTTTCTCTCTCTTTTTTTTTTTGACAAAGATACTGGAGTAGTTTGTCATTTCCTTCTCCAGTGTGTCTCTCACTTTACAAAAGAGGAACTGAGGCAAACAGGGGTTGAATGATTTGCCCGGGGTCACACAGCTAGTAAGTATCTGAGGCAGGATTTGAACTCAGATCTTCTTGATCCCAGCCCTGATTAACTTGTTACTTCTTATAATTGAGTTATATAAGAAGGGTACCCAAACCATGAGGAAGGGGTTGGGGAGCAGTCATCAGATGAAACTCATTTTTATCTGAAATGACAAAGGAGGGTTGAATACACACATATATAGAGTTTGATAGAAGAATATATCCGGTTCAGCAGGGATTTAAAGAATTTTTTCCTCCTTTGTAACCTCCCTACTCATATCCTTGACAATTTAATAATTGGAGAATGGCTCCTTTTCCTGTAAACTTGATTCAGTTCCCTATATATTTTGGAAATGAGACTATTATCAAATGCAAAGATGCTTTCTCCAGCTTCCTGCTTTTTTCTAATTAAGCTGCACTGGATTTGTGCAAAATCTTTAAAATTTTATGTAATCAAAATTATGCATTTTACCTCTTGCACACCTCTCCATCTCTTGTTTGGTCACGAACTCTTACACTATGCATAGATCTGACAGGTAATTTCTTCTATACTCCACTAATTTGCTTATGATATCACCCTTTATGTCTTAAATCATGTATCCATTTTGAGCTTCTCTTGGTATATAGTGTGAAATGTTTTTGGCAGATGTTTCTACTTCCTGCCAGACTACAGTTTTTTGACAAATAAAAATAACACTTTTGATCCATTAACTGGAATCACTAGGCTACTATGCTCATTTATTTCTGTATATTGTATACCTAATCAGTTCCGTTGGTCAGTCTCTCTATTTATTACCCAGTACCAAAATGTTGAGGCTCATTTTTTGGATGTGGTCATTGTGGGGAATTTGTTTTGCTTCACTATGCACATTTGTTTTTCTAAAAAAGGTGAGTGGTATTTGGTTTTTCTTTTTCCTTTTTTTTTCAGTTCAGAGCATATGGGAGGGAGAAAAATAGATTTTTAAATTAAAAAAATGCATTGCGTATGTGTATGTATTTAATGAAGGACTGAACTGGAGACCCATGAGTTCTCCTCCCTCTCGAACTTTCGAATGCTATTATCCTATCATTCTATGAACTCAACAATCCAATCCTACTCACAATGATCAAAAGAAAACCCCTGAAGGGGGGAAAATGGTGATTCAGGAGAAAAGTAAATGAGTATTTCTTCGAATGCAGTGCCACAAGTGCCCTTCTAGTAAAGAAGTAAGTAGATGGTTGAGATGAGAACTCCTGAATCACACTCTTATCTTGACTTAGAAAGGGAGATGAGCATGGTATTTTAAAAACTAGACAAACATCAAGGTAAGAATCCCACAACAACCAGAAAAGAAGGCAATTAAAAATCAAAGTAGAACCTCTAAATTCTACTTTTCCTATGGCTCCCCCTCCTGGTCATTCAGTTGAGAAAACTTGTCCCATATTTCACTGAAAAAAATTAATGCCATTTGCTGAGAACTCTTCTCCTGCTTATTTCCCCTAACTTGGACACTTTCCACCACTGTCTCCCATCACTCCTGTTTCACCTGAAGAGATAGCCCTTCTACTCACCAAGACAAAACCCTCTACGTGCACCTTTGATCCTGTTCTATCCCATCTTCTCCAGAAGATGGCCCTCTCTATCATCCTCACTCTCACTTACCTTCATTGTCTCCCTGCCTACTGCCCAAACATGCCCGTGACTCCCATGTCCTCAAAAAAACCCTCACTTGATCCATCCATCTCTTCTAGATATTGTGCCATATGTCTTCTCCCTTTTGTGACTAAACTCCTGGGGAGGGCTACCTACAATAGGTTCCTCTGCTTCCTCTACTCTCACTCTTTACTTAACTATCTACAGTCTGGCTTCTGACCTCATTATTCAACTGAACTGCTCTCTCCAAGGTTAGCAATGATCTCTTAAGTGCAAAATCTAATGGCTTTTTCTTAATCTTCATCTTTCTTACCCTCTCTGTAAACTTCGACACTGTCAATCTTCCTCTTCTTGATATTCTCTAGTGTTCATGACACTACTCTGTCCTGGCTCTCCTCCTCCCTATCTGACTGCTCCTTTAGGTCTCCTTTGCTGGATTTTTACACAGTGGGTGTCTTCCACTGCTCTTTGACCTTCTTCCCTTCTTCCTCTATATGATTTCAGTTGGTGATCTCTTCAGTATCATGGATTCGACGATCACCTCCATGTTGATTATCTCAGATCTACTAGTTTGGCCCTGACCTCTTTCTTAACCACTAGATTCATATCTTCAGTTGTCTATTAGACATCTTGAACTAGATGTCCTGTAGCAGTCTTGGGTATATGTGAGACAGTTATCAAAATAAGTGCAAATTATTATGCACAGATATTATGCCATGAACTATTGGAGGTGGAGGAGAGATTACTTCTGTTTGAGGAATCAGGGAAGGAAGACTTCATGAAATTAGCATAAGATTTTGAAAAAGGGAAGGTATTTCAACCATGCATAGATGGAGAAGTCGTTATGAGAATTTACATGGGAATTTGTAAGCAAAGATGCAGAGATAACAGAAGGTAAGGTGAAAGTTTAGAACAGTCGTATAATTTTATGGGAACATAGAGTAAATAAGTATAAGTAGTGTGAGCAAAAGATGGGAAGGCAGATAGAGCTAGATTGTGAAGGACCTTGAGTGCTAAAATAAGGAGTTTTTACTTTATTCAGTAGGCAATAAAGGGCTACTGAAGGTTTCTGAGTAAAAGAATGATAGAAATAGTACATCAGGAACATTTTTAGACAGCAATGAAAATAGATTAGACTAGAGGCAAGAAGAACAGTTAAGTAACTATTAAAATAGTACAACAGAAACGTAATGGGTTCTAAAACTATGGTGATGGTATTGTGAGTGAAATACTGGAGAGGTAAAATCGACAAGCCTTAGCAAATGACTGGATGTGCAGGTCAGGGAAACGGCTGAGATCTCTAGAGCGGGTGACAGTGGGGCCAAAAACAGAAGTGAGGATGTTGGACGAAGGGGCAGATTTGGGAGGAAAAGTACTGATTCCATTTGGGATCTACTGAGTTTGAAGTTGGAATACGATAGCCAGCAATTAGAAATACAGGACTGGCACTCAGGGGAGAGTCTGGCGGAGGTAACGACATAAATTTGAGAATTACTTGTGTGGCAATCATAATAGAAGCCAAATTCAATTGTTTAGAAAGTGAACCAAGTGGTTAATTTTTTTAATTATCAGAAAATAGTATATAAATAGAAGGGAAGAGGTATTAAACTATGCATAGCTTGAACCAAGAATGTCACATGGCCTATTCCCCAAAGGGATCAAATAAAGAGAAAAAGGACCCATATATTCAAAAGTATTTATAATTACTTTTTTATGATGGCAAAGAACTATAAAATAGGAGGTGCCCATTAATTGGGAGAATGGCTGACAAATGATGACATATGAATGCAATAGAATACTGTTGTGACATAAGAAATGAGAAAGAGTATGGTTTCAGAAAAACCTGAAAAGATTTGTATGAAAGTATGCAGAGTAAAATGAGAAGAACCAGGAGAACAGTGTTTATAATATTATATATATATTATATATTATAATATATATAATATAATATATTATATTATATATAATATATTATATACAATATAATATAATATTATATATTAAATATATAATATTATATATAATACAATATTATAATAATATTGTAAAAACCAAATAATTTTGAAAGACTTAAGAACTTTGATCTACCCAATGATCAACCAGAAGACTCCAGAAGATCAAAAATGAAAAATACTACTCATCCCATGACAGAGGAAGTAAATGGAGCAAATATGCAGAGACATTTTTTGGGGGGATATTTTTTTCATAACAATGTGTTACAAAGATTTTTTTCTTTTTTCTTTCTTTTTCTTTTCTTTTCTCTTCTCTCTTTTTTTTTTTACAGTGTGAGTGGAGAGAGATGAAGAGAGAAAATAAATGCTTGCTAATTGAAAAAAATAATATGCGTGGTTGTGATGCGTTTCACAGAACCATTCCTACTCTCTTATGGTCCTAGATCAGAATTTTTTCTCCGCTCATTTGAGTTTCTGTGGGAGAAAAACTTATAATCTTGGTTTTAAATAGCACCACCAGTCATCTAATCCACTAAATCAGTAATTGGCAAGGGAAATATAGTAACACTCCCCAGTACCTGTCATTTTAGTTTACTGGTATCTATGTTTCCTGCTTTTCCCAATCTCCCCACTATTCTCTTTGTCTTTGTTTCCTTTCCTCTTTCCCAATATTATTTTTATGTTGTGAAGTTGAATGTTACACATTTAAAATGTCAATATCTTGTGCTTCTTAACAGATAAATACCACTGAAATCTGTATGAGTTAAACCAATTATATTGTACTGGAAAGAGCACTGGATTTGGAATCAGAGGACTCCTGCCTTTCTTACACTTCTGAGCTATGGTTTCTTCATCTGTAAAATGAATGTATTATACTAAATGACCTTTACAGTGCCTTCCAGATCTAAGTATTGAAACCCTGTGACCTTCAAACTTGAAAAAGAGTTTTTCAAAATCACTAACATAGCACCCCAATCACATCTATCAGAATAGAATGTTGGCAAAATGTTGCATCCTACTTACATCTATCGAGGTTAAAATGATATTCTTTTAAAAAATGTAAACTATAATATTTAAAATAAATCAAGAAGTCCAACTGGCTTGTACTTTCAAATACCAAGAGAAGGACTCAGTCCTTTGGGGGTGAGATTCATCGCTGAAATTGGGATCAGTGAATCAATTATCAAATAGTAATTCCATGGCTGATGCAAGTGCACATTCTGTGCTATTTGCTGAGACAGGTACAGGGTCTTGCCCTTCTCCTTCAAGGAATTTGTAATCTATGTGGAGAAGAGAAGACCCATACACATGAATAAAACTAATAATACTAGGGAGTAAAATATGTTCAACAGTAGTGTTATGGTCAGCACTGTGGAAATTTGGAAGAAGAAATCACTGTGGGCTGGGCTGGTTGGGGAAGGTTTCCAGAAATAGTCCATGGTAACAGAGTATTTTCCTTTTAATACAGGAAGAATTTTCAGCTGTGCCTCCCTAGGAGATCCTCGCTGATTGTTTATTTGAAGGTCTCATGAATGTGTTTGTTTAATATCCTATATAAGTTCTTATTTATCTTTCTGCATAGTCAGATATTTGTGCCTAAAATAATAATGTCTGTGGTCTAGTGTTTGCATTAGCACGTTTTCTTGCAATGACATTTAGAAAAATATAGAACATTTATACTAGAAAAAGTAATCCAAAGAACATATTCCACTGATGGTGAGTCAGTAGCATCATCTTTGTTATTCAAGGAAGGCATACTTCTTTTGCATGGTATAGTAGTAGTGAGAATACTAGAAGAGTCAAGGACCAGTTTTGACTTCAGTACAAACAACAAAATCACAAGCATTTTATTAAGCACCTACATATGCCAGGAACTGAGGTAGCACTGGGGTTATAGAGAAAGGAAGGAATAGTTCCTGCTCTTGAGGACTTACATTCTGATGGGGGAGATAACATACAAATAATTATGTACATAACATATATTTACTACAAATAGGAGGTAAGCTTTGAAGGAAGACACTAGCAGGACTGAGGGGAGGGGGAAGGCCCTTTAGAGAGTAGGATTTAGACTGTGTCTTGAAAGAAGCCAGATAAGCCAGAAGGTGGTGGCAAAGATGAGGAGGAAGGCAAGGGGCACAGTCAGTGAAAAGACATGTAGGATTTCCTATGTGAGGAACACCAAGAAATTCAGTGTCAATAGATCATAGACTATTTTGTAGAGAGCACAGTATCAGAAGACTAAAAAGGGTGGGGGATGTCCCAGGCTGTGAAGGGCTTTGAAAGCCAAACAGGGTTTTATATTTGATACTGGGGGTAATAAGGAGACACTAGAGATTATCGAGGAGGGAAAGTTGACATGGTCAGACCTGCATTTCAGGAACATCTCTTTGGTGGCTAAGTGGAAGATGATGCAGAGAGGGCAAAGACTTGAAGCAAGGAGACCAATTAGTAGGCTATTCCAATAGCTCAGCCAGGAGGTGATGAAGGCCTAAACAAAGGTGGCGATGTGAGTAGAGAGAAAGAAGTGTATACTAGAGGTGTTGTGAAGGTAGAAATGATAGTGAGGGTTCACAGGTGGACCGGTGAATAGATACAACCATTCTGGAAAGCAATTGGGAATTACACACAAAAAGTCATTAAGTGGTGTGGGTCCCTTGACCCAGTTATACCACTCCTAGGGCTTTACTCAAAAGAAATTGAAGAAAGAGGAAAAGGTCCTTTATGTAAAAAACAATAGCAGATATTTTTTGAGATGGGGAAAACACTAGAAACTAAGAGGATATTTGATAATTGAAGAATGGTTGAAAAAGTTGTATATAAAAGTGATGGAGTACTTTAGAAAGATGTACCAACTGATGCAGAGTGAAACAAGTAGAATCAAAAGAAAAATTATACTTTAAATAATAATACTATTAAATAGACAATTTTGAAGATTTAAAAGTCCTTAATTAAAACTGAACTGATAATGAATAGCAAAAACAGGATAACAATTTATATAAAAAAAACAATATTGTAAAAAAAAACTTTTAAAGCTGTAGGAATTATGATCAATATAATGACCATCCACAATTCCAGACCTGATGAGGACACATACTATCCACAGAAGAAATTTAGGGTGCAGACATAGATTTGCTTGATTTATTGCTTTACCGATTGTCTAGACATAAGAAAGTAATGGAGAAATAGTTAATAATTTAAAAAGTATGTTGTACATACATTTTTATTCCACAAATTCCCTGGTTAGGGGTTATATGGCAGAATCCATCAATGCAGAAGTAGAACAATTGTGAGTGATGGTAGAATCAAGAGTTGTGTGGCTTTGGACAAGTAACTCAGTCTTTTGTGCCTCAGTTTCCTCATCTGGCAGATGGGAATAAATAATTCTTATCCTGCTTATTTAACAGTAATGTCTTTAGGATCAATTAACATAATGAATATGAAAGCAAATTCAAAAGTATAAGGCACTAAACAAATGTAATTATTTTAAGGTATGATACCAAATAGGAATTGAGGAAGAAAGCATTACAGGAGAGGGGAGGAAATTTAGAAGGGAGATTGTCTTGCCTCTTTAGGGTCAACTTTTTTCCTAAATTCTGGCTACTTTAATGCTTATTACTAATTTTCTGTAGATGGCCTTGATTCTCCCATGGGTTTTTTCAGCATCAGCAACTGAACCAAATCTGGAAAGAGCCAACGCAGGCTCCTCAGAGGACCAGGTGTTGCCCATTGTTAAAAGCTGGTAGCCCCAAGCCAGGCCTTGGAGAAGGACCCTGTGAGTAGCCTGCTTCTTGCTCTGCAAGGGATCTATACTCCTGGACTTCCAGGTATCAAGTGGTGAGTGCAGGTGCCCAAGGAGTGTTTGGGAGACTCTTTCATTTCCTACTGCAAGAATACCCACTCATTCTGCTGTGTAATGGCCCAGATGAAGACCTTTTTCTTATGAAACAAAGACTTTGGGGTGCAGTGTCTCAGGAGCAGAAATTAGCCACCCAGTCCTCCGGCCTGGAGATTAATATTGTTAATTCATACAGCTCCTTACAGGGACTGGATTTTTTTTTGTGGGGGGGATTTCTTTGTATTGCCAGCACTTAGCACAGTGCCTGGCACCTATTAGGCACTCAATAAATGATAGTTAACTGACTGACTCTAGAACATGGGTTCTCAATCTGCAGTCTGCAGATGCCCAAGAAGTCTGTGGATAAATTTCAGGGGGTTCCATAAACTTGGATGGAGAACAAAAGTGCATCTTTGTTTTCACTAGGCTTTGGTTTCCTCTGTCATTGTTGTGGTTGCTCAGTCATTTTGGTCACATCCAACTCTCTGGGACCCCACCTAGGATTTTCTTGGCAAAGACACTGGAATGGTTTCCCATTTCCTTCTCTAGTTAATTTTACATATGAGGAAACTGAGGCAAATGGGTTGAGTGACTTGCCCAGTGTCACAAAGCTAAGGAGTGTCTGAGATCACATTTGAACTCAGCTCCTCCTGGCTCCATGGTAGCTAGGAGGTTCAGGGGATAGAAGGCTGGACCTGGAGATAGGAAAACCTGAGTTCAAATCCCACCTCAGACACTTCCTAGTTGTGTCTATTAAGCACTCCACTATCTCTGCCAAGAAGACACCAAATGAGGTCATGAAAAATTAGGCATGCCTGAAATAAGGCTACAGCAATAACTTCCTGACTCTAGGGTCAGTCCCCTCTTTACTGTGTGACTTAGTGCAGCCTTTGGTTTCCTTTGCAATTTTGTATCTTTTATTTTATGCATTTAAAAACAATATTCTCAGAAGGGGTCCATAGGTTTCATCAGATTGCCAACGGGTCCATAACAAAAAGTGGAGACAGGAGTCAGTAGTGAAAGAGAGAAGGGGACAAAGAATGTTGGTGGGAAGTCCTCAGGCTGTATGGCAGCAAGTAGCCCTGCAGGGAAGTAGAAAAGACAGCTGCCTCCAGGTGACCTCTGAGGGAGGAGTCACAAAGTTTACCCTTTCCAGCACTATCTCCTCCACTGGCACAGAAATACCACAGAAAGAGCATTAGAATTAGGGTCAGCAGATGTGGCATCTGCAGCCTAACATTCCCACCAATTGTCTCTGTGACCTCAGCAAATCACTTCTCTTCTCCTCCTCTGACAGCTACAGACAATTTCTAGAACCCCTTCCACTTCCAACTTTCATTATCTCTCTACTCTACCTATAGTCACTCAAGGACAGGTCATGGTGCTTTAAAATTCAACTATTACCTTAGAGAGAAGTAACATTAAAGCATCATCACACATAGGTTTAAAACTGGAAGAGAGATCTCTACTCCTTATTTTTCAAATGAAAAAAATGAGGCCCAGAGAAGTTAAGTGATTTGCCTCAGGTTGCACAGCCAGCATTTGAACTTAGGTCCTTTGATTCTAAATCCAAACATTTTTCCTTTCCACAAAAATGTGATGTGGTGGAAAGTCAATAGATTGGGCATCAGGGAACCTGGTTTTGGGTCTTCTGGGAACAATTCATCAATCAGTTAATTCTCAGGTCAACTGCAAGCACTAAGCAAGCCTTATCTGTGACTGTGGGACACAGGACAGATAAGTGTTGATGCTGAAAGAGACGTGTTTAGAGGATGGAGGTCTGGGTTGTCTGCCAAAGAGAGGGCAGTGGATGGGTATTCAGGCTCTGCACCCAAAGGGAAGAAGGAGGAAGGAGGTTCCAAATGGGAAGCTGAGGACACAGAGCCTTCTCCTTCAGAAGGCCAAAGATCTCCCAGTCCAGGACTGCGTCTCTAAGGCTCCTCACCTCCTGTGAGGTAAGTGGCAGGAGTTAAAATCCTCAGTTTAGGATACAAATATGTAGTGACCTGCCCAAAATCCTCAGTTTAGAATACAAATATGAAGTGACCTGCCCAAAGGTCAGAAAACTGAAGAACTAGCTAGAGGTACCTCAGGACACAAAGTCCTGCTCATTCATGTGGGGATGCTTCCACTTCTCTCAGCTGAGGGAGAATCAGAGCACACAAAATATTGGAGACAGGCTCCATGTTACAACCTGGGATGTCAGACTTGGAAGGGTCATTGAAATAATAGAACACAGACTGACTGAATGGGAAGGGACTTCAGACATGGTTATCTACTCCAATCTCTTTGCTTTAAGGCCACCGGTAATTAGGTCTATTTGGCAGAATTCTTCCTGTGTGTAGATAAGCGAAAAAGAGCAAGACAGCAGTGAAAGCATTTGGTGTCATGAAGGAGGGAAGCCTAGAAGGAAGGGTAAGGGGTGAGCAGGAGGAGGGAGGGAAGGGGAAAGGGGATTGGCAGGAAACCATATTTCACTGCCTTCAGAGATACTCCCACTTCCCAAAGCATTCTAGGCATTCTAGTCCAAACATGGGAGAGTTTGGACACTGGGTAATTTGGAGATGAAGGGAGAGGGGAAGAGTGGAGAAGTTGAGATGAAAGACTCAAGAAAAATCCCTAAGCCTAGACATGCTTCCACTTAGGATCTGTAAATTTTTGTCCTGGGAGAAACTGAAGGTGTGAGTAGGGACAATGGAGAGAAAGAAATAGATTCAATGATTGCCAGTTGAGGTCCATTCTGAGATCTAAAATTCTACAATTCCATAAGAGGGAGGAAGGAAGGGAGAGAAAGGAAAGAAGAGAGGCAGAGAAACAGAAAAGGATAGAGGAGAAAATCTTAGAGCATGAATGGTGCTCTTAAAGAATTGGGGTTATTAATCTAGGAGGAAAGATGGGTAAGAAACAACTTGATAAATAGCTTTGAGCACATTTCACAGACCCTCTATTATCCATCTAATCCCCAAGAAGGAAAACACTGGCATAAATGGGTTTAATATGTAGCAGATTAATAAAAATGCCTGAGCTGCCTGATAGCAAACACTGTCTGGGTACCAGCATACCTCAGTTGGACCAGATGATCCTTTAGGTCTTTTCTAGTTCTAAAATTCAAGGTTTCTAGTTCTAACATTCTATGTCCTAAAGTCCTTTGCACCTCTCAGTCTATGAATGAATCTATATTCTTATGATAATCCTAAATTCATTAGCATATTTTCCATTATTTAGATCACATCAAAAAATGTTAATTTGATTATACATGCAGGGAATTAGGTAGGCAAATAACATAACTGAGCTGTACTCAGTTGTAAGTTGAGTAGTTAATTACCTATACTAAGAGAGGGGAGCAGGGATGTAAAGAATTCAAACAAGAAAATAATCCAAAACCCATCTAGGATGCAAAGTGTAGTATCTATCTAGTAATGTAATCTAATTTATTTACATGTATGTAAAGTTTATTTTATATTTTTCCTTCCCAAATCATATACTGATGAAGATGAGTTTGTATATATGAGTCATGCACTGTCAGGAAAAAAAGTATCAAATCTAGTTACATATAGATATGTATGTATATATACATGTGTATTTTAAATCATTTCATTTTCTGGTGATGTGCTACTAAGGCTAATATTCAAATGAGCTTGGACTTAAGATTCAAAACCTAATTCTCCATTCTGATACTCCTAGATGAAAGGGAGAATATATGTTCATTTTAGCCAATATTCAAACACCCCATGACTTTTTGTACTGGCCATAAAGAAGAGGATGGAAATTACTCAACTAGCCAGGCAGGAGGAAGTTAGTCTCAGATTACAGAATTACTGTGGATCAATGATACAAGAGAATGGTTGAGAAGTAATGTGAGGGTCTTGGGGCTGAGGGAGTGAATGGAAAAGTTGGGCTCAGTCAGGTTTCTGTGTGGTGTCACAAGTGTCCCAGAGCACACTCCAGAGTTAGTCTCACTTACACTATAAAGCTTTGGTGGGGAGATCTCAGATGATGGACTATTCGTTGTTTTCTGATGAGCTTTTACTTTCATTTATTTGGCAGGATGAATAATAAATTTCATTTATTAGGCCTGGTTTATTGTGGGGTAATTTCACCCCAATAACACTTCAGAAAAGGTTGTGAGGAAGAATAGGATTTCATGCCCATTATGAGGAAGGGGTATTATTTTTAGGTCATTAGAACTTCAAAACTGTCATACTCGGTTAACTCCATGAGCCATCTAGCTCTGGACTCTTTCTCAGGTGAAGGGACAGTTTAGGGCTATATCATCCTTGGCCTCCATCATTTCAACTTAGGAAGAATTAAGGATGGGGTTCAGACATACTAGTTATTCTGAATGATTATAGAGCTAACATCTGTGGATTTATATGAATGCTTCTTGATATTATTTACATTTTCAGCCTATTGCAGCTCTTGGGAAAAAACTCCATAACTTTCTTCACCTTTGTGCAGCTTAAGTAGCTTTACCTTATTCATCTTGTTCATATGTATCTCCTTTGTATTGCATCATTCTAATATTATGAGATTTGGTGGGAAAAGTCTTTATTCATTCTACAGGCTATCCTCAAAGTCTTAGTTTCAACCTGCACTAGGACTCTGGGGACACTCTATAAATCCCATTTCTTTATGTTTTGTGGACTTTAAAGATCCCT
>CM053769.1:44606890-44625836 GCA_028658325.1 Potorous gilbertii | reverse complement strand
CCAAAGTATACCATATCTAGGCCTACACCCCAAGGGGATCAACAAAAGAGAAAAAGGACCCACAGGACCCAAAATATGTAAAATAACTTTTGTCTAATGGCAACAAACTAGAAACTAAGGAGGTACCTATGTATTAATTGAGGGAATGGCTGACAAATTATAGTATATGAATGTAATGGAGTACTGTTGTGACAGAAGAAAGGAGAGAGTATGATTTCGAAAATGCTGGAAAGATTTGTATGAACTTATATAGAAGTAAAGTGAGAAGAACCAGAAGAACAGTGTATACCATAACAACAACATTGCAAAAACCAATTATTTTGAAAGACGTACAAACTTTGACCAACCCAATGACCAGCCATTATTTCATAGACAAAAAATGAAAAATGCTACCTATCTCATGACAGAGAAGCAAAGGAGGAAATATCTAGAATGAGAAACTCTTTTTGTTTCATTTTTTTTGTGATATGGCCAAAAAGGGAATTTGTTTTGCATGAAAATGCATACATGCTGCAAGGATTTCTTCTTTTTTCTTTCTTTTTCTTTTTTTGAACAGTATGAGTGGAGGGAGATGAGGAGAGAAAATAAATGCTTGTTAATTGAAAAAAATAATATACGTGGTTGTGATGCACTTCATTGAACCATTCCTACTCACTTGACTCTTTCCAAGAACACAGACACACAAGAAGATTGGTCAAGATCAGAAATGATCTTATGACCATGGATCAGAATTTTTTCTCTGCTCATTTGAGTTCCTGTGGGGGGAAAAACATGATATCTTTGGTCTTAAATAGCACCACCAGTGATCTATCCCACTAAACTAGTGACAGGTAAGGGAAATATAGTAAGACTTCCCAGTACCTGTCATTTTAGTTTGCTGGCATCAAGGTTTCCTGCTTCTCCCAACATATTCTGTCTTTGTTCCCTTTCCTCTTTTCCAACATTATTTTTACTTTGTGAAGGTGAATTTTAGGCATTTAAAATATTAATGTCTTGTGTTTCTTAGTAGATAAACACAACTGAAATTTCTATGAGTTAAATCAATTATACTGTACTGGAAAGAAGATTGGATTTGGAATCCAGTAAGAAAGGATCCTGCCTTTCCTAAACCACTTGCACTACTGAGCTATGGTTTCTTCATCTGTAAATTAGTGGGTTGGATTAAATCACCTTTGAAGGGTCTTCCAGGTCTAAGTCTTGAAACTCTATGATATTTAAACCTGAAAAAGGAATTTTTTAAAATCAATAACATAGCCCCATAATCACATGTACCAGAATGGTGTCAAAATGCTATTTCCTAATTATACCTATGAAGGTTAAAATTATTTTCTTAAAAATATATTTTTGTAAAGATTATCATTAGCATATTGATCCATATCAGCCTCAAAAGACTAAAAGGGAGGGATTTCCAAGGTTGTGAAGGACTTTAAAAACCAAACAGTATTTTATATTTTATACTAGGGTAATAAGGAGCTACGTGAGATTGTTGAGGAGGGAAAGTTGACATGCTCAGACCTGCACTTTAGGAAAATCTCTTTGGTGGTCAAGAGGAAGATGATGCCGAGAGGACAAAGACTTGAAGCCAGGAAAAGTAGGCTATTCCAATAGTTTAGCTAGAAGATGATGAAGGCCTAAGCAAAGGTGGTAGGCAGAGCCAAGATGGTAGAATAAAAGCAGAGAATTCCCAGAACACTCCCCAAAGCCCTTCAAATACCTCTGAAATATGACTTTAAACAAATTCTAGAGCTACAGAACCCACAAAATTACAGAGTGAAACAAATTTCCAGCTCAAGACAACCTGGAAAGTCAACAGGAAGGGTCTTTCACATAAGGCAAGGACTGGAGCAAAGTCTGGCTTGGGCCACACTGGCATATACTAGCCAGAGTAGGCCTCAGGGGACTGAATCACTGGCAGTTGTGGCAGTTTTCAGGCTTCTCAACTCACAGATGCTGAAGAGGTCAGTGGGAAAACTCTGTGGGACCTGGGTGAAGGAGAAGGGCATGGTCTGACTGGTGGAGCCCCAGCCCCAGGGCGATGGGAATGGTGGTTGGCGGCAGTGGCACCAGCAGAGCTGCTTCTGGAGCTCTGGGCCCACAGATGGTGGGGGATTGAGGGGCAGATGCAAAATTCCTTAAGTCTTGAACAGTACATCCACCCCCATTGGAAGCAGAGTTTTACCTTGACAAAGAATTAGAAAGTCTAGTGTTTGACTGAGAAGATGAGTAAACATCATAAAAGAACTCAGACTATAGAATCTTACACTGGTTACAAGGAAGATTAAGGCATAACAACCAGAGGAGGACAGCAGAGTCAAAGTTCCTACTTCAAAAGCCTCTAAGAGGAATATGAATTCGTTGCAGGCCATGGAAGAGCTCAAAAAGGACTGTGAAAATTAAATAAGAGAAGTAGAGAAAAATTGGGAAGAGAAATGAGAGTGATGCAAGAAAATCATGAAAAATGAATCAACAGCTTGCTAAAGTAGATCCAAAAAAATGCTGAAGAAAATAACATCTTAAAAAATAGACTAACACAAAGGGCAAAAGAAGTCCAAAAAGCTAATGATGCGAAGAAAGCCTTAAAAAGTAGAATTGATCAAATGGAAAAGGAGATCCAAAATCTCACTGAAGAATATCATTAGAATGGAGCAAATGAAAGCTCATAAAGCTAATAACTTTATGAAAAATCAAGAAATTATAAAATGGAAACAAAAGAATGAAAAAATAAAACACAATTTGAAATATGTCATTGGAAAAACCACTGACCTGGAGAATAGATCCAGGAGGATAATTTAAAAATTATTGGACTACCTGAAAATCATGATCAAATAAGGAGTCTAGACATTATCTTTCAAAAAATTATCAAGGAAAAGTGCGCTGATACTCTAGAACCAGAGGGTAAAATAGAAATGGAAAAAATTCACTGATCGCCTCTGGAAAGACATACTAGCAGGAAAACTCCTAGGAATATTGTAGCCAAATTGTAGAATTCCCAGGTCAAAGAGAGAATATTGCAAACAGTCAGAAAAAAAACAATTTAAGCATTGTGGAAATACAATCAGAATAATACAAGGTCTATTAACATCTAGGTTAAAGGATCAGAAGGCCCAGAATATAATAATCCAGAGGTCAGAGCAGCTAAGATTAAAACCAAGAATCACCTACTCAGCAAAACTGAGAATAATCCTTCAGGGGAAAACTGGATATTCAATGAAAGAAAGGACTTTCAACCATTCTTGATGAAAAGAGTAGAGTTGAATAGAAAATTTGACTTTCAAATATATGATTCAAGAGAAGCATAAAAAGGTAAACAGGAGAGAGAAATTATAAGAGATTTAATAAGTTGAACTGTTTAAGTTCCTACATGGAAAGATGATATTTGTAACTCGTAAGACCTTTCTCAGTATTAGGGTAGTTGGAGGAGATAGACAAGATAGACAGACAGACAGATAGCTAGGTGACAGAGAGATAGATAGATGGAATTGAATGTGAAGGGATGATATCTAAAAACTAAAATTAAGAGGTGAGAAAGGAATATATTGAGAGAAGGAGAAAGGGAGAGATAGAATGGGGTAAATTATCTCACATAAAAGAGGGAAGAAAAAGTTTTTACAATGGAGGGGAAGAGGGAATGAGTGACCACTAATCTCAACAGATTTGGCTTAAGGATGCTTAATAATATACACAATCAAATGGGCATCTTACTTGACACAAAAGTAGGGGGGAAGGGATGATGTAAGAGATGGCAGATTGGGAGAGGGGGTAGTCAGAAGCAAACACTTTAGAAAAGGGAGAGGGTCAAAGGAGAAAATAGAATAATTGGCAGACAGGATAAGATGGAGGGAAATATAGTATTTCTTTCATAATATTACTATTATGGAGGTGTCTTGAATAACTACACATGTATAATCTATACTGAATTCCTTGCCTTCTCAATGGAGGTAAGTGGGAAGGGAAGAAAGGAGAGAATTTAGAACTCAAAGATTTAAAAACAAATGTTAAAAAATAACATGTAACATGTTAACATGCAACTGGTAAACAAAATATATAGGCAATGGAGTATAGAAATCTATCTTGCCCTTCAATAAAGTAAAGGGGAAGGGGACAAGAGGGAGGATGATAAAAGGGAATGCAGAATTGGGGAAGGGGTAATCAGAATGAATGCCATCTCAGAATGGAGGGAGGGGAAAGATGGGGAGGAAATTTGGGAATCAAAAATCTTGTGGAAATGAATGTTGAAAACTAAAAATAAATAAATAAATTTAAATTAAAAAAAAAAAAAAGAATGAAGGATAACAGATAGATAGTCCAAGACCAAGTATTTTGCTGAAATGCTAAAAGATCCAGAAGAAGGTCTTCACAATGTTGTAGGGATTCACTATGGAAGATTTATAGAAATGAAGGGGAAGAATCACTCAGGATAAGGAGTGGACTTGTGATCTGCACTGGTGAAGGGAGCTGATGAGATAACTGAAAGACGCAAGGATCTATGTAGATAGTATGAACTGATTAGATCACTGGAATGTGTAAGTATTTAACTGAATAACTAAAGTAGTAGGGGAGAAGGGGACAAGTGTGGTGAGGGGAATGATAGAATGGAGGGCAAACTAGAGAAGGGAGCAACTAGAAGTAAACACTTTTGGGAAGGGACAAGGTCAAATGAGAGAACTGAAAAAATGGGGTACAGGTTAGGATGGAGTGTAATATAGTTAGTCTTATACAACATGACTATTATGGAAGTCTTGTGAAAAATGACATATATATAGCCTGTTTTGAATTGCTTGCGTTCTCAGTGGGGATGGGTGGGGAGGGAGGGAGGGAGAGAAGTTGGAATATAAAGTATTAGAAACAAATGTTGAGAATTGTTACTGCATATAACTGGGAAATAAGAAATACAGGTAATGGGGTATAGAAGTTTATCTTGTCCTACAAGAAAAAAGGGAAAATGGGGATAAGGAAAGAGTGGGGTGTGAAAGGAAGGATGGCACATTGAGGGAAGGGGTAATCAGGATGCAAGGTGTTATGGGGTGGGGGAGAAAAAATTGGAAAACAAAATTTTGTGAAAATGAATGTCGAAATCTAAAAATAAATAAATAAAACTATTTTGAAAAAAACTGAAATAAAACATTGGAAAAAAAACAACCAAGGTGGCAACTAAAGTGAGTAGAGAGAAGGGGATGCATACTAGAGGCGTTGTGAATGTAGAAATGACAGTAAGAGTTCATAGGTAGATCTGTAAATGGATACAACTATCCTGTGAAGCAATCTGGAATCACACACAAAAAGTTATTAAGTGCTTTGTTCTTGTTGATCCAGTTATACAACTTCTAGAGCCTTTCTCAAAAGAAATCAAAGAAATAAGAAAATGTCCCTTACGTACAAAAATATTTATACCAGATATTTTTGATGTGGCAAAACTTTAGAAGCTAAAAAAATACTTAATAATTGAGAAACAGTAGAAAAACTTGTAGTATATGAATGTGTAGCATGTGAATGTGTTTTGTACTATAAGAAAGGACAAAATAGATAATGTCAAGAAAGATATCAATGGATGCAGAGTGAAATGAGCAGAATTAAAAGAATAATTTCTCTATAAACAACAGCACTATAACATAGACAGTTATGAAGACTTAAAAGTCCTTAACTGATACTATACAAATAATGAACGGCAGAACCAGGAGAACAATTTGTACAATGAAAACAACATTGTACAAAAAATGTGAAAGAAGGAGGGTTCCACAGAATTGATGATCCCTGTTATCCACTGAAGAGGCTTCCTGTGCAAATACAGATTTTTTGCTTTATTGCTTTGTTGACTGTCTAGACATAAGAAAGTGATAGAAAAACTCTCAATATTGCAGATAAAATTTAAAAGTGTGTTGTGCATACGTTTTTATTCCACAGAGTCACTTTTAGGGGTTCTGAGGCAGAGTCCACCCACACAGAAGTAGAATGATTGATTGTGAATGATGGTAAGAGCAACAGTTGTGCGACTTTGGAAAAGTAACTTCCACTTGATTGTGCTTCAGTTTCCTCCTCTGGCACATTGCTACCCTACTTACCTAACAGTAGTGATTTTCAGATGAAATATAATAACAAATATGAAAGTAAATACAAAAGCATAAATCAATAAGCAAATGTAATTATTTTAAGGTACAATATTAATAAGCAAAATAGAGATTGGAGAGGAAACCATTATAGGAGTGGGAAAAAATTAGGAAATACATAGGCTTGGCTCTTTAGGGACAACTTTTTTTCCTTAATTCTGGCTACTTTAGTGCTTATTACTAATTGGCTGTAGAGGGCCTTGATTCTCCCATGGGTTTTTTCAGCATCAGCAACTGAGACAAACCTGGAAAGAGCCAACACAGGCTCCTTAGAGGACCAGGTGATGCTGATTATTAAAAGCTGGCAGCCCCAAGCCCGGCCTGGGAAAAGGACCTCATGAGTGACCTGCTTCTTGCTCTTCAAGGGATCTATATTCCTAGCCCTCCAGATATTAGGTGGTGAGTCCAGGTGCCCAGGGAATGTTTGGGAGACTCTTTCATTTCCTACTGCAAAAATACTCACTCTGATATGTAATGCCTCAGGCTAAGACTTTTCTCCTATGAAACAAAGACTTTGGGGTGTGGTGCCTCAGGACCAAAAACCAACCACCCCATCCCCAGGCCTGGAGATTAATATTGTTAATTAATACAGTTCCTTACAGGGACTGTTTTGTTGTGGGGGGAGCTTGCTTTGTATTTCCAGCACTTAGCACAGTGCCTGGCACCTATTAGGCACTCAATAAATGACAGTTAACTGACTGACTCTAGAACAGGGACTCTCAACCTGAGGTCTGTGGATGCCCAAGGAGTCTGTGGATTGATTTCACGGGTTTCATAACCGAGGATGGAGAAAAATAGTGGTTGCTGTAGTTGTTTTACTGTTGCTCAGTCATTTTGGTCACGTTCAACCCTCTGGAAATTTATTTGGGGATTTCTTGGCAAAGACACTGGTTTCCCATTTCCTTCTCTAGTTCATTTTACAGATGAGGAAATTGAGGTAAACAGGTTGAGTGACTTGGCAGGGCCACAAAGTTAGTAAGTATCTGAGGTTACATTTGAACTCAAATCCTCCTGACTCAATAGTATCTAGGGGGCACAGTGGACAGAAAGGTTGAGCCTGGAGACAGAAAAACCTGAGTTCAAATCCCACCTCAGACATTTCCTAGCTGGGTCTAGGAAGCACTCCACTATCTCCCCCAAGAAAGCACCAAATGGGGTCATGAAAATTACACATGACTGAAATGAGCACCAGCAAGAACTTTGTGACTCTAGGGTGAGTCCTCTATTCAGTGTGCCACTTAGTACAACCTTTGGTTTCCCTTATATTTTTGTCTCTTTTATGCATTTATAAACAATATTCTGAGAAGGGGTCCATAGGTTTCATCAGATTGCCAACAGGTCCATAACAAAAAATGGTGAAAACTTCCTTCCTTGAAGACAGAAGTCAGTGATGAAAGAGAAAAGGGGACAAAGAATGTTGGTGGGAAGTCCTTAGGCTGTATGGCAGCAAGTAGCCCTGCAGAGAAGTAGAAAAGACACCTGCCTTCAAGTGGCACCTGAGCGGGGAGTCACAAGTTTCAACCATCCCAACATTAGGTTTAAAACCAGAAGGGATATCATCTCATCCCTACTTATTTTTCAAAGGAAGAAACTGAGGCCCAGAGAAGTTAAGTGATATGCCACAGGTTGCACAGCCAGCGTTTGAACTTAGGTCTTTTGATTGTAAATCTAACCCTTTTTCCTTTCCACAAAAATGTGGTCTGCTGGAAAGCCAATAGATTGGGCATCAGGGAACCTGTGTTTGGGTCTTCTGGGAACACTTCAGCAAGGAGTTAATTCTCAGGTCAACTGCAGGCACAAAGCAAGCCTTATCTGTGACTGTGGGATAAGAGACAGATAAGTGTTGATGCTGAAAAGAAAGTCTTCAGAGCATGGAGGTCTGGTTTGTGTGCCAAAGAGAGGACAGTGTATACAGGTCCTGCACCGAAAGGAAGGAAGGAAGTTCCACACAGGAAACTGAGGACAAACCACCTTCTCCTTCAGAAGGCCAAAGATCTGCCAGTCCAGTATTCTACCTTTAGGGTTTTTCATTTACTGTAAGGTAGTTGGCAGAAGTTAAAATCCTCACTTTGGGAAACAAATATGTAGAGCTGAAGTGACCTGCCCAAAGGTCAGAAAAGTGAAGAACTAGCTAGAGGTGCCTCAGGACACAAAGTCCTGCTCATTCATGTGGGGATGCTTCCACTTCTCTCAGCTGAGAGAGAATCACAGCACACAAAATATTGGAGACAGACTCCATGATACAATCTGGGATGTCAGACTTGGAAGGGTCATTGAAATCATAGAACATAGACTGGCTGAATGGGGAGGGACTTCAGAGATGGTCATCTACAGCAACCTCTTTGTTTTAAGGCCACTCACAATTAGACCCATTTGGCAGAATTCTTTCATGTTTCTAGATAAGAGAAAAAGAGCCAGACAGCAGTCAAAGCATTTGGTGTCATAAAGGAGGGAAGTCTAGAAGGAAGGGTAAGGGGTGAACAGGAGGAGGGAGGGAAGGGGAAAGGGGATTGGCAGGAAACCATCTTTCACTGCCTTCAGATAGTCCCACTTCCCAAATGTATTCTAGGCATTCAGTGACTGGGATCTTTTGGACACTGGGTAGTTTGGAGATGAAGGGAGAGGAGAAGAGTGGAGAAGCAGAGATGGATAAAAGAATCAAGAAAAATCCCTAAGCCAAAGACATGCTTCCTCTTGGGATCTCTACATTTTTGTCCTGGGAGAAGCTGAAGGTGTGAGTAGGGACAATGGAGAGAAAGAAATAGATTAAATGATTGCCAGTTTAGGTTCATTCTGAAATCTAAAATTCTACAATTCCATAAGAGGGAGGAAGGAAGGGGGAAAAAGGAATGAAGAGAGGCAGAGAAACAGAAAAGGATAGAGGGGAAAATCTTAGCGAATGAATGGTGCTTTTAAAGAATTGGGGTTATTAATCTAGGAGGAAAGATGGGTAAGAAACAACTTGGTAAATAGCTTTGAGCACATTTCACAGACCCTCTATTATCCATCTAATCACCAAGAAGGAAAACACTGGGGTAAATGTGTTTAATATGTAGCAGATTAATAAAAATGCCTGAGCTGCCTGATAGTAAACACTGTCTGAGTACCAGCATACCTCAGTTGGACCAGATGATCCCTTAGGTCCTTTCTAGTTCTAAAACTCAAGGTTCTAAATTACCTTCTTTTCTAGTTCTAACATTCTATGTTCTAAAGTCCTTTGCACCTCTCAGTCTATGAATGAATCTATACTCATATTATAATCCTAGGTTAATTAGCATATTTTCCATTATTTAAGTCACATCAAAAAATGCTAATTTGATTAAATATGCAGGGGATTAGGCAGGCAAAAATAAAGTAGCTAACCTGTACTCAGCAAAAAATTCAGTAGTTAATTATCTGTACCAAGACAGGGGAGCAGGGATGTAAAGAATCCAAAGCAGAAAATAATCCAAAACCCCATCAAGGATACAGATGTAGTATCTATCTACTAATGTAATCTAATTTATCTACATATATGTAATATATATTTTATATTTTTTCTTCCCAAATCATATATTGCTGAAATTAAAATCAAAATGAATTTGTATATATGAATCATGCACTGTCTGGCAAAGAAAGTATCATATCTAGCTACATATAGATATGTATGTATATATAAAGGTATACCTGAAATCATTCCTTTTCCTGTTCATGTATTACTAAGGTTAATATTCAAATGAGCTTGCATTTAGGATTCAAAACCTAATTCTTATTTCTGATACTCTTAGATGAAGGGGAGAAAATATGTTCATTTTAGCCAATATTCAAACACCTCATGAATTTTTGTACTGGCCATAAAGAAGAGGATGGAAATTATTCAATTAGCCAGGGAGGAGAAAGTCAGCTTCTGATTGCAGAATTACTGTGGATTATTGATACAAGACAATGGTTGAGAAGTAATGCGAGGGCTTTGAGGCTGAGAGAGTGAGTGGAAAAGCTAGGCTTCGTCAGGGTCCTCCATGGTGTCACAGGCGTCCCAGAGCACACTCCAGAGTTAGTCTCACTCACACTATAAAGCATTGGGGGGGAGATCTCAGATGATCGACTATTCATTGTTTTCTGATGGGATTTTACTTTCATTTTTTGGTAGGATGACACATTAGGCCTGGTTTATTGTGGGGTAATTTCACCCCAATAACAATTCAGAAAATTTGGCAGGAAGAAAACGATTCCATGGCACATTATGAGGAAGGGATAATATTTTTAGGTCATTAGAACTTCAAAACTGTCATACTGGGTTAACTCCATGAGCCATCTAGCCCTGGACTCTTTCTCAGGTGAAGGGACAGTTTAGGGCTACATCAACCCTGGCCTCCATCATTTCAACTCAAGAAGAATTAAGGAAGGGGTTCAGACATACTAGTTATTCTGAATGATTATAGAGCTAACATCTGTGGATTTATATGAATGCTTCTTGATATTATTTACATTTTCAGCCTATTGCAGCTCTTGGAAAAAACTCCATAACTTTTTTCACTGTTGTGCAGCTTAAGTAGCTTTACCTTTATTCATCTTGTTCATATGTATCTCCTTTGTATTACATCATTCTAATATTATGAGATTTGGTGGGAAAAGTCTTTGTTCATTCTATAGGCTGTCCCCAAAGTCTTAGTTTCAACCTGGACTAGGATTCTGGGGACACTCTATATATCCCATTTCTCTTTGTTTTGTGGACTTTAAAGATCCCTTTTCCTCAAAGTTTACTTTTCTCAAAGTCCTAATCTTTTAAATTTGTCTTCACATAATGGCATAATTTTTTCCTGTATCTCTGAAATTTTAGAATCCTAGGATCCCAGAGGTACACGGGGATTTAAAACTCTGTCACTCAGTCATGTATCCTAGGGTCACATGACTCCCTTTTCTTGGAACCCTTTCCCTCAAAATAATAGGAAGACCTCACAAAATATGATTCAGCTATGTGGTATGAGAATAAAACTAATTAACAGCCTCCCATCACTGCTGTTCTCTGCTGGTACAGATGCTCTGTGGAATCCCTCTCAGAACATAGGTCAAGAAGACACTTCTGGATTTGCTCTTCTACTTGCCTTTTCACTCATTCTAGCCTCTTTGGTGTTCATGCAATCCTATAATACTACCTTTACTCATTTACTTTCTGCTCACTCTTTCCAAATTCCCTTGATCAATCCCATTTCCATGCTATAACCCACTCATTCATTCTGCAGAACAACTGAATTATTCTATAAATTCAGTATCAACTTAATGACAAAATTGCACTTGAGAAGACAAATAGTCCAACTCAGGCCCACTGGAAAGCTCCTTCTCTTCTGTATCATCCCCAATAAGTGGTCATCCATGCACTGTGCTCATCACAATAATAGCTAATAATTAGCATTTATAGTGCTTTAAGCTTTGCAAAGTCCTTCACTAATATTATCTTGTTTTCTCTTCAGAGGTGTGTTCTATTATTATTTCCATTTTACAGATGAGGAAACTGAGAGAGCAGAAGTTGTGACTTGACCAGGTTCACATACCTAGTAAGTATCTAAAGCCTTCAACTCGGGTCTTTGTGACTCCAGGTCCAGCACTCTATTCACGGTACCACCGTGCTAACTCTGACCATAAACACCAATTCCACATCCATTTCTCTTCCTCCACTACTCCCAGTTCTAAGATATCAATACCAGTCCCAACCATCTTTCCTGATGCTTTTAGTTTTCCTTGATAATTTCATGGAAGATAATGTCTAGGTTTTTTTTTTGGTCATGGCTTTCAGGTAGTCCCATAATTTTTAAATTGTTTCTCCTAGATATATTTTTCCAGGTCAGTTGTTTTTCCAATGAGATGTTTCACATTATGTTCTATTGTTTCAAACTTTTGGTTTTGTTTACCAACTGCTTGGTTTATCTCATAGTCATCCATTTCCCTGAACTCAATTCTCTCTTTCAAGGAATTATTTTGTTCAGTTAGCTTTTGAACCTTCTCCTCCATTTGGCTAATTCTGCTTTTTGAAACCTCCTTCTCGTCATTGGCTTTTGGGACCTCTTTTTCCAATTGAGCTAGCCTTTTTTTAAAGTTGTTATTTTCCTCACCATTTTTTTGGTTCCCCTTTGGTAAGTTGCTAATTTGTTTTTTAATGCCTTGAATTTCCTTAGGTCAATTTAAGTGCCCTTTAGAGGTCCTGGAGGTAGAAACCTTGACTTCCTGAGACAGTGTGCCTTTTTCTTCCTCATCTGAAATGATTGGTAGAGACACCTCCTTCCCAAGAAAGTAACCTTCCATGGTCTCATTTTTTTTCCCTTTTTTTGGGCATTTTCCCAGCCAGTTACTTGACTTTTGAGTTTCCTCTCCACAACCACCTGGCCTCCAGTTCTGCCAAGCCAGCATTGAGCCTCAAGGGCAGGGCTTCTATTCAGTATGAGATTAAGATCAGCTGCTCAGATAGAGGCAGGGCCCCACACAGGGCTCAGTTCCCTCAGAGGCTTCATTATGAGACCTTCAACAATGGATGCGGGCTACTGCCTGCTTTGGGAACCCTCATCTGCTGCTGCCTCCACTGCTGCCACTTGAGGAGGCCCAAGTTATGGGGACACTCTGCTCCTTTCTTGGCCAGCCAAAAAGACCCTCTCACTGACCTTTAGCACTTATGGGTTCAGGGATCTGCCCTGCAGCTGGAGATTCTGTCCCTGAAGCCTGCTAGGATCTGCTCCTCTTGGTGGCTTGTGGCCAAGGCTGTGCTGGACTCTGCTCCATGTCTGGTGTGACACACCTTTCCCGTCTGTCTTTCAGGTCACTCTGGGATAGAAATCTCCTCAACTCCATTGTTCTGTGGCTTCTGCTGCTGTAGAATTTGTTGAGAGTTCTTCCTACAGGTATTTTATGGGCTGTACGGTAAGAGCTAGTATATTTTTGTCTTTCTACTCCACCATCTTGGCTCTGCCCCCCCCATGCTTTTAAATAGGCCTGAAGAATGAGTGGTAGCTATCTGACCCCCTAGCCTCAAGTACAGAGCAACCTTTCTTTTCCCAAATATCCCTATAGTCCCTGTAATAACCTTCAAGTCTGCTGCATTTGCATAGAGTAATAACTCTTTCCACTAACAAGGAGAACTTAAGGCAAACACTTTAAGCTTGAAACCATGGTTCTACTTCTCAACCTCTGACAGAAGACTTCACATGTTACCTAGACCAGTCTAGTGCACCTGAATCATGAATCCTCTCTACAATATTTGCAAGAAGTTGTTAGAATCCACTTGAAGACTTCTAGTGATGAAATCAATAGTCTTCTTTTCCTGCATGCTCATGGCTATCTATTCCATCTTTGGACAACTCCAATTATTAGGAAGCTTTTCAGTAAGCAGGACTTGAATCCAGGTCCCTGAAACTTTCTTGTTTTGCCTTTCAGGCACAAAAAAAGATCCCAACAAACACATGTCAAAAGACTCCCTTTTCATCTGACAATTTGAAGGTAATGATCATAGCAGTCTCCGCCCCTGTCGTCTCTGCTGCAGGCTACATGTCCCCGGTTCTTTCACCCAATCCTCGTACAGCATGGCTTCAAGTCCCCTCACCATCCTGGCTGTCCTCCAATTTGGCCTGACAGCTTGTAGGCGCTCGGTCGTGTGGGGTAAAGCTCCCTGTTCATTTGGGGATTCTTAGTGGTTGAGGTGTTGGTAACAGTAAAGACAGATCTGGAATTGCTGGAACCAAATTAGTAGATAGAGAGCCATGGAGACAGGAGACAAACGAAATAATTTTTAATCCTTATCTTTCTTTCCTGTCTATTCTTTTCTTTCTTTTTGTTCTTATATTTCCCGAAGATGGGGCATTAAGGAATTGAATCTTTTCCAATAGTTCATAATCCCTCAGAACACTTACAGTGCTCTCCTACTTTGCTCAGTATGGTGACATTTCTCTCTTCCTCAGGGGACAGAAGGTGGCCAGCAATGAGAGGAGCCAAGAACAGTTCCTTTAAGGGTTTCATCTTGATTGGTCTGTCTGACCATCCCAACCTGGAGATGATCTTTTTTGTGCTTATGCTGTTTTCCTACATGTTCACCTTGGTGGGCAACTTGACCATTATCCTAATATCGCGCCTGGATGTCCGCCTTCACATACCCATGTATTTTTTCCTCAGTAACCTTGCCTCTGTTGACCTTGCCATTACCACAAGTGTAGTCCCTCAGATGCTGTTCAATCTGTCAGGTCCAGACAAAACCATCAGCTATGCTGGCTGTGTAACACAACTCTATGTTTTCCTCTGGCTGGGTGCCACTGAGGCAATGGTCTTGTTGGTGATGGCATTTGATCGTTATGTAGCTGTCTGCCGGCCTCTCCACTACATGACCATCATGAACCCTCGAACTTGCTGGCAGCTAGCTTCCACTGCCTGGCTAGCTGGCCTGGGAAATTCCCTAATTCAGTCAACATTCACTCTGCAGCTCCCATTTTGTGGACACCAAGAAGTCAACAGTTTCCTCTGTGAAGTGCCATCTCTAATCAAATCGGCCTGTGGTGACACAAGCCTCAATGAGGCTGTACTCAATGGTATCTGTGCTTTCTTCACTGCAGTGCCCCTGAGCATCATCCTCATCTCCTATGGTTTCATTGCCAGGACTGTCCTGAAGATCCCCTCAGCTGAAGGCAGGAAAAAGGCCTTCAATACTTGTGGCTCCCATTTGATAGTGGTATTCCTCTTCTATGGCTCTGCCAGTTCTGCCTATCTGCTGCCAGCCAAGAGTAGTTCCCAAGACCGGGGCAAATTCATGACTCTCTTTTATTCAGTAGTTACAGCCATCGTGAATCCCCTAATCTACACTCTGAGGAACAAGGAGGTAAAGGGGGCACTAAGGAAGGTTCTGGGGAAATGGAGGGAGGAATGGTGAGGGAAGCAGGGAGTGGGGCCGTATATCTTCACTGTTTTGTATGTCTGTCTTTGTCTTTGTCTTTGTCCTTCTCTCTTTCTGTCTCTGTCTCTAGAGATCTCTCTGTCATCAGATCTACACTAGTATACACCAGGGCCAGCTAGATGGTGCAGTGGATAGAGCACTAGTTCAGGAGTCAGGTGGACCTGAGTTCAAATCTAACCTCAGACACCTGACACTCACTAGCTGTGTGACCTTGGGCAAGTCACTAAACCCCAATTTCCTCATTTTGGATGATTTTCAGTCATGCTGATGAATATCAAGTTACTGGATCCAGAGGAGAAGTGAGGCTGGTGACCTGCACAGCCCTCCCTCACTTAAAATCAAAGTCAAGTGCAAGTTATGTCATCATTTGTCTGATGGCATGGTGTTCTTTGGCAATGAAGGAGAAACACACACACACACACACAACTGATTTCCACATAAGGTGCCTTTGAGTACGTTAAAAATATTCCCAACCACCCTCAGCAGTTGGCATGTGGTTAGTATTATTTGATAACTTTCTACTTAATGATGAAAAACATTCATTGGGGTTAGGATTATAAGGGGAGAAGGTTTAAGTTCTCACAAGTGATTGATCTAATATACATCTAATTTCCAACATTCTGTCTCTATTAGAACCTATATTAATATTACTATCCACATCTCAAATGAGATAATGTACATAAAACGCTTTGCAAATCCCCTAGTGCTATGTAAGTGTTAGCTATTATTATGATGACATAGAATTTTGTTTGGTTTTGTTTACCTTGCTTTTCAAAGTATTTTCACTTAGAAGGTTGACAGGAACGTTCTATTTCACTGGGGCAAGAGTAGTGTGGAGGCTGTCCCTGGCAAGCCAGCATTGAGGCCCTGGGCTTCCGTGTAAATCAACAATGAAGCCTGATGCCCCTGGACCACGCAGCAACAGTGGGCTATAACCAGTGTAAGCCAACAGGAGGTCTTTGGGGTGACTGAATCAGTAGCAGTTGCTTCCTGAGCTCTCGGTCCACAGATGGTAAGGTGGTCACAAGGAAATTACAGAGGACATTTTGCTGGCTCTGGGTACAAGATTCTGTTGCCTCAGTTCTGGGTTATAGTCCCAGGGCATCGATTAGCAATTTTAGGGAATTAACAATTCGTTAAAAAGCACCCTAGAGCATGTGGATGCAGGGGAACAGGGACCTTGGCCATAATTCCAGGGAGGGAAAGAGTGGTTGTGGTCAATTCCAGACCAGAACATAGGCCAGGAGAGCAGTAACTGCACCCCTCCTGAAATCATAACAGCATAAAAGAATTGAAAACTTACAGCATCCCAGAACTAGCTCTATAAAGAGCAGAATGAAAAACCTGAAAGTTGATGTAGTGCCCCTTCCACTCCAGAATCAGAGCCCAATTTTAACACATAAACTGAAAAGTCAAGAGATAAGCTGGAAAAATGAGCAAACAACAAGAACAAAAAAACTGAGCACATAAAGTTACTATGGTGACAGGGAAGATAAGAATGCAACGCTCCCCCACAAAAAAACAGTCAAAAGTGCTATATCCATATTTTTAAAGATAAATGTAAATTGGTCTGGGGGACAAAAAGAGAATTCCTGCAGGAACTCCTCAACGATGTTAAAAATCAAATAAGAGAGGAAGAGGAAAAATTGGGGAAACAAATGAAAGTGATGCAAGAAACCATGGAAAAAAAGAGTCACTAGATGAATAAAGGAAGGCACAAAAATTACCAAAGGAAAGAATCTCTTCAAAAAACAGAACAGATGAAATAGTGAAAGATGAAGAAAAATTCACCTAAGAGGAGAAAGAAAGAAAGAAGGAAAGAAAGAAAGAAGGAAAAAAGAAAGAAAGAAAGAAGATACAGGATGAATTGAATATGAAGGGATGATATATAAAAAATAAAATCAAAGGGTGAGAGAGAAATATATTGGGAGAAAGAGAAAGGGAGAAAAAGAATGATGTAAATTATCCCACATAAAAAAGGCAAGAAAAAGTTTTTACAAAGAAGGGACAGAGGCAGGAAGTGAGAAGAAATGAGTGACCATTACTCTCATCAGATTTCGCTTAAGGAGAGAATAATATACACACTCAATCGAGTATCTTACCCTACATGAAAGTAAAGGGGAAGAGATGAAGGAAGGGAGAGCAGATTGGGAGAGGGGGTAGTCAGAAGCAAATATTTAAGAAAATGGACAGAGTCAAAGGAGAGAATAGAATAATTGGGGGGCAGGATAGGATGGAGGGAAAAATTGTTTCACAAAATTACTATTATGGAGGTGTTTTGCATGAACTACCCTATATTGAATTCCTTGCCTTCTCAATGGAGGTAGGTGAGAAGGGAAGAACGGAGAGAATTTGGAACTCAAAGATTTAAAAATAAATGTTAAAAAATAGTTTTAACATGCAACTGGGAAACAAAATATACAGGCAGTGGTGTATAGAAATGTATCTTGCCCTTCAAGAAAGTAAAGGTGAAGGGGACAAGAGGGGGATGGTAAAAGGGAGAGCAGAATTGGGGAAGGGGTAATCAGAATGGATGCCATCTCAGAATGGAGGGAGGGGAAAGATAGGGAGAAAATTTGGAACTCAAAATCTTCTGGAAATGAACGTTGAAAACGAAAATCAAATAAATAAATTTAAATTTAAAAAAAAATGAAGGACAACAGGTAGATAGTCCAAGTCCAAGCACTTTGCTGAAATGCTAAAACATCCAGAAGAGGGTCTTCACAACATTGTAGGGATTCCCTATAGAAGATTTATAGAAATGAAGGGGAAGAATCACTCAGGATAAGGAGTGGACTGGTGATCTGCATGGGGGAACGGAGCTGATGAGAACTGAAAGACCCAAGGATCTATGTATATAGTATGAACTCATTAGATAACTGGCATGTCTAAGTATTTAATTGACAAACTAACATAAAAATTAAAAAAACCAACCAAGGTGGCAACTAAAGTGAGTAGAGAGAAAGGGATGCATGCTAGAGGTGTTGTGAATGTAGAAATGACAGTAAGAGTTCACAGGTAGATCTGTAAATGGATACAACTATTCTGTGAAGCAATCTGGAATCACACACAAAAAGTTATTAAGTGCTTTGTTCCCCTTGACCCAGTTATACCACTTCTAGAGCTTTTCTCAAAAGAAATCAAAGAAATAAGAAAATGTCCCTTATGTACAAAAATATTTACAGTAGATATTTTTGATGTGGCAAAACTCTAGAAGCTAAGAAAATACTTAATAATTGAGGAACAGTAGAAAAAAGTGTAGTATATGAATGTGGTCAAGTACTTTTGTACTATAAGAAAGGACAAAATAGATAATGTCAAGAAAGATATCAATGGATGCAGAGTGAAATGAGCAGAATTAAAAGAATAATTTCTCTATAAACAATAGCACTATAACATAGACAGTTCTGAAGACTTAAAAGTCCTTAACTGATACTATACAAACAATGAACGGCAGAACCAGGAGAACAAGTTGTACAATGAAAACAACATTGTACAAAAAATGTGAAAGAAGGAGGATTCCACAGAATTGATGATCCCTGTTATCCACTGAAGAGGCTTCCTGTGCAAATGCAGATTTTTTTATTTATTGCTTTGTTGACTGTCTAGACATAAGAAAGTGATAGAAAAACTCTCAATATTGCACATAAAATTTAAAAGTGTGTTGTGCATATGTTTTTATTCCACAGACTCACTTGTAGGGGTTCTGAGGCAGAGTCCACCCACACAGAAGTAGAATGATTGTGAATGATGGTAAGAGCAACAGTTGTGCGACTTTGGAAAAGTAACTTCCACTTGATTGTGCTTCAGTTTAGTCCTCTGGCACATTCCTACTCTACTTACCTAGCAGCAGTGATTTTCGGATGAAATAAAATAACAAATATGAAAGTAAATACAAAAACATAAAGCAATAAACAAATGTAATTATTTTAAGGTA
>CM053769.1:44549036-44606390 GCA_028658325.1 Potorous gilbertii | reverse complement strand
AGGGCAGATTGGTGATATGGGTAATTAGAATGTCCAGTGTATTGGGGAAGGGGGAGGGGACAAATGGGGAGAAAATTTTGGAACCCAAAATCTTGTGAAAATGAATGTAAAAAGTTAAATAAATTTATTTAAAAAAAAAGATATGTGATTTCTCTACTAGCTAAATGTTTTGATCTTGAATACTGGTTGCATAAAGACAGCTTAAGGATTCTAGGTCTCCTGGAAGAGTAGGACAAGTAAAAAAGATATTCTGAACATTATAATGCAAGAAGTAATACAAGAAAGCTGTCTAGAACATCTGAACACAGAAAACAAAATGCCAATGAAAAGAATCCACAGACCACATACAAACAAAAACAAAAAAATCTATGCTACCAACTCCAAAACACAGTAGTTTACTTTAATAATTCCAACAACAAACAATAAATTCTGCAAGTGATGAGCAAAAATATCTTTATGTATCAAAGGAAAAGAAATTAAAATAACAGAAGACTTTTGTACTCACCAGAAATCCCAAAAAGGAATGGAATAATATATTTCCCAAAGCAAAAGAACACTAGATACAACACAAGGTGACCTACTCTGAAAACCTGAGACTAATCATCTTTGGAAAAGGATGGTCTTCCAATAAAATAGAAGATTTTGAAGTATTCCTACCAAAAAAATAACAACAACAACAATCTCAGATATGAGGAGATTATTTGCTTTGCAAGCACTCCTGAAAACAGAAACACAAGGAAGGCAAATAAAGCAATTAAAGAGGTCACAGACAATAAATTATCCTAGAAAAATAATTTTTAAAACTAAAAAATAACTATAGGATTAACAACAATAGCAAAACAGTAACACAGAGACTATTAAGAGATATCTTTGCACAAAATATGGGAGACGAGTGAAAACAAAACTTTTGTGGAAATGATGAATAGGTAGACTATAGACAAAGTCTCCCAACATTCTTCCTACAGGTGAATCAGTGTTTTTTGTGAGACTAATGTGCAAAACACGAGGTTGTCTAAAAGGAGATAGGACAGGGGAAAGATAACAATGTATGATGCACCTTAATCAATGTTAAATAGTACTGTAAATACTATTTACAGTTAAATAGTAATGTAAAGTGAAATTAGTAGAACCAGGAGAGTAACAGCAAATTATAAGATGATCTACTGTGAATGACTTAGCTGTTCTCAGCAATTCAATGATCTAAGACAATTCTTTTTTTCTTTGTTTTTTTATTTAATTTATTTGTTTTCAATTTTTAACAATCATTTCCATAAGTTTTAAATTTTCTCCTCCCTCTCCGAGGTGGCGTGCAATCTTATATGGGTTCTACACATACATTCTTATTAAACACATTTTCACATTAGTCATGTCGCATAGAAGAATTAAAACAAATGGGAGGAACCAGGAGAAAAAACAAAACATAACATAACACAAGAGAAAATAGTCTGCTTCATTCTGCATTCCGATTCCATAATTCTTTCTCCGGATGTGGACAGCATTTTGCATCAAGAGTCCTTTGGGAATATTTTAGGTCCTTGCATTGCTGTGAAGGGCTAAGTCTATCAGAAACAGTCTTTATATTCTATGGCTGTTACTATGCATAATGTTCTCTTGGTTCTGCACATTTCACTTAGCATCAGTTCATATAAGTCTTGCCAGGTTTTTCTGAAGTCTGCGTGTTCGTCATTTCCTATAGCACAGTAGTATTCCATTATATTCACATATCACAACTTACTTGTTCAGCCACTCCCCAATAGGCATTCCCTCGATTTCCAGTTCTTAGCCAGCGGATCCAAGACTTTTCTGAAGGACTTATGATTAAAAATGCTATCCAGCCCCGGAGAAAACTGATGGAGTCAGAAGATACATCAAAGCATACTTTTTTCCACTTTATTTTTCTTGAGTTTTATTTCTGGTCTATGTTTTCTTTTGCAGCATGACTAATATGGAAATATGTTTTGCATGACTACATGTATTATCTATATTAAATTGCTTGCTTTCTCAATGAGGCAGCAAGAAGAGAGGGACAGAATTTGGAACTCAAAATTTTAAATAAAAATGTTAAAATTGTCTTTTCATGTAATTTGGGGGAAATAAAATACTAAATAAATAATAATTTTTTTAAATCAGTGAGAAATAGTGAAAAGCAAATAATACTGTAGCTCTCTGGAAGAAAAAGAAAATGGATGAAGTAGAACAAGGAGGTATTAAAAGGAAAATTCAGTGGTGGGAGGATATCCCACTGAAGACCATTTCCATGGTGGGGAGAGAGATAATCAGATATGGGCCTTCTAATGAATATTATCTGAAATGATTCAGTGCTCAGAAATGCCACTACCTCTCATAGAGTGTTTTGCCTCCATGAACAGTATCTTACCTCAGAAGGAGAAAAATCAGAACTCCTGGGGTAACTGATTTCCAAAAGGATAGGAGGGCATGAAACCTGAGATATTTCATGGCAAATAGGAGGAAAATCATGCTGGAGAGGGAAGAAGAATAATGAAAGGCACAATCAGGGACAAAAGAAAATTTCTACAATGGAGAAATATTTCTATCCTTTCTATCTCCTGCAGGAATTGCCACTTCTAAATGAGGCAAAACAGGAAAAGACTGGAAAGAGGAGCACAGTCAAAACCTACAAGATAACAATGCAGGAATTATCTAGAAGAGTGAACTCAAAATTCAGAAGCTTGAATTCCATGAGAAATACAAAATTAGGGAAAGATCAAATAGATATACGGACCATGACTCAAACAATAAAAGTCTAGTATAGACAGAAAAAGAGGAGAATTATGAAGAGAACAAGGGAAAAATTGTTTTCTAGCAAAAGGCTCAAAAAAATGAAAAAAATTTAAAAAGCTGAAGGAAAGGAGAAGAGGGATTTTACTTAAGTACTTGTTATTTGTCCTTCAGTCTGGAAGAGGACTGTTACATCAGGAAGAAGATGTTATGACTTTCAAGTCAATTGGATTTAAGTGAGGGAGGGCTGTGCAAAATCACCAGCCTCATCTCCTCCTTCAGAGTCATCTGGGTCCAATGGCAAGTATAAATCAAGATATAGAGATTACCCTGAATACAGTGGGAAACCTTGACCTTTTAAAATGAAGATCTTTCCCAGGTCTCAGTTTGACTGAGGCAACACCCGTTCGGAATACTTAACTTAGAGGAATAAAAGGAGAATTAGAGGAATCAATAGAAGGAATCACTGAATTAAATAAAACTTTAAAACTAGAGAAAAAGTTGACACATGGAAGCTGTGAGGGCTTAAAAAACGGGCAAGCAAACCTGTGGGAATAAGATTGCCTTAAAGTAGATTAAGCAAGATTAATCAGAAAGACAGAAAGAACTGTCTTTAAAGATAAAGAGTAAAAAGAGAAACATAATTCTGAAAACTATTATTGGAGAAAACAGAAGAAAATCTAAACTTAACTATCATAATATTCAATGTTAAATAACCTACTAAAATGAAAGAGTGACAGATTGAATATGAAAACAAAACCTCAAAATAGGTTGCTTATAAGAAATACACTTTAAAAGCAAAGAATAAAAAGAGAAGCTGGAACAAAACTTACTGTGCATCAAGTAAGTCTAAAAAAGTAGGAACTGCAATCACTTTTAAGCAAAACAAAAACAAAAATTCACAACAGAAAAAGATATAAATAAGGAAACTACATTATACTGAAAGAAACCATAGGTAAACCAATATCACTGTTAAATTGATATGCTCCACATGCTTTAAATTAATAAAGAAAATATAAACATTAATATGATAATAGTAAGAGATTTTAATGTTTCAGTTGTGGACAGATTCAACAAAAAGATAAACAAAGGGGAAAATACAGAATGCAATAAGTTTCTGAAAAGACAAGCTAAAATATATGGTTCTTCTAAATGGTAGTTCTAAAGAATATAAATATTTTCAAGAACCAAATGGAACTTTTACAAAAATTGATAATGTATTAGGGCATAGGGATATTGCAAATAAACATAACAAGATATAAATAGTAAACTTATTACCCTTTACATATCACCATACAATAAAAGGGTCAATAGTTCATGTAGCACAAATAAAAGATACATACCCAAATGGAGAGTTTACAAAGAAATCCAAAATAATAAATAGTTCAAAGAACAAATCATAAAAACAATAATTATAATACTATGTACCAAATTCCTGGCAAATAGCTAAAGAAATCCTCAGGGCAAAATACCCCTCTGCAAAGGAGTACTTTCCTATATCTTTTCTTCGTAATTTCACAACATTCATTTTTGATAGTTTTATGGTTGTTCATTTGATTTACATTGTTATAGTTGTTACATGTGTGTGTAATATATACATGTGTATTATCACAGCTAGATCACTGTCAAAAGAAACTGAGGCTGGTCATTCATTCAACAAACATTTATTCACCCACCTACTATTTACAAGTCTTTATTTCCAGTTCTATGAGGAATACAGGGATGAATAGGACAGCTTCTTCCCACAAAGAGTTTATCATGTAGTAGGAGGACTAAAAGAAGGCAGAGTGATAACTATAATAAAAAGTAAGATATGTTTGTTTCCTTCATAGATGAGGTATAAAATGTTATAGAGAGTATGAGATCTCCAGAGTGGGTTCATGTTCAAAAGTATGGATACTAAAGTTCTTTCATTCTACAAACTCCCTGAACAGATGGTCAGAGGATCTGTGTTTTTGCCTTTATCATGCATACCAGGGCTGAAGACAGGTCGGAGAGGACCAGAGGATGAACCAGAGAAAGAGAAGGTATAGATGTGGGATTTGGCAGTCACATTGTAAAAGGAAATATCTCCAGCTTCACAGTCTAGGAAAATTCCCACACATCTGGGGGGCTCCCCTAAAGAAAGAGGGGTTGGTGGACTGGTGGAGGCACTGTAGTCATTCTTTTTCGTCATCATTACCAACCAATACCCATTTCCTGGTGAAAATGCCGTGCTCCCCTTCCTGTTCACAGAATTTTTGCAAACTCCCAATATCCACATAGTCTTGTCTCCCACATTTACCTGCCAATACCGTTTCCCTGAGACAAAACTTGGAGATCCCAGAACGATGACCGAATTATCAAATCTTTGTGGGTTATTAGGCAGCTTTTGACATTTCTTCCCAAGTCTCACACTTTTCTGATCATCAGATATGATAAGTTTGGGATGAGCTGTTTCCGGGTCCAGAGTTACATTAACTACAATGAAAATCCAAATAACCAGTGAGAAGTCAATGGTATCTCCACGCCCTACCCAATAAGCTTTGGGAAAAGGTAAGACAAGGGGAGACAAAGTTGGCAGCTCCCCAGGATACAATAATGTATAAGGGGATATGTGGAACAATTTTACATAAATATATGATATATGTGTGTGTATGTATATAAACATATATATATTTTTGTGTATGTGCATGTATATTAGAAAATGCTTTTCTCCATAGCCCACAGGTATTTATTTTGTGTTGTTACATATATTGCAGTGTAGGCTCAAAGAATTTAGTGAACAGATTACTGTGTGTAAATGCAAGAACTATGTATGAAATTTTCAAACTTTGCCTAATGTAAATACATGCCTTTTCCAGCCTCTGAAACTGGCTCTTTTGAGGCCTCAGAGTAAAGAACCCTGAGTTAGGTTTTCTGCTGCTCTGAAGATGTCTGATCTTAGCCACTTACCTGCATGTAACTGGACTTCAGTCAGCTGTAAAACTGAACAGATAAAAAGAATGAGAAAGAATCTGAGTGTCTAAGCTAAGATCTAACTCTCTGTTCTGACCTCTACAATGAAACAAGGAACTTAATGAACTTTAGGAACCTCCCTACCATAGTAGATTCTCAGGATTTTCATAAATTCCTACAATTGGTACATGCTTTTTTCTTCCCGAGATTTAACCTGACTCTTGACCTGGGCTTAGCGTGGGAACAAGCTAAATAAAGGAGAGTTTGGGAAAAGCAGAGAGAACATTATCAAGTTTTATCAAATGACAAAAGCATTGAAAACTTACAGAACCTAACCAAAGAAACTGGGAGGAAGAGATTGATGGTCCCAAGGTCAGGGTGATTCCTTGAAAACATGCCTGGCTTATTTAGGAAACTCCAAGTCTACCTAGCAGTAGCAACATAGCTGAATGGAAACAAAAAGAGAGTCTCATACAAGTGAACTTTTGGGGATTTCTACTAGGAAATAGTCCTTTTCCCCCCTCAGTTTCTCTCTCTAGGTAACTCACGAGAAATTAGCGTTTTTGAAACAATATAAAACTATTCCCTTTCTCTTTAGGTGAACAGATCCAGATACTCACTTTTGAATGTTTCCATTTCTGATTGCAGACTCTCTAAAAGAAAAATGAAATAATATGAGTCCTTATGACTGCTTGCAAGGAGATTTCAGGTGGAAATTAATAGTGTTATTGAAAGATGGAAGAAGGGACCAAGATAAAGATATTGAACTATGTTGTCTAATCCAGGGATGAGATGGCTATACTCTGTTTCCAATTTCTCTAAATACCAAAGAATTTTATATACAAACCTATGAACCGCCTCATGCTCTTCTGCACACTCTCTGATTTCCAGAAGAGTACGTGAATTTTCTCTTTCAACTCAGGAGACATAGCCCACTCCTTAGGGAGAGTCACCCATTCTGCCCTACAGATACAACAGACAACAAAGAATGGTGAATGTCACAGTGAAGGCAGTGCTTGAGAGAAAGCTCTCGTCTCACTTCACAAATTTCCTATAGGAGCGGAGGCCAAGCAAACTCTCAACTGACGTCTATGCAGGGATGCAGACCAATGCCACTTCTCAATATACCTAGTACATCAGGCAAATGACACATTACCTTTCGGTCTCATTCTAATCTCTAGTAGAGAACTCCCTTCTTTCTAGATGGAATCCTCAGAGAAAGGGAAATAATGTTCCCTGTCCTTTATGAAAAGCCTACCCTTCCTGATCAGGCCCCAAGTCCTTGAACTCCATTCATCTTCCACAAATTCTGATCTTATAATCAAGAATTAACACAGTAGCAGTTTGGAAGGGACCTCAGTAGCTATACAGCCCAACCCTTCACCAAATCCCTTTGATAACACATCCAATAAGTTGGTCACTCTCCTTTTGCTGGAAGATCTCCAGTGAGGGAAATGCACTGCCTCCAGTTGCAGCCCATTCCAAACTTGGACAACTCTCCTTGATGAAAAGTTTTCCTTACGTTAAACTTAAACATACTTCTTTGTAACTTCTACCCACTGCTCCAACTTCTGCACTCTGGGGTCAAACAGAACAAGGCTAATCCATATGCCACATGACAGCCCTAAAAATACCTCAAAACATCTACCATTATCCTCTACTCCCACTCCAATCTTCTTTTCTCCAAGTTAAACATGCCAAGTTCCTTCAGTGGAACCTCTTGTGGTATGAACCTTGATGCTCTTGATTATCATGGCTGAATTTCTCTGACTCTTCTCCAGATTATCAACAATTTTTCCCTGTCTCTTCAGTCCCAAGTTCCTAGGGATCTTCCCCTCTAAGCATCCTCTCCATCTTTTAAGGCCCAGTTCAAAAATCAACAACTCTGAGAAACCTTCCCTGAAACTCTCAGAAGTCATCTTTCCTGGTCTAACAATATTTTCTACTTTTCCTGTGTACTTAACAGATTTTAATTTGTTATTTAATATTTGTGGTATAATTCTATATTTGTGTATTTAATTTGTATATATTTAATGTGTATTATTTAATTTGTATATATTTAATAATTTAATTTGTATATATTTAATAATACTTAATTGTAACTTGTATACATGTTTAATCTCTACTATTAGATGGCAAGTTCCCTGAGGGCAGCAATCATGTCTTATTTATCCTCCTCTTTTCTCCAGCTCCCAACATTGTATTAACACATAGTGAACATTTCATGAATGTTTGTGGAATGAACCACAGATGCACCAGGATCAGGACAGGGCAGTCATTTGGCACACTGGTATGGCATTCCTGTCTCCATGGATTAGGAAGGATGCAGCTCCAAGGATTAGGAAGGGTGCCTGTCCCTAAGAACTACTCTGAGACCAAGAAACTGATTAGAAAGGGTATTGCTTCCAAGAATCCCAGAGAGAGAGCTGTCATTGAGAGATGGTATGGTCTTCTTTCCTGAGTCAGAGTCATCTCACTTCCTCTGGGAAGAACTATTCAGATCAGACTCGGGGTTCAAGGAAATACCTACCCATTGGAAAGAAGGGAATATAAGATATCCCCAAAGCAAATGGGATCCAAAATAGAAGGTTCTATGTTACAGAGCCTGAGGAGCTGGGCCTTACTAAAAGTTCAGGCTCTTCTCAGCACTTTTGTGTGAGTGCGTGGGAGTGTGTGCGTGTGTGTGTGTGTGTGTGTGTGTGTGTGTGTGTGTGTGTGTGTGTGTTTTGTGAGCTGTGTAATTACCTCATCAGGGTGACTCTGATGTCCTAGGAGAGAAAAAGGGAAACAATTTGTCAGTCTTCCTCTGGAGGTACTTCTTACTCTTAGTAAAGTCTTGATTTGACATACTCAGCTACAGGCCGGGAGTCCCACACCTGCCACCACCTTCTTTTACTTCAGCAACCCCTCGTACAAGTGCTGCTGGCTCAATTCTGCTACTAATGCCCTCAACCTCTTCAGTGCTTTGCTATAAAAGTTCCAGCGGAGGAAACTTGGGGTAATTCTAAACTTAATCTTCTTTCACTTAAACAACCCTTGAAGGAAACCCATTCAGATTCTAAATCCTGACAGTTCATTTCAAATATAATAGAGTGAGCTCCTTGTTTTTGGGGTACAGGAGCCATGCCTAAGGTTGCTGCCATTTCAGACATCTTAAGACTATTGTTCTACATGGCAAATCTTGATATGTATCATTTTGGTTCAGATACAGGCCACACTTTCTACCCTCCATTTTGCGTAAAACCTGCATGGGTCCTGTATTCGCCATTATTTTACAATGTAGATCTACATTTTTATTTCCTTTCAAAGAGATCTAATTTTAGGGGGAGGAGAGAATTAGTCTCTATTCAAACCAATATGTATGTGTGTTATAGCTAATGTTAGACAATAAGCAAAAAAAAAAAAATGACATTAGCTGGAGAAAATTTGGTTCAGTGTAAATCAAAGTGCCCCCATGAATTGTCAATAATCGTTCAGTTTCCCAGTGTTACCTTTACTGATTGATCCAGGAAAGTCCAAGGGAGCAACAGCAAAGACATTTATGAGCTTTTGTTTACACTGAATTTGGCAAATTATGCCTGACATTAATCTAACCTTGAACATTAGCTGGAATATATAGAAATTAGCAAAGATGATTTGATGGCCCTTGGGCAGTTCTCAAATGGTTTCTTCCCACTGTTAGGTTCCTCCCCACAAAACAAAAAAAGTGGGTTTGTTCCCTGAAGTTTCTATTGAATTAAATACAAAACTTTAAATGGTCATATGAGTGTAAGTTGCTAATAAAATAGGAAGGAGGAGATCATGTTGAATAACCAATTCTCCCTGGGCCTTATGACCTTCTTTAAAGAGATCTGAATGTGTTGGGGAATGCCTGGAAAATTGTCTGAGCTCACAAGGAGTCTTACACATAAATGAAGTCTCTCAAAGGTTTTACCAGAACTCGTCAAGTGGCTTAGGTATGCTGAGTTTTTCTCCATGTACACACTAAGGGGGTACTGGAAATTATCTAGGCTTCAGGACAGGGCAGGAACTCAGGGGCATAGAAGGAACCTAGGATACTGATACCCTGATTTGAATATAGCATACATTGAAATGATGAGCATGGGCCCCCATTCTGAGGGGGTCCTCTATTGAAAGGGTCACTTGTTTTCACCTGCAGGAGTTCCCATGCTGGCTGTCTATGTTTTTCTTCCAGTTCCCCCATCAGCTCCTCGAGAAGAAAGATTTCCTGGGATGCTTTGGTGATGTATTCTGCCTTGCTCCTGAAGATGGTTCTGTCTAGTTCTTCCAAACAGGTCAGGAAGAGTTGCTCTTGCTCGCCTAAAAACTGATGCAGCTGCATCATACGGGACATAATCTGCTGCTTCTGAGTTTCTGTCTTGCTCTGGGAGCAACAGGATTAGGAGGACAGGGGGTCAGGTATGTTAGGAATAACTCAGGGACATTACCCACTTGACACTTTCACTGTGAGGATGGCCACTGGATTCGTTTCCCCATCACTATGGTTTAGTGGAAGCCCATAAAGTTTAGAGGAACTCTGGATATGTACTAAGGACCTAAGGGTAGTTCCCTCAGGGTCTTTTTGGATATGGATATGGGAATTCGTTTTACTTGACTACACATATTACAAGGATTTTGGTGGTAGTTTTTTCCTTTTTAGTGGAGGTGGGTCTGAGAGGAAGAGAAAATAAATAAATAAAATAAATAAACAAATAAAATAAAATAAAATAAATAAAATGAAAAAGCAAAACAAAATATACAGTGATTTCTGGAGCTGGCTCATTTTCATTTGTGAGAATTCATATTTCTGAAATCAACAAACACTATAAATCACAGCTTGATTTGTTATTTTGCTGGTTGTGTAGACTTAAGAAAGTAATAAAATGTGAAAAATGCAGGTTAAACTTGGGTTATGTGCGCATTTCTTTTTCAAAGATCCAACTTGTTAAACATTTTATTGGAACACCTTGTATGTACACATGCTATATCTATGGGAGCAGGAGGAAGGGATGGAAGGGGTCTAAATTCTTTCATTGCCCTCCCTATCTCTATAGGAAGTCTCTTGGGTAAAGCTAGGGCAGACCACATAGGTGCAGTGACACCATGAACTTTCTAGTCGTTAACGAATAGAGTTCTCATGGCTCACTCCATCATTCTGACTGATCCATCCACTTGATGATAATATACAGTAATTCCTTCCACATTGAGACTTTCCCTACTGAGGTTTTGATATATTGCAGGTCAGTATAAGAAATTAAATGGGAATTTGGGGGGAGTTTTGTGGAAGCTGCAGGTGACACTCCAAGGCCAAGAAATGACAAGAAACTATGACCAAATACTTAACCCAAATTTTACAATAATGTACTGTAAATACCCTATAAAAGAAAATGAAAAAAAAATCAGATTTCTTGTCTGGTACAAAAGGAGGACCAAAATTTTTTTTGAGGATTTTTGCAGATTGTGGGGGCACCATGTTCCTAACCCCTGAGATGTGGAAGGCATAACTAAAAGGAAAAGAAATCACTTTTAGCAGTTTTCCCCACCCTTCTTGACCACCAGTGAAAGCCATTTAAATTTCTAAGCTCTCTCTATTTCCCCAGGAATCGAGAAAGAGTCTCAGGAGTGCTCAGGCCCTAGTCCTATTCTGATCCAGTAGCAAACTTCTCATCCTGTAGTTCCCCAGAGGGTAGTATCAGCAGGATGTCACTATCCTTACCAGGAAGGCTGCCATCATCTCATTTCCTTGGGATTTCTTCTCTTCAGCTATTTCTCTTACTTTCTTAAGATGTTCCAGACGGCTCTGAAGTTGTTCCTGGTTTAAATTTTTTAAAATGTCAAGGATCAGAATAAAGGCCTTACTCTTTAACTTGCTGTAATGACCCATTAGAATGACCCATGAGAGATAAAGATAAGGAAAAAAGTTTAATAGAAAGGAATAAGATGAAGGACTCGGAGCCAAAGAGAAGGACGGTTGGTTACAAAGGGACCTTACAGGTCACCTGGTACAGATCCCTTATTTTCCATATAAGGAAACAGGCCCAGAAAGTTTAATTCTCATAGGCATTAATTGGCTGGGCCAGAATCAGATTCCAGCTCCTCTTGCTTCAAATCTAGTTCTTTTCCCACCAAGTCATCCTGAGAGAGACAGGGCCTGGGAAGAATATGAAGGAATAATAAGGATTTAGTTTTTTTAAGTATGTTTTAAGAAATAAGGAGAAGTTGTATTAAGAAGTTGTATGAACTGGTTAAAAAATATATGGTACATTAGCAACAATCAGGAAATACTGCTCCCAGTCATTCCTCTGCCTCCATGCTGGACTGGACTGACCTCAAGTTCTGTCCTTAGAAATATCCAGACATGGGTTTTTGGATAACTTAAGGGCAAGAGTCTAGAATTCATAACCAGTAAAGGCATACTTCACAAAACTTGCTAATTTTTCTAGTATACAAATCAAAACCCTTCACTTACCCACTCAGAAACTTTTAGTGTGTCTTGATTGCTTACCAAATAAAACTACAAACCCCTTACCCTGGTTTTAAACACCCTCTGGAATTTGACTCATCTACTGTTTCAGTATTGTCTAATATCACTCTCCTTTACCCCCTGAGCTCCTACCACAGCAAACAAGCTGTATTCCAATCTTATTGGATCTGTTTCCACCTCCTTGTCTTTGAGCACTGTCCCATATGCCTGGAATTGTTCTCCACCCTCACTTCATCTCCACCAATTAAAGTCTTTTGCTTCCTTCAAGTCCATCTTTAGTGCCAAGCTCCTGCATGAAGCCTTTCTTGACCTCCCAAGGCAGAAGTTATCTCTTCCATCCTCCAATTTCTCATAGCATTTGATTAACTTAACATTATAATTTGATTGTGGTTATTTATGTGTTTGTTTTTATTAAGTCCTATTAAACTATGTAAGGACTGTGTCTTATTTCATTTGAGTATTGTGCACGGTAGGTATTTAGTATATGTTGGACTGAAAGATTTGTTGAATTGACTATTCCTGTGCTGCTTTATTAAGTACAGAGTACTCACTTCCAACATCATTGTAAGGTAGGAAGTCCAAGTATTATTATGCCCACTTGACAGATGACAAAATTGAGACTCAGAGAGATCAGGTGAATTGTTCAAAATCACATGACCAGTAAGTGGCAAAGCCAGGATTCAAACCTAGGTCTTCTATCAATTCACGTTTCTTTCTACAATACCATGCTATCTCTATCATCCTACCTTTGGTACAATCTATACTGTTTTCTCTAGATGAAATCCTTAAGAATATGATACAGGCTTTCAAAGATTCCAGAGGGCATTCCTCAAAGGTTCAATATATCTGGGGCACATCTACCCTAAAAGGGAAAAGGGTATTTGCTCAATTATTTGAGGAAAGGGGTGGTCTTAGTATAAAGGAAGGGTGGGCAGTCACCTATGGAATATGATTTGAGGGGCAGCCAGAAGGCTCTTACAGCAAACAATCTGCCCCTCCAACCTGTTCTGACACCCAATTAGTGTCACTGCTTTGTTTTGAGACCTTGCTGGTCAAGGGAACAATGGTACATCAAGTTGTTGTCAGTCATTAGGACCTGAGCATGGAATAGTTCATCTCATGTTCCCCACTGCTTATTCATCATATCCAAATTTCTATACCTGTCTTCTAAGACCTTCTATAACTTATAATTGAGTCCCAGTCTGTTGTAATTTTAGCTGCTTTGGTTTTATTTGTACAAAAATCTTTTAATTTTATGTAATCAAAATGTCCATTTTATCTTCTGTGGCCCTCTTTATTTCTTATTTGGTCATGAATTCTTCTTATATCCATAGATCTGATGGGTTATTTCCTTTTTGCTTCGCTACTTTATGATTTCTCCCTTCATGTTTAAGTCATGTACCTATTTGGAATTTATTCTGGCATGTGGGGTGAGATGTCGGCTTACACTTAGTTTCTGCCACACTGCTTTCCAGTTTCCCAGATAGTTTTTGGTGAATAGTGGGTTCCTGCCCCAGTAGTTAGGATCTTTGAGTATATAAAACATGAGGCTATTTGCTTATTTGCTTTTCCAATGATTGACCTCTCTATTTCTTAACCAGTATAAACTGATTTGATGACTACTGATTTGTAGGATACAGTGTAAGATCTGGTACTATTAGGTCCCCTTTTTTCCCATTTTTTCATTATCTCTTTTTTAGATTTGTAACTATGTTTCTCCAGGTAAGTTTCATTATTATTTTTTGCTATTTCTATAAGTAATCATTTGATAGTTTGATTGGTAGGGCATTGAATTAGCAAATTAAGTCCGTACTGTAATTTTTCATATTGGCTCAGCCTACCCATAAGCAATCAATATGTCTCCTATTATTTAGATCCATCTTTATCTGTGTAAACATGTTATGTAGCTGTATTCCTATGGTTGCTATAAGTTTGTCCACCCTGATTGTCCACTGCTTCTCAGTATAGCCTTCTTCAGTTAGAGGTCTCCTATTGTCCTCAACACAGGTCATTCTCATTCCACTCTGTGTCCCAGATTGCTCTACTGTTAAGGCATGGGATGTACTTCCTCCTCCACCATAACTCTGTCTACCAATATAAATCCTAACTCTATTTACCACCTCAAGTAAATTTACACACTGATCTTTTCTGCTCCCTCTTCTGATCTATCACACTTGTACTCTGCATTTATATAACTTGGCATTTCATTATAGATTGTCCTGTGTTGTTCTCTAATTGCTTTATGTTTGTTGCTTTTGTCTCCTGATTGAAAAAATGAGCTCCACATGGGAAAAGACTCTATCTCATATTACTCTTACATATCCCACGATGCTGAGCATATAGTCAAAATTCCATAAATCTTTTCTACTTGATTTCTTAGAGATAGCTATCAAACAGTTTAATTACAAATGGGAAAGTATCAGAGTTTATAAGGAAGAATAAGTTTGGAGAGTGTGACACTTCTAGATATGTATGGTGCTGCCCAAACCGTGTGATCTAGGTAACTATGGGGAAGTTAGGAGATGCAGTGTTGCAACAGAATAGCCACAAAAATAAAGAGAGAAAATATGATGTAATAGGATGAGCCTTGGGCTAAAAGCCAGGGGACCTAGGCTTTAGTACTGGTTCTACAACCCATTAGCTTAGGGACTATGGGTAAATCAGTTATGTTCCTGGGGCTTCATTTTCCTCAAATATATAGTGACAGGGCTACAGTAAAGGAATTCTAAGTTCCGTTCTAATGTTAACACTCTGTTTTCTACTATTCTAAATTCTAAGCTCCCTTCTAATTGTAACATTCTATGTTTCCCATTTGTAAACTCCCTTCCACTTTAGAACATCCTGTGTTCTGTGATTCAAAAGGGAAAGGAACATGTTAATGTAATAGAATACTATTATTCTACAAGAAATCATGAAAGGGGTAGTTTCAGAGACATCCAAGAAGACTGATATGGAGTAACGCAGGGTAAGGTCAACAAAATCAGGAAAACAAGTTATATTACAACAACAATACTATCAAAATAAATCATTCTGAAAGACTGAAGAACTCTGATCAAGGCAATAACCAGCAATGATCCCAGAATACTATTAATTAATGCTCTCTACCTTCTGACACAGAAATAATGGACTAATTAACCAGAATAAAATGAGACATATTTTTTCAGCATGGCCAGTATAGGATGTATATTTCTTACAAGAATTTTTTCAGAGTGGGAGGAAGGCAAAATAAATGATTGATTAATAAAAAATAAAGTTTTATTTTTTTGAAAAGTCTTTGAAGAAACAATTAGAATAATTAATGAATAAATTAAAAATAATTGGAGACTTAAATAACATTCCTAAAGAATGGGTGGGTCAAAGCACAGATCATCATCAAGAATTTTTTTTCTTTTTTCTTTTCTAGCGGAGGAAGGGAGAGAGGAGGGAGACAAAATAAATGCTTATTAATTTTTAAAAATAAAATAAATATTTTTTAAAAAGGAAGGTGGGAGAGCACCAAAGACAAGCTTGACCTATTCCCCACATTCACTGAGGGTCAGCTCTATTCAGTCACTAATTGGAATATTAGACCCTTTTCCAAAGTGGTTGCAGAAAAAAAAGGATAAATATCCACTTGCCATACACACTGTCACCCCACAAATATCAATCTAGTAGGTGTCCAGGACCCAGCTAACTATGTGAAAGGATATCCAATCTTGTAGAGGTTCCTACCTTGTAGCTTTGAGCAGCCTCCTCTATGGCAAGTATTCGGTGACCTTTGTGCTCCGGGGACATACTGCAGCTGAGACAAATGGTTTTTCCATGATCTTTGCAGAAAAGCAGTTGGAGCTGCTTTGGGTGGTATTCACAACAAGGTATGGATCCAGGGCTTAGCACTGGCTCCTGGAAGTCAGTGGATATGTTTCCTAGGCTCTTGCTGTGTTGGAAATTCTTAGGAAACATGGCCTGGCATTGGAGACAGACATTACACCCAACATTGCGATGATATCTGATGTGGTGTCTACAGGAATTTCTCAGTGGTTCTCCCACCATATCCTGACATATGGAACATGACTCCTGCGTTCTCCTCAGCGACACTGCCCTGACAGGGGCATTTGTGATCTTCATGATGTTGAAGGCTTGGATGGGTGTCTTGCTCAGTGTCAGTGCATCTGAAAGAAGTAGACCCAAGGGCTATAGGAACCGTTGTTTTCTCCTTAAGTTTTCTCCTAGTTCTAATATTCCATGGTCTGTGTTCATAGCATCATGGGATTTAGAACTAGTAAATACCCTTAGAGATCATCTATCCCAGAGGTTTCTAAACACTTTTGTGTTATGGACCCCTTTAGCAATCTGGTGAGGCCTATGGACCTCTTCTCAGAGTAATATTTTAAAATGTATGAAATAAAATACAAAATTGTAAAGGAGACCAACTATATTTAAATACAATAATTAAAGTTACGAACTCCTAGGCCGACTTCATTTTACAAATGAGGAGCTAAAGGGTCAAAGAGGTTAATGAGGTGATTTATCCAAAGTCAAACAGGTAATAAAAGAGCCAGGTTTTGAACCCAGGTTGTCTGACTTGAATTATAGCCCTTTCTCACTACGTTCTAAGTCTCTTCCAGCTCCGACATCTGTAGTCTATATTCTGATGTCCTTGTCAGCTCACACTTTCTACTTGTTACACTTCAGTGTCCTTTCCAGGTCTCACATTTCATATGACATGACCTTTTTTCACATTCTGTTGGACACCTGGGCATTTGTGTAGCCAAAGAACCAAAGGTTATCATTATGGCATATAATGAGGGGCTTCCTATCTTTTCCAGTCATCCACCTTTGCCATTTGATCTGCTACCTCTGCAGCCTCACTTCTTCATACCTGCACCAATACCCTAAACACAAGACTTCTAGAATCTACTCTACTAGTCCCTGGAGAAGTTATTCTACTCTGCTTTGGAACTGCCACCTTGGAACTAAGTCATCTTAATTGGTGACTAAGTGAGTGCAAACTTAGCCAGTCTACAAAATCTAGCTGACCCCAGAGGAGACAAGATTATGCATCACATTCCACCACCCATCGCCTTTTCCATTCTGTATTTATCTTCTCATCCTGACCCTTCCTGTAATCTAATCAATAGTAACGTTACTTTTGAAATGGATATATTCCAAGGAAATTAGAGATAGTTTATACTGACACATTATAGACTTACTCAATTAGTAGTCAGTGAGAAATATGTAAAGGTATTCTTAAAAGTAGAAAATTTGCAAAATGTAACTTTGTTTAAAATAGTTTTAACTTAACTAGAATGTAGACTAGTAACTTCAATTTTTGATTTCCAATACAGTGTCCTCATTTTTGCCAGCCATCAGAATCTCCAGCAAGGGCTTATTTTAAAATTGCAAGGGGAGGAATCCCCCGATTTCAGAAAGCAGCACCAGTTTAAAAGAATTTTAGAGATAAACTGAGATAGGAGAACAGTAAGGTTTCCATGGGTAAAAACTTTGAAACTCCATTTAAAGAAATGCTTAAGTTCTTCTTTGGGGAGTTGAAGTTAACTTCTGCTCTTGATTTCCAAGATTGATGGTATAGATTTTAGAATTCTTATTGATATGGAAATATAGTTAGAATCATGTAGCAAGTTTTAACATTGAGCAATTTAAAATTTGGATTTATATTGTAATGGATAGATTAATTTGGAATAATTATTATTTACAGCATAGCTGATTTATGCTCTGAATAGTAAATGCTGGTGCCATTCCTTTGTAGCTATGGGAACCAAAATGATAGTTTTTCTGAATACAACTAGTACAGAATGTCAAAATTTATAAATAAATGAAATGGTTTTTCCATGTAGCTGATTTAGAGATACATTCATTTGGAATATTAGACTAGTAATAAGCTTTATTTATTACATTTTAAGTCCATGAGATCATCTTATGTTAGTGTTAAGTCTATACGTGTTTAACATTGTGACTTTGGAAACTATTACATATAAATACTTTGAATTTTGGAATTTTACACAATATGATTTATTTGCAAAATTAGATTAGACCTTTCTTAATCAAAATGATGGGATTGATTTATGAATCAGTACTATTTCATAGTCAGAGACTTGGAGTAGAGAGTGCACTTTTGGTTAACATCAATCCTAAGTATTCCAGTGTGTATATTCTGGTCTGTCCATGTGTTCATTTGAATTTGGTAATTAGTAAGGCAGATTTGGAAAGTTGGAAGTGTTTGTCAATCAGATGACCCCTTCCTAAGTGAATATCAGCTTGTTCCCAGGAGACAGCTCAGGAGAGTTTAAAATAATAATGAGAAAAATCAGGCCATGAATCAGCTCTGACCTCTTTGAAGACGGCATGAAGCCCATGCAGAGGGATTTTCAGAAGTACAACCCAAAGCCATCCTGGAAGCAGCCGAGCAATTTAGAAAAAAGGAGATCTACGCTGACTCTGCAGTCAAAATCTGTATCTTTTCACTCCTATAGCAGAGTAATTATAACTTAATATTCCTTCTCAGCTTCTGTTAGCCAGTCTCCAGAAATGAACCACACTCTGCCCCAGTGATTGGCATAGTACATTTAAGGAAAGCAGGGAGTTCATGTAAATTGCTATTATTGCTACAGTACAGATTTTGTTTGAAAAAAATGGTTGAAATTTTTTTCCCAACAATTATTATATCTGCCTCTTTTATTAGGAATTTAAATGGAGACAAAGAGGCATCTGGGTGGCTCAGTAGATAGAACACTGGACTTAGAGACTAAGTATAGATCTGGCCATAGGAAGTTTGCACTATGATCCTATCAATACTTAATTATCCTAAGCCTCAGTGTCCCTATCTGTGAAATATGGGTAATAATAGTGGCATCCACTTCTCAAGACTATTGTGAGGATAAAATGTTTTTAAAACCTCAAAAGGACTCTATAGATGCTAGCCGTTAAGCAAAAGAGAAACATACAGAATGATCTTTTTTCTTTTTGTTTCATATAAGTTGATTTTTTCCAAAAGAGTAAGTGCTATAATGATGCACATGTTCTTGTCATAGTATGTATGTTTTTGGGATGAATTTGAAGTTTCACTACTACAGGGTAGTCACAGTGAAAACTATTGAAAAACTTTTATAAGCAGATTGTTGTAAACCACCAAACAACCGCACAAAGTCACGAACTTCAATACTGAGTTCATGCACATCCCAGTGTAAATTAATATTCCCTTCTATGGAGATGGAGACAAAGGAGCAGGGTGACTACACTGATAAACTTTTCCTGGTCCAAAGAAGAAAATGTGCCATTCTAGAACACAGAGACTGTATCTTCTGATAGGATGTCTATTATCTCCAAGACAAAATACTACACATCAATTCCTAAGGAATGTCCTTCTGGCAAGGATTTTAACTGGGAATGTAATGAACTTGAACTGTGAAAGCTTTAAGTGGGAATGTAAAATATACTGTATGGAACAGCTAGCTGCATTGAATGATGCTTCTTACCTCAGGGGCCAGAAACGTGTTCTTTAAGAAGGTATTTGTTAAATGTGCATACTGACACATGAGAAGCCTATACAGCTTGGCCTGATTAATGTGAATAATGAATCTCATGAAATGAGCACTATTTCAAAGTCACACTGCGTATTTCCACTGTGTTGGAACACATGACCATATTTTACAGAATCATAACGTTGAACATGATTACTTCATGGAATCAATTGCTCTTAATAAGAGAATTCTTGCTATATGGTGCCTGATGCACACATGCCCACACTGATGTTCCTACTGTTCCTCGTATTGACAGCACAGAGTTTTGTAAGGTCGTTTATGCAGCCAGTTCTCTTGTTCTGAGGAGAGGATCATTTCCTATGTTATTATAGACTTTAAATGAGGAAAGAAGGTAATATTGCTTCACTAGTGATTTTACAATGATCATTTCTTTAACAATTGCTGCCCAATATTCTTATTGCTCTAAGACTGTAACTGTCTTATTTATATGATCTGACTAGAACTGACTAATACCCGAGTTCCTTGGCCACCAAGAAAAGCTAATCCAATTTTAACTGGACAATTCTGGATAAAATCAACACTGAAATTTCAGTCTGGAGTATCTAATGACCCAGAAAGAGATGAGTGATTGGCACAATAGGAAAAACCAGTGTGATTATGACAGGAGCCTAACTGAATCAGCTCTAGGTCAGTTTGGGAAAAGTGCCAGTCAGATAGTTAATAAACATCTATTAAACACATGCTATATGCCAGGCACTGTGCCAAACAGTAGGGCTATAGAGAAAGGCAAAAAAAAACAGTCTCTCAAGAAACTAAATCTCATAGTGGGGAGATAACATGCAAAGAGCTATTTACAAACTAGTTATACACAGAGTAAATTAGAGATAATCAACAGAGAGAAGACACCAGCATTAATGGTATCAAGAAAGGCTTCTTGTAAAAGATGGGACTTGAAAGAAGCCAAGGGAGCCAGAAAGCAGAAGAAAGTAGAAAGTTCTAAACGTGTGAAAGCCAGGGAAAATGCCTGGAACGGAGAGATGGAGTGACTTGTACAAAGAATCTCAAGAAGGCCAAGTACTTAGCAGATTACTTGGAGGTAAGTTGTAACAAAACTAAAAAAGTAGGAACAGCCCAGATTATGAAGAGCTTTGAACACCAAACAAAGGATTTTTGTATTTGATTCTGGAGTAGATAAGGAGCCACTAAAATTTATGAGTAGGAAAACCACATGAGAACTCTCCTCTCCTCATTAGTTAATGAGATTATCTAATAGGCAGGAAGTCTCTGATGGGTTAGACAATGCTCTAAGGCCTAGAATCTCTTGAATGACCAGCTATGGGTCATATATTGTGATCTCACTCACCAAGGCTGACTGGGCCTCAAGAATTCTTCTAATCTATAGCCATGGTGTTATGACTGGAGAATTTCAGTTTGGGAGTATAGCCACTAAGAGTGGACCTTCTGTGGTCCCATGAAGAGAATCTGAGGCCTAACTCAGGACCCTCAGAAGGTTGTAAACCCCCAAGGGAGTTGTTGTTTCATAGTAATTGGTTCTAGAATAATACCTGTTTGGCATGGAAATCAGTGGACCTTTACAGCCATCCATTTACAATGCATACAAAATTCAGAGATGAGGGGGGAGTTGTAGTCCTTGGTAGGATTCATTTAATTCAACAAATAGCAAATACACTCTCTGGATGAGAGTTAGAACTCCGCCAGAAGAATCGGTATACAGATTCAGAATCTTCTGGAGTAGCTATGACTAAGGAGATCTGACTATCTACTGGTCAGCTGAGTAGCAGAATGAAGTTCCAATTGCCTTTAAATTGGATTACCTTGATCCCAGGGAGCATTATTAATCTGCAAAGCTGTCTGACTACTGTTCAGAAATTAAAGGGCTAGCTAGAGACACAAGTATGTTTGAATATTGAGTTTTATCTCTACCTAGAGTGGTTTCTGTATCTCAATTTGAAGCAATGATCCAATCCTATTATGTCATGTGGTATACTGTATTAGAGCACGGGGAATTGTGAAAGTATATTAAAAGCTTCCTTTTGAGTTTCTTTAGAAATTTAAAAAAAAATTTTTTTCCCTCTAAATCCCTTTCCAGACCCCTAGGAAAAATCCCTTGGAAGGTGAGTTAAGACAAAAAAAAAAAATAGGAAGTGGGGACTCTTTAGAGAAATGAATTAATGTTGATACTAAACTTTTAAACAAAGAGTTCTTTTCTTACTTCCATCATTGCTTTCTCCAGCCCTGAAGTAACTGAATATCTGACCCATCTAAGGGAAATCCCTTCTGTTATGATTGCTGAGTCCTTTCAGTCATATCTGACTCTTCTTCATCCCATTTGGGATTTTCTTGGAAAAGATACTCGACCAATTTGCCATGTCCTTGCTCAAATCATTTTATAAATGAGGAACTGAGATAAACAGGGTTAAGTGACTTGCCTGGGGTTACACAACTAGTAAGTATTTTGGTGGACATTTTCCATTAAGAAAAGATTAAAAGAACATGAAAGAGAGGAAGTCCCTTTGTTCATCTCTAAGAGTAAAGTTCAGGAGGAATAAGATAGTGACTTGATTACTCAATTCTGGAACATTAACCCAAACTGCATTTTTAAGATATCTTTTCCTTGTTCAAGGTTCCTATAAATTTTATTTGAAATCTTGGGACAGAGAGTCATGCCAGAGGGAAGTGGGGTCTATACCAGTTTGGACATCTCTTCAAGTTAGAAATGATTTGCCTTTATATTAATATTAAATAAATAAAATAATTTCTTACAAATTTTTCTTTGGTGTAGGGTACAGTATTAATATTTTTTTTACATAAAGAATACATATTTGGAGGCAATAGCTGAACATATTTACTATGTAGATTTAGGTGTTGGTAGGTCTAATGCACCTGGCAAAGTGTGAAGTACTAGGAAAAAGTGGCAAAGCTTACTATTAAAAAAACCCCCAACAAAATCAAGCTTTGATTCAGATAACCCTGGAGACAGAACCTCCCAATAGAGTGGATTGCCATGGCAAAATAGGATATTTGCTACAGAAGACTGCAGTAGGAATGCAATAAAAGCAGCAAAGAACTGAGGATCTCATTTTCAGCAAGTACGGAAGGCAAGGAGAATATTAAACTGACCTTCAAAAATGTTGGCATTTTTACCAGAACCAAAAAAAAAAAAATACCTATGCATAAAAAGCAGCTGCTTCATGCTGAAAGAAAAGATGAAAGGCCTCTGCTCTTCAGATTATCAGGAATAATTAAATGTTTCTTGGGAGAAAAATCCTTTGATGGAGGAAGAAAAAGGGGAAGAAACCTAAAGAAGCAAAAGAGAACCCAAACTTACGTAAGTTCTAGGGTGGAAGAGGAAACACAGAGGAAGAAAGACCACAGAAATTTCAGCTATCTTGTAGATGTGAAGCTCTCAGAGTGAAAGTAGAGCTAGTCTCTTGAAGAGGAAGTAGTTCCTCATATTCAGTGGAATAATAAGGAGGATGTGCAGGCTACCCCGGAGAGGAGGACATCCAATGTTGGTCACAGGAAGAAGAGAGGAGTGACTTGTCATCGTCTCAGGGCAGTGATTTGGAGTCCTCTGAGTATTGTCCAGCATGATGACCATTACCCAAGCCTGGTAATTTATGGGGAAAGCATGATGAAGAGCATTTGGGTATCCCCAGAGAAAGAAACTGAAGTGACATCATTATGGAAAGGAGGGGCTGGACCGGAGGATTCTAGCACCGACCTCACAAGGTTGTTGTAAGGCTCACATGAAATAACATATGTAAAGTATTTAGAAATCTTGAAGTTCTATACAAATGTTAGATGTTATTACCACTATTAGGATCTCTCCCATCTTTGGGGGTGGTCACAGTAATAATGGTGATGGTCTGGAGCATATGAGACATCAACAACAAGAAGAACAAAATAGACAATAAGTTTTGGAAACATCAAAAACCTAACATGGCAATACAATATGGGATGTGGGAGTCATTTTATCTATTTGAACATCTTCTAGAGCTTTATTTTGGCTAAAAGCAGAACATTTTGTAAATTACTGACCTGCTTTAATTTGATTTCATTCTTGAAAATATGGAGAAAGCAATGAAAAGAAATATTCTATAACTGATTCTGAGCTGAAATAAAAATGACAGTCTTGGGAAGAAGTTACTACCCCATCTTAGCATTTATAATTAATATGGAAGAAAAGTCAACGTGTGCCCTATATTTTGGCAGAGTGAGTTTCAAGGAATCCAGAAAAAGGATAGATTGGATCCCATGGCCTGAAATTTTACCAGGGAAGTTGGTATAAGAGGGATGGGATATTCTCAAAAACAAAATTATGACAGTACAAACAAATCATTTTGATGAGGATGGAAGAGGAGGTTGTCTAAAGAGAACTGTATAGTTGCACAGTGAAATATCTGACCAACTTAAGGGACATATACAGAAGATAAAAGCAAGGGTAGGGAATCAAAAGAATACAAGTGGTATGGTCCACTAAAAATGTCAGGAATGCTAAAGACCAAAGTGAACTAAGCCTTGTCCTGAATTTTAAAGATACAATTAAAAGAAGATATTTTAAAGCTGAAGCTGGAGCCAAATTAAAGTAAAATAAGGGCTAGGATCAAAGAATGGCATGTCAGCTACTTTAGATGGACGAAACAACAATAACATGACAGTGAAAAAAACATAACTTCAATTCTTATTTTATTTTTATTCATGGAGGACAAGGGGCTATTTTTGCCCTTTGTGTACCCTCAGAACTTAGCAGAATGCCTGGCACATAATGAGTGCTTAACGAATGCATGTCAAAAGTTGTGGCATATGGTTGTCATGGAATTCTACTATTCTGTTGGGAAATGATGGGGTTTCAGAAAAACATGGCAAGACCTATAGGAAATGATGCAAACTGAAGTGAGAACTGAGAGATCATTGTGCACAGTAACAGCAATACTGTAATGATGATCAATTGTGAAACACAGCTATTTGAGCAATGTAAGGATCCAAGACAATTCCAAAAGATTCATGATGGGAAAAATGCTATCCACTTCCAGAGAGACAACTGATGAACCCTGAGTACAAACTGATACGTAACATTCTCACTTTATTTATTTTTCTTGCTTTTTTTGTAAATATGGCTAATGTAGAAATATGTTTTATATGATTTCACATGTATATTGACATAATATTGCTTGCCTTCTCAATGAGTGGATGAGGGGTGATGGAAGGGAGAGAATTCGGAACCCAAAATTTTAGAAGAAAAGAATGTTAAAAAAAAAAGACTTTCTAGCTCTACAACTTTTTTGATTTTATGATTCCTTGGCCTTCTCCCACTCTTCATCCCTGCCAACTCTGTATTCTGTATATCAAGTTCCAAACGCTTTCTCTAGCCTGCCCATCCATGTGATTTCACTCTCATCTGGATTTGGAGTCAGTTTTGGCCAATTGCTACCTATGTGACCTCCATCTGTCACTTACCTTGATAGGACTCAATTTCTTCTTTGGTAAAAGTGATGGGGTTGGACACAATGACCTCTAAGGTCATTTCCAGATCTAAATCAGGATCTCATAATGAAATTATAATCTTATGATCTCTCATCTCCCCTGGCTCTTCACTTTTCTAAGATTTCTGCATCATTTCCTAGGAAGTCATTTAGGAACCGAATAGAAAGGCACTGTCTTTAAGACCTCTTACCTTGGCCCTCTCCCACTGCTATCCTAAAAGAACTCGGTAACAACAACAACAAAACACTTGTGAGACATCTTACAGTTCTGTCAAAGCACTTTCCTCCCAAGAGCTCTGTGAGGCCAGTATTATTTCCTTCATTTTATCAATAAGATAATTGAAGTTAAGAGAGGAAAAGTATATGTTCCATTGCTATATAGTTAATAAATGTCAGTCAGAGCCAGAACAAAAACGCAAGCTTCTGATTCTGAGCCTAAATTTTAGAGCAAAGAGGCTTTTTAAAGATTAGCACTCTAGTAGGATAATTTAAAAGCATAAAGTTATTGCATTAGATGAGTATTTTATGAAGCATTCCACTAAGGATATGAAAAGATATTAAGAGAAAATAACAATATAGTACTTATGGGACTGAAAATAAATATTGTGAAAAATACCTTCGCAAGGTTCTTTTAAATACTGGTTTCCAGGATCCTTAGGTTCTTTCTTTCCTGAAGACATGGTAGTATTCATATTTCCAGCTATCTTCTCCTCCTGGGACCCAGGGACTTGGACATTATCAGTGGACTTTTTATTTGGGTGGTTTTGCTTTCCTAAAGATGCACCAAATCCTTGCTTCTCTATTTGCTTCTCTCCCAAGAAAAAGAGTTTTTGATTCCTGTTTGCTTTTTGCCCTAAAGTGACAGCAACTTCTGAATTCTCATTACTGCTGTTCTCTGGAACCAGAGCTGCATCTGGATTTCTAGTTTCCACTGTCTTTAAGGTAATATTTGTTTCCAGGATCCCATCTCTGTCATCCTCTAATGTCATAGCATCTTCTGGAGATGAAGGTTCTTTATCTCCTGAAGAAACAGTACCGACTGTCAGCTGGGTCCTTGGGAGAGGTCCAATCACAGTGTGGCTTCTTTGTCTCTGCTGAATCCCATCCAGATGTGAGCCCTTTAAAGTCCTCTGAGCTTCCCATTCCTCCTGGGATTTCTTCTGACATTCTTGCTGAGGATACACTTGGATGGATGGAACTGGAACCTGAAGTCCAGCTGTGTCAACCTCATTTGGGCCCTGCAAATCAGCAGCTAGATTCTCTCTTATCAGGGTCTTAGATCCTGTTTCCCTTGAGAAAAAAGAGCTTCCTGAGATTTCTGTGACACACTCTTGAGTCAAACATTCTGAAAGGATATCCAAATACCAAATTGTTAAAAATTCATAAGTTCAAAATGAAGATTTGGGAGTAAAGGAAGAAGATGGGAGAGAAACACTTGTCAAAATTAGCTAAAGTCTAAATTGGAAAACACATTTGAGAAATGAAGTTTAAATTTTACTTTTAGCATGCAGATACATTCAATTTATTTGCTTTATTTTCTACCTTTAAAAGTAATTTTAAATTAGCACCCTAATTTTTAGTATGCAAAGAATTTTGGTGAAAATGACTTTTAGAGTGTTTTAAACAATTTGCTGACACTTTCAATTAAATTAAAAAAATAACCTAGAATGAGAATCAGAACACATGCAATTCCGTTCTGCCTCAGTAGGCTGTGTAACCATAATTAAATCACTAGATCTCTTGAAGCCTCAGTTTTCTCATGTGTAAAACAGGGATAATGATACTTTCACTACCACCTTATTATTTTGCAAAGGTCCATGGGTGTGGGAAATTGCATTTATTTTCGGATTTTTTTCCCCATACATTAATCAGTTTTGCTGATATCTTTTTGTCTCATTCCCTCCTTCTTTAAAAAAAAAAAACACTACCTACTACATGAGGTGGCTCTTTGTTATAAGAAACTGGGATAAATTCTGGTAATTTAAAAAAGCAAAAGATATCAATAAAATGTATTTTAAAAAAATAAGAGGTGTTCTGAGGGAAAAAGTTCTTTGTAAACATTAAATAAGGATCTATGATTTGGAAGGTATGGGCATTCCCTTCCATCACGTCATGTTGCAAATCTGTCTATAACTTAGTGGATATGTTTTAGAGAATTACCTAAGGTTTACCTGAAGTTTAATTGACTTGTCCATGGTCCATGCAGTTAAAAAGTGCCAGATATGGCGATTAAATCCAGGTCTTTCTGACTTCAAGATTAGCATCCTATATTTAATATATCACAGTGCCTCTAAAATGCTTTATTATGTAAGCTATTATTGTTGTTATTTGCATTTCTTTTGTTTTAAAAAGTAGGGGAAAGCTAAGTAGCTATGGATAGAGCATGGGCCCTGTAGTCAGAAGGACCAGAGTTCAAATTTGGCCTCAGACATTTACTAGTTGTGTGACCCTGAGCAAGTCACTTAATCCCAATTGCCTCCAAAAAAAAAAGAAAAAGAAAAGTACAAATTTATTGGTACATATATATATATATATATATATATATATATATAACATATATTATAATTTCATTGATTCTTATCTACTCATTAAAGAATTCTAAGACAAATATTTCTGACTCACTCATCTCCTAACTTTGTTAGAGTAAGAATCACACAACATTTGAACTGGAAAGGACCTGAAAGTGGAAGAAACAAAAACACCCAGAGAAGAGAAGATTTGCTCAAGGTCAAAGATTTTCTTGGTGGTAATAGCTGAAACTAGAACCCAAATTTGCAGATTATGAATGTCTTGCTATTTATTTGAATTTCAGCTCTCTAATCTCCAGAAGGACTGGAAGAGGGCCAGGGAATATTTAATTTCAAATTGTTTTTGTGGTCATTCTTCGTTTTCAAAGAAGACCATGACATCACAGAAATGATGACATGATTTGCAATTGACTTTGTTCAGATACAATGTATCTGAACCACCTCACACAAACACAATTGCATTGGAATGAGAATACCTTGTATTTGTAGAGCACTTTAAGTACTTTGTTTCTTTTGGTCCTCCTATCTGCTCTGTGAGGTAGGTAGGGTAGCTGTTATCATCTACTTAAATGGCCACCATCCCTATTCCCAACCTACAAGGTATGCCTTAGGTATCACCTCCTTCACAAACCCTTCCTTGACTCCCAGAGCTGAAAGGGAATTTTCCCAAATTTCTCATAAATTTGTCCTTTCCTTTGCAGCTACAGTATTCTATAACATTCTGCCTTTCATCATGTTTACAAGCCAATTTTCCACAGGAAAGAAAAGAATCAAAGAACAGGGAGAAAGATCTGTATTTCTTCTAGAAAGGAAACTGAAAACTCCTCTTCTAGACCAAAGACCTCTATTAGTGCTCACCAACACAATTAAGGTGCTTAAAGATGCCTGTGGAGGCAGGAATAGAAAACTGATCAAAGGGGCAAATTTCTAGAGAAACCACGAGATGTGATCAAGGGCACACATAGAAGGGCAAGGAAAAAGGCTACTGCTATCTCAAACACTTGAACAAGTGAAGAGAATGGAGAATGATGTTGAAGGGATTTGAGGTGCGGAATAGGGGAGAGAGGTAGTTCATAATGGATGATCTTGATTTGCCCAATAAAATAAGAGGTGAGTTCCTTTGCTAAAAAAGAGAGGGGGAAAGTGATATAGGTGGTTTGAAAAGAAAAGGCTTCCATTACAAGAATTACGATATTCAATGAGCTGAAGACCTGCTTTAGCATTGCCGCAAAGATCAGGATGCTGGAGATTGATGCTTACTGGTTTTGCATAGAGGTCTGCCCCCATTCCCCATTCTTCCTCAATCTCCCTGGAGAATTTGCTCTAACCTGGAGATTGGTAAATAGGGGTTGATGTACCTCCAGCCTCTCAGCTAAAGGACTTGTAAGTAGCTGAAGTTTTTTTAGAGCACACTGGCACTAGCAGTACAGGGGTGGGATGGGGCCAGTATCCGGAAAGCAGAAGAGCTGGAGTCAGGATATTAGAAGCCATGTAGGGAAACAGTCCTGACTTGATATCCTCAGTATCAGACTTCAGGTCCAGGGCTTTCTGGGCATGTCATATACAAGACGTATTAGGCCTGATGCTGGGTCACTGAAACCTACCCATGACTATGGAACTGATACAAATGGTTCTGCACTTTCCTTTCCTTCCCTCCCTTCTGAGAAGTTGTATGCCTGTTTCCCAAAACTTATCTTTCCTCCTTAAAAGTTTGTTTACCTTTTTGTTTTACTCTGAGTAAAAGTTGGCTATTCTGATGTGTTTTTAATTATTTCATTGCCAATCTATAGGTCTCCCTGCTTAAATATAGCAGAGAGGGGCCAGAAGGGAGTAAATAGAAGGGAAAGAGAAAATTACAAGTGAATTATTTTGCCAGATCAATGCTCTTGTTGAGGGCTTGGAGCTGAAAGAAAAAGAAATATTGATTCTTTTTTATCTTCTTCAATTTCAATACCAGGATCTCTCTAAACAAACAGTAATATGGTAGGAAGGTGATAAACTGGGTTGGTATTGGAGGAAGAGCCTTCTCCATTTTCTTTCCAATTTTCTATGCTTGGATCAAGAGGAAAACCCCTCCCATGGTGGTGAAGATGTCCAGTCTACATAAGGTAGGGGCAAGTAACAGTGACAATCTGCTACTTATAGACATGGAAGGTTAAAAGGCTTGGTATACAGTCATGAACAGTCAGCTGATATTAGATAACATAAATCTGTAGTGCATCCAGTTAGTATAGCTGAATAACTTTCTCTAGCAGCATCCAACAGTAAGTATGCAAGGAGAAGTAGAGATGATAGGTAGATAGTAGAGGTAACCAGGGTTAGAGCATGACAAGGCATGAGAAGTGATAGAAGGAGTGTGGCAAGGCACAAGCAGTGATAAAAGGGAGCGTGGGTTCAGTACAGAATGGAATGTGTAGCTAGAAGGCTGGTAGTTTCCACCAAGGATCTTTATGAGACAAGGAGAAGGCTAAGGTGGAAGAGTAATACAAAATCCCAGCTATCTTGGATGGCCATTCAGCCTTTAGGAATGGGAACTCTAGACGTGGTGAACAAATACAGTTTCCCCTGCTGGGCTTTGTATATGTCTGCCTGATTCATGGGGCTGTTTTCAGAAAAGGGGGAAGGAAGGTATTGATAAGCTGTAGGGTGGCGTAGTCAAGTCTGACTCTTCATGACTCCATTTGGCAAAGATAGTGGAGTGGTTTGCTATGTCCTTCTCCAACTCATTTTATAGAAGAAGAAACTGAGACAAATAGGATTCAGTGACTTGCCCTGGTTCATATAACAAATGTCAGAGGCTGAATTTCAACTCAGGAAGAAAAGTCTTCCTGACTGCAGGCCTGGAATTTTATCCACTGTGTCACCTACTTGCCCTAGGGTGGTATATAGGAACAAAAGGAAAAAAAATGAGAAACCAAAGAGGAAGTGAAACAAGAAGTTTCCAGAAATACAATGATCTGGGCCTGAGACTTTCCACACAGCCAGAGATCATCCTGCCTCTGAGAAGGCGGAACACTTGAAAACTACCCAGCTATGAAGAAACTCAAGAGGTGATGAAGACAAACCAGCACTTTGATCTAATGAAAAGAGCCTGGGCTTGTGAGTTAGGTTTTCACTCTGGTTCAGCTATTAACTTTGGACTTTGGACAAGTTGCCAGCTCTGCATCTCTCAGTTTCCTCATCTATAAAATAGGCTCATTAGTTTCTTGCCCTAACTGCCTCAAAGGATCAGTGTAAAGTATACTCTGTAGTACAGAGAATATTGGATTAGGAATCAGAAGACCTAGCTTTACTAACTGATTCTGCAAACTTGATACTTTACTGATTTCCTCTTTTGCAAAATGCTCTCTAAAGTCCTTTCCAGTACTGCCATTTTATGGTCTATGTTCTAATGTCTCTTCTAGTTCTAGAATTTTGTGGTTTATATTATAAGACCCCTTTTATAATATATTCTATGATATATATCCTAATGTTCCTGCTAGCTCTAATATTCTATATTTCAGGTTCCCTTCCACTTCTAACATATGTTCTAGGGTAGGCAGCTAGGTGGTGCAGTGGTTAGAGTACCAGTGCAAGAGTCAGGAGGACCTGAGTTCAAATCTCACCTCAGATACTCCACACTCACTAGCTGTGTGACCTTGGGCAAGTCACTTAACCCCAATTGCCTCATCCTGGGTCACCTCCAGTCATCCTGATGAATATCTGGTCACTAGATTCAGATGGCTCTGGAGGAGAAGTGAGGCTGGTGACCTGCACAGCCCTCCCTCACTCAAAACAACAAAAGTCAAGTGAAAGTCATGTCATCATTTCTCTGATGGCATGGTCTTCTTTAGCAACGAAAGATGAACACACACACAGTGTTCTAGGGCAAAAGTTCTTAATTTTCTGTGTGTGTCAGGGACTTCTAACACTACATGCTATGTTTTAAGTTCTAAAAATAAGGCCCTTTCTAGTTTCTTACCTCCTAGATAACAGATGTGAGAGTGTTTTGAAAGTCTGATATAAAGAAATGTAAAGAAACATTGGTGTTACTTTGGAAGGGAAAAAAAAGAGGCTGCTTCTCATGGCTGCCAGACTTACCTAGGTTAGTTGCTTTGCTGAGCTCCTCCAACAGGAAATTTTGGTTGATAGCTCGCAACACCTGCAGGGTCAACTTCACAGCATATTTTTCCCCATAAAAGTTGACCAGAAGGGCAGCAAGCTTCACTGGACCAGTAGCATCTTGAAGCCTGCCTTGAGGAATGTGATCTCTATCTTTATCCAACTTGGCATTTTGCAGTTTGAACTTGAACCTCTCCAGATCATAGGCCACCAGGCTCTCCAAGGTGTGCAGCAGGTGGTCACTCAGGGTCTTTGCCATAAGACCAAGTCAATGCTGTTTGAGTCAATCAGTTAGGCATCAGTATGGGAACAGAAATCTCCAGCCCTGGGTCTGTGAAAGATATACAGGGAAGTAACAGGTTGTGAAATAAAGGAAGGAGAACAGGAAGGAGAGGGAGGACCAGTGGCATACCAGACTCCTCCTATTCCCATCAACATATTAGCTCTTTTATCATGCCAGAGGTCTGGCTACCTCCTCCCAACCACCAGCTGATCAATCACAGTTCCATAGGTATCAAAGTATCATGAAGACAGGGGCAAGGGAGACCACTACCCTTGCTATTTTAGCCAACTGGTAATAGATAGGCCAAAGGAATAATAATAAGAAAAAGAATAATTAACATTTATATGACATTTTTGATTCTATAAAGTGCTTTCCACACAATAACAATCCCCTGAGGAAGGTAATGTAGGTTTCATTACAGGATGTCATTTAATAGTATTTTTTTTTCCCAATTACATGTCAAGAAAATTTTTAGCATTCATTTTTTACAAGATTTTGAGTTCCAAATTTGTCTCCCTTACCGCTCCCCTCTTCCAAAAATGGCAGGGATTTTTCTCTTAAAAACAGACTTATTTTCTTTTGCTTTGTTATCACCTATATCTCTGTATTGCTCCTTTCGCCCCTCCCACAGAGCCATCCCTTAAAACAATTTTTGAACATGTACAATCATATTAAACATTTCCACATTAGTTGTATTGTAAAGAAGAATTAGAACAAAAGGGAAAAACCAAGAGAAAGAAGAAAAAAGCGAGAGAAAATAGTATGCTTCGATCTGTATTCAGACTCCATAGTATTTTCTCTAGATGTGGATAGCATTTTCCATTATGAGTCTTTTGGAGTTGTCTTAGATCCTTGCATTGCTGAGAAGAGCTAAGTCTGTTAACGTTAGTCATCACACAATGTATACAATGTTTTTCTGATACTGCTCACTTTACTCAGTATCAGTTCATGTAAGTCTTTCCAGGTTTTTCTGAAGTCTGCCTGCTCATCATTTCTTATGGAACAATAGTAGCTTCCATTACATTCATATACCACAGCTTCTTCAGCCATTCCCCAATTGATGGGTATCCCCTCAATTTCCAATTCTTGGCCACTACAAAGAGTGACTAAAAATATTTTTGTTCATGGGGGTCCTTTTCCCATTTCTATGATATCTTTGGGATATAGACATAATAGTAGGTATGCAGTTTTATAGCCCTTTGGGCATAGTTCCAAATTGTTCTCCACAATTGACCGGATCAGTTCACAATTTCCCTAACAATGCATTAGTGTTCCAATTTTCCCATATCCTCTCTAACATTCATCATTTTCCTGTTTTGCCATGTTAGCCATATGGTGTAATATGGTACTTCAGAGTTGTTTTAATTTACATTTCTCTAATCAATAGTGATTTAGAAAATTTTTTTCATATGACTGGATACCTTGAATTTCTTCATCTGAAAACTGCCTGTTCACCATTTACCGCATGTTGACCATTTATTAATTGGGGAATGACTTGTATTCTCATAAATTTGACTCAATTCTTTATATATTATAGAAATGAGGCCTTTGTCAGAGACACTACTGTAAAAATTGTTTCCCAACTTTTTGCTTCCCTTCTAATCTTGGTTGCATTGGCTTTGTTCTTGGAAAATCTTTTTCATTTAATGTAATAAAAATTACATAATTTTCCTATTACTTATTTGGTCATAAATTCTTTCATTTTCCATAGATCTGACATGTAAACTATTCCTTGTTCTCCTACTTTGCTTACACTATAGCCCTTCATATCTCAATCATATACCCATTTTGACTTTATCTTGGTATACAGTGTAAGATATTGGTCTATGCCTGGTTTCTGCCATATCATTTTCTAGTTTTCCCAGTAGCTTTTGTCAAATAGTGAGTTCTTATCCCAGAAGCTGCAGTCTTTGAGTTTACCAGTGGATTACTGTAGTCATTGACTACTGTGTCTTGTGTAACAAATCTATTCCACTGACCCACCATTCTATTTCTTAGCCAGTAGTACCAAGTAGTTTTGATGATTGCACTGAATAAGTAAATTAATTTTGGTAGCATTGTCATATTATTATATTAGTTCAGCCTACTGATGAGCAACTGATATTTTTCCAGTTATCCAGATCTTATGCTATTTGTGTGAAAAGTGTTTTGTAATTGTGTTCACATAGTTCCTGGGTTTGTCTTGGCAGGTAGACTCCCAAATATTTTATACAATTACTTTAAATGAAATTTCTCTTTCTATCTCTTGCTGCTGGGCTTTGTTAATAATATATAGATATGCCAATGATTTATGTGGGTTTATTTTTATGTCCTGCCACTTTGCTAAATTTGTTAATTATTTCAAGTAGTTTTTAAGTTGACTTTCTAAGTATAATGGCAGGCAATTTGATATAGGTTCTACGTATGTTATCATGTAAAACATATTTCCATATTAGTCACAGTTGTGAAAGAAGGAACAGATCAAAAGGAAACTAAACCATGAAAAAGAATAAGTGAAAAAACATATGCTTACATGGGCACTCAGAGTCCATCAGTTCTTTATCTGGATGTGAATAGCATTTTCCTTTATGAGTCCTTTGTACTTGTCTTAGATCATGGTGTTACTGAGAAGAGCTGAGTCATTCATAGTTGATCATCACACAATGTTGTTGATAATGTGTAGAGTATTTTCCTGGTTCTGCTCATTTCATTTTGCATCAGTTTGTACAAGTCTTTCCAGGTTTTTCTGAAAACTATCTGTTCATCATTTCTTATTGTACAATAGAATTCCATTCCATTCATATACTACAGGTTGTTCAGTCATTCCCCAATTGATGGATATCCCCTCAATTTCCAATTTTTTGCCACCATGAAAATAACTCCTATAAATATTTTTGCACATGTATATCTTTTTCCCTTTTTTTAAAGGAACCTCTTTGGGATACAAACCTAGTAGTGGTATTGCTGGATCAAATGGTATACACAGTTTAGTTACCCTTTGAGCATAGTTCCAAATTGCTCTCCAGAACAGTTGTATCAGTTCACAACTCCACCAACAGTGCATTAGTGTTCCAATTTTCCCACATCCTCTCCAACATTTATCATTTTCCTTGTCATATTAGTCAATCTGATAGGTGTGAGATGGTACTTCAGAGTTGTTTTAATTTGCATTTCTCTATTCAAAGGTGATTTAGAGTACTTCTTCATATACCTATAGATAACTTTTGTTTCTTCATCTGAAAACTGTCTGTTCATATCTGTGGATCATTTATCAATTGGGGAATGACTTGTATTCTTATGACTTTGACTCAGTTCTCTATATATTTGAGAAATGAGGCTTTTATCAGAGATACTTGTTGTAAAGATTGTTTCCCAGCTTTCTGCTTTCCTTCTAATCTTGGTTGCATTGGTTTTGTTTATGCAAAACCCTTTTAATATAATATAATCAAAATTATATATTTTATATATTTAAAATATATTTATTATATATATTTATTTAATATAATCAAAATTATATATTTTATATTTAATAATATTCTCTATTTCATAACCCATAACTTACTTAATATCTCCTTTAAGAATTTGGATGCTATACCACTTAGTGCATATATGTTTAGTATTGATATTACTTCATTGTTTATGGAACCTTTTAGCATGATGTAATTTCCTTCCTTATCTCTTTTAATTAGGTCTAGTTTTGTTTTTGTTATATCTGAGATGAGGATTGAATTATATTTGAATTATAATAGATTCTACTTCAGTCCCTTACCATTACTTTATGCATGTCTTTCTGCTTCAAGTGTTTCTTATAAACAGCATACTGTAGAATTCTGGTTTCTAATCCACTCAACCATACACTTCCATTTTATGGAACAGTTCATTCCATTCACAACTATGATTATTAAGTGTGTATCTCTCCATTCTATTTTTCCCCGTTTGTCCTCTCTTTCCTTTCACCATTTCCCTTCTCAACAGTGTTTTGCATTTGTTTACTGCCTCTCCCAGTCTGCCCTCTCTTCTGTCATGTCCCTCCATCCCTTACTTAATCTCCCCTTTTTGGGTAAGACAGATTTCTATATTCAACTAATTATGTATATTATTCCCTCTTTGAACCAATACTGATGAGAGTAAGGTTCAAGCAATGCCTACCACCTACCCTCTCATCTTTCCCTCTTCATGACTCTTCATGTGAAATAATTTACCCTGTTCTACCTCTCCTTTCCTTCTGCACTCAGTATACTCCTCTTTCTCATCTCTTATGTTTTTTTATATCATTTCCTCAAATTCACCTTATATCCCTACCCTCTGTCTATGAACATTTTTTCTAGTTGTACTATTAGTGGTACAATTTTTAAGAATTACAAGTAGTCTTCCCACGCAGGCATATACACAATTCTGCTCCATCAAATCCCTTATGTTCTTTCCCCACCTACCTTTGTTTTTTGGCTTTTCTTGGGTCTTGATATTGGAGATCAAATTTTTTGTTCAATTCTGATCTTCTTATGAAAACTTGAAACCTGTTTCATTGAATAGCCACTTTTTCCCTTGAATTAACACTTAATTTTGCTGGGTAGGTGATTCTTAGTTGTAGTCCTAGCTCCTTTGCCTTTGGAATATCATGTTGTATGACCTTAATGTTGCAGCGGCTAAGTCCTGTGGAATCCTGATTCTTACTTCCTGATATCTGAATTGTATCCTTTTGGCCACTTGCAGTAATTTTTTCCTTGACCTTATAATTCTGTAATTTGGCTATCATGTTCTTTAGCATTTTTATTTTTAGGATTTCTTTCCTGAAGTGATTGGTCAATTCTTTCAATACCTATTTTGCCCTCTGGTTCCAGAATATCAGGACAGTTTTCCTTGATAATTTCTTGAAAGATGCTGTCTACATCCTCCTTCTGCTTATGGCTTCAGGTTGTCTAATGATTCTGACATAGTCTCTCCTGGATCTATTTTCCAGGTCAGTTGTTTTTCCAATGAGGTATTTTACATTTTCTTCTTACATTTTTCATTCTTTTGAATTTATTTAATTGATTCTTGATGTCTTATAGAATCAGTAGCTTCCACTTGCCCAATTCTAACTTTTAAGGAGTTATTTTCTTCAGTCACTTTTTGAACCTCCTTTTCAATTTGGCCACTTCTACTTTTTAAGGACACTTTTTTTGTGTTTCCTTTTCCATTTAGCCAATTCTACTTTTTAAGCCATCATTTTCTTTTTCCAAGCTATTGAATCTTTTTTCATAATTCTCTTGCATCATTCTCATTTCTTTCCCCAATTTGCATTTTAACTTATCTGATTTTAAAGCTCCTTTTTGAGCCCTTCAATAAGTTCTTTCCGGGTGTAAGACCACTTCCTGTTTTTCTTTGAGGTTTCGCACATAGGTATATTGACATTGTTGTCCTCTTCTGAATTTGTGTCTTGATCTTCTCTGTCACCACAAGAACTTTCTATGGTCATATTCTTTTCTGTTTTGTTTTGAACATTTGTTTTGGGCATTTTTTCTTTCTTTAAAATTTACTCTCTGCTCTCGAGGTGGCACTATTTCAGGTTTCTTATACCAGGGGTTGCAGCCTGGCTGCTTGCCTGGTACTACACTGATTTTGTTCCATGGGGGACCCTTGTGCTATGCTGATAGGATTGGGTGGGAGGTGGCTGATGCTGCCGGAGGTCATAGATCACAGGGTAATTCCAGCACTTGGTGTATTTCTCAGGAAGACAGATCTTAATAGAGTGCCAAAGTGTGTATATAGTGTGGGGAGACTGAATCAGACAACCAGAAAACATCTTGAGGGCACTGGGAATGTAAGGGGCCAATGAGAGGCCCTAGGATGTAGGCAGGGATAACATTTGCTTTGGGATCTGATAGCAGTTATGATATGCTTAGGTTACCAGTGCCTGAGCTCTAAGCTGCCGAAATGAGATACCATGGACCCCAGCATCAACTCAGTAAGTATTTTGCAGGTAGAATTTCAATTCAAAATCTACCCCAAACCTACTCTTTTCCTAGCCCTATTGTTAGGAATGTGAGGCCTAGAGAACTAGATGACAATACCCATGCCCTCAGGGAACTTAGAATCTCATCAAGAAGAAAAATCACATGCAAATCAATTGAGTACAAATGCAAAACAGTGAATGATTAATTCTATTCCTCCATGAACCTTGGTTTCCTCATCTCTAAAATGAAAATAGCCATAGTAATAATACTCTTCCTTCTCTTTCTTTTTTCTTTGTTTCTTTCTTTCTCTCCCTTCCTCCCTACTAATTCATATCTCTTAAACATTTATCAATTGAGACACTGAGTTTATTCTTATAAATCTCAATCAATATCATATGTATGTATATATATTAAATAAGGCCTATCATAGTTTCCCCCCATTTACCTGCTCCTTTCTAGCTGCGTTGCTTTCTTTAGTGCAAAATCTTTTGAATTTTATGTAATCAAAATTACCTATTTTATCTTTTACAAGCTTCTCCATCCCTTGAATTCTTTCCCTGACTATGGCTCTGCAAGGAAATTTCTTACTTGTTTTTCTAATTTGTTTATAATCTGACCTTTTATATCTAAGTCATGTATTCATTTTGAGCTAATTTTGGTATATAGTAGGAGATATTGGTCTAAGCCTAATTTCTGACAAACTGCTTTCCAATTTTTTTAGTAGTTTATGTCAAATAGTGAATTTTTTTACCCCTAGTTGCTAGAGTAGGGTGGAGGGGGCTTTATCAAACATCAAACTACTAAATTAATTTGCTTTTATATGCTATGTATCTAATCTGTCCCACTGAAAAACCTATTTCTTAACCAATCTCAAATTATCTTAATGATTACTGCTCTGTAGTATACATTAAGATCTGGTACTACTGAGCCCCCTTCCTTTCCACTTTTGACATTAATTCCTTTGAGATGTTTGACCTTTTGTTTCTTCAGATCAATTTTGTTACTCTATAAAGTAATCCTTTGGTAATTTGACCAATATGACATTTAATGAATATATTAACTTGAGTAGTATTGTCATTTTCATTATATTGGTATGGCCTACCCATGAGCAGCTAATATTCCTTCCATCATTTAGGTCTGCCTTTATCTCTGTAAACAGTGTTTTATAGTTCTATTCATACAGCTCCTGTGTTTGTCTTGGTAGGTAGACTCCCAAGTATTATATGCATTCTATAGTAATTTAAAATAAGAGTTTATTTTCTATCTTATTCTGCTGGGTTTTATGACAATATATAGAAGTTCTGATAGTTAATATGGATTTATTTTTCTATCCTACAACTTTGGTGAAGTCATTGTTTCAGTTAATTTCTATTTGATTCTCTATAGAATCCCCTCTAGGAAGCTTTCTTTTCTACTCATTTCCTCACTTCCTTTCAGATCTCCAAAACAAATAACAATGGCTTGTGACCAAAGTGTCTCCCCTTCTTCACACATTCACAAAGGCATCAAATATTCTCACACATACTCACTTGCCTTTCACAGGAAGTAGATGAGGGCTGAGCATATTAAAAACAGACACTTTGAGGAAATTCCTAACTTTCTTTTCTCATGAAACTTCAATAATGATATCTGCCTTAATCATCAAGCAGTCATCAAAAGGATTTTCCCAAAGTGAGATGAAATACTCCTGTCATACATCCAACTTCCTCTTTCCTTCATTTACAAATCTGGGCATTTCTTTTCTTTTCAGGCAAGAACCCTACATTTTGAGAGTAGTACCTACTCAAAACCATTCCCTCTACTTTTTGTGAGGGGCCTTCTCCTCAAATATAAGCAGCAGTTTAATGGAAGGGAAGAAGAACCAAATACTAAATGAGTCATAGAAGTGAATTTGAAAAGAGAGGAAGAAGAAAGAAACCATATCTGAAAGAGGAAATTAGTTCACAGATTTTATGATAACAGTATTTGATGAGCAAGGAGAAGTCATTTGAGGAACACGACAGGTAAGGTAGAGAGGAAATCAAAAAAGAGCAGTAGTGTCTAGGAGGCAGAAAGAAGGGGCCAAAAGAGAAGATGGAGAGACTAAGGATTGCTAGAGGAGCCATCATTCTACTGATCTGACAGGCATGGCTCATCTTAACTGATGGGGTTCTTGGGCGCATGTGCTTGGACCCCAATTCTAAAATCACATTTCTCTTTAAAAATCACATTTCTCCCTAGCCTCAAAACACTATCTTAGGCAGTTTCTCCCCAGCCCAAGGATACAGCCTGCCCTAGCAACAATCATTATCTCTTTTTCTGATACAGTAGCCAGTTGCACCTATAGAATTTATTAGTTTGAACCATCTGTATACTGGCTGAATTGGTTGTGTACTGTGTCATAATTACATTTTCTATTCATTGAACAATCATGTGTATTGTAGACTTAGACACACGTATACTCCCTTACATTTTTCTTGTCTAACAAGACATTGTTGAGAGCAAGCTGGTATTTCTTAGTCAGTCCTGACTGCTAGTTGACTTAGTGATGTTTCAGGCCTAAAACCATACCTTCATGTAGCCCCACCTTGGACTATTTCTCAATGAACTCTGGGTAAAATACCTGCATAGTGGAAATCAAAAGCGCAAGTTCTTTTAAGAATTAACCACTCCTTAATCACTCTCTAATTCTGCCCCGAATAACCTAATTAGCATATTACACATGTTTTACTGTAGAATATCCTATATAAACTTTACCTGTACCCCTCGTAAGGTTGCAGGTTCCCTAAGAACTCTTGCCCCCTGAAAAGCATAATAAGTCCTTACCACTTTGACCTCAACAATGTTTGAGTCCATGAATTCTTTTCCAGTCATCTCCAGTCTTGGAGTTCCTGTACCTCTGTCTCTCTAGCCCTCATCATTAACAACTTCATTGAGTCTATCCAAAAGGAAGTCTATTCAAACGGAAGATTTTTGCTTGAAAAGACAGACTAGAGATTGAATCTAAAAGATGGTGGAGAAGTCTGGGGATAAAAGAACAAGGTCTAGAATAAAAGGGATGCAAGAGTGAAGGACTTTAGATGTGCCACTTGGGGAGAAATTCTGTGAGGGAAAGAGAGCTTCTATTTGGCATAAAGTCAGTACAATTAGTGTCATAGAGTTATATTTTGGACCCCCCTGCCCAAAAAATCAACTCTTCTAGAATTCTAGGTCACACCAATGTTCCATTCCACTTAGGGTTTTGAATCTGATGGTGCTACCAAGGGACAATCTATGAAAGTCCATGAAACACCAGGTGCATGATGCTATGGAATGAGCACTCAGGATAGAGAGAAATCTAGCTTCAAGTTCTGGCTCAGACACTTACTGACTGACAGATGTTAGCAAGGCATATCACCTCTCTGAGTATCTCAATCAGATGGGAATAATATTTGTCCTACTACTTAACTCCAAGATGAGGAGAGTACTTTATAAACCATAAAGTGCTATAGAAACTTGGACCATTATTTCACATAATACTATATATTGGGAAATTAAAAAGTTATTTTTAAAGTATACATTTCCACTAGCTAAGATGAGTTTATATATTAGCATTTGATACCTTAGAAAGGACAGGGTGAGCCTGGAAAATGAGTTCTTGATCTCAGAAAGAGAAACTGAACACAGTTTCATCCAATTCATTATGTCACCTAGGATTAGTCCTAGGTGAATGACCCTCAACAAATATGCTTCTTGGGGTAGATGAGGCAGCAGTGCTTTTGTTCTCATTTGGATCCTGAGTTGCCCTCAGTGTCCTAGCTCCACATGGGAAATTAGAAGATATTTTTTAAAGTTGTTGATTATATTATATTATGTTCTCTCCTCAAGATTGGTGAAACTAGTAACATTCAGTCCTGTGCCATGTCAGGGGAGGCAGGCTGGTATATTGGAAAAAGATTAGACATCTCACATGATATACCAAGATAAGCTCCAAATGGACATATGATCTAAACATAAAAGGTCATATCAGAAAGAAATTTGAGGCCAGGTGTGGTATCAAACATCTATAATTCCTACAACTGGGAAGGCTGAGGCTGGTGGATCAAACTCATGTATTTAGAGTTTCAGTTGGCTAAGCCAGTTTTGGGCACTAAATACAATCCTGATACAATGAAGGTCACCAGGCTTCCTAAGAAGGAGATAAACTAGATGGGTCTGAAACATAGCAGATCAAACTCCCCTGCCAGGAGCTATGGAATCAGGCCTGTAAGAGGATGTTCCACTTCCAGTCTGGTGAGATAGAGAGATCTAGTCATTTAAAAAAATAGAAGAATATGGAAGAAATAGCCTTTCAGTTCTATGAATGGGGGAAATGATCAAACAAGGGATAGAAGGATCATAGAAGATAAAATGGGAAATTTTGATTACATCAAATTTAAAAGGTTTTGCACAAACAAAACCATTGTAAGAGATTACAAGAGAAATAGTTAACAGGGAAAAAATTTTTACAGCAAATTTTTCTGATAAAGTTTGCATTTCCCAGATATATAAAAAACTGATTAAAATTTAGAAGACTTAAGAACCATTCTTCAACTTAGAGATGGCCGGAGTATATGAAAAGGGAAGAAATTCAAGCTATCTCTAGCTATACGATAAAAATACTTTAAATAACTAACAATTAGAGAAAAGGAACTTAAATTAACTTTGAGACTTCTGGGAGCCAAGACAGCAGAAAAGGCAAAAAATGGCCCAAATTCTCCCATATTTGCTTCTAAACAACTATAAAAAACAGCAAAAAAATAGGGTGAAACAATCTTCTAGCACATGACACTTGGAAAGTCAGCAAGAAACGTCTGTCTCCCTTGGGGGAAAGGGAAGCACAGTCTAGGACAGGAGGCATTCAGTAAGCCAGAAGCAGGCCCTGCCTCAGCAAGCCAACAGAGGATTGTTAGCAATGCAGGCAAATGCCAATATCAGTATCTCCCACATGCCTCAGTAAAGCCCTGGGCAAATGGGCAGCCACCAGCACCAGGATCCCCTTCAACATGTCTCAGGGAAGCACCAGGTAAGCTACCAGACCCCTGAAACCTCCAGAAACACCAGCCATCCCCCATTCCCTCAATGCAGCACCAGGCACAAGGGTTCCCTATGGGCCTCATGGTAGCACTAGGCAGTCAGGACCTGCAACCTGCAGCACAAGAAGATTAGAACAATGCCCCTTCCACCCCAGAAGCAGAGCTCAAATTTAAAAGTAAGGAAAAGAGCTGGAAAAAGTGAGAAAAACAAAACAAAGAACCTCTGACCATAGAAAGTTATTATGATGACAGAGGAGATCAAGATACAAACTCAGAAGAGGACAACAATGTCAAAATACCTGCAGGGAAAACCCCAAAGAAAAATGAAAATTGGTCTCAAGCCCAGAAAGAACTCATGAAAGAGTTCATAAAGGAGTTTAAAAATCAAATAAGAAAAATTGGAAAAAGAAATGAGAGTGATGCAAGAGAATCATGAAAGAAAGAGTCAAGAGCTTGGAAAAAGGACTCTAAAAAGCAGAATTTGTCAAATGGAAAAGGAGGTACAAAAGCTAACTAAGGAAAATAATTCCTTAAAAATCAGAATTGGGCAAGGGTAAGCTAATGACTCTATGAGACAGCAAGAATCAATCAAACAAATTCAAAAGAATGAAAAAACTGAATTAAATGTAAAATACTTTATTGGAAAAACAAATGACCTGGAAAATAGATTCAGGAGAGATAACTTAAGAATCACTGGACTACTTGAAAGCTAAAATCAAAAGAAGCACATGGGAATTACACTTAAAGAAATTATCAAAGAAAACTGCCCTGATATCCTAGAACCAGAAGGTTAAAAAGATATTGAAAGAATCCATTGATCACTTCCAGAAAGAGATTCCAAAATGAAAACTTCAAGGAACATCATAGCCAAATTCCAAAACTTGCAGGCCAAGGAAAAAATATTACAAGCAGTCAGAAATAAACAATTCAAATATCGGGGAGCCATAGTGAAGATTACTTAGGACTTAGCAGCAGCAACATTAAAAAACCAGAGATCTTAGAACACATGATATTCCAGAAGGCAAAGAAGCTAGGTCTATAACGAGGAATCACCTACCAGGTGAAACTGAAATCCTTCAAAGGAAAAAAAAATCGTCATTCAATGACACAGAAGGCTTTCAAGTTCTCAAAAGGAGAAGACCACACCTGAACAAAAAAAATTTGATTTCCAATATAAAGACCCAAGAGAAGTATAAAAAGGTGAAAATGATAGCAAAAACAAGTGATTCATTAGGGTTACATTGTTCTCAACATGGGAAGATGATACTTGCAATTCTTAAGAACTCTATCACTAATAGTGCAGTTAGAAGGAATTTACATAGACAGAGGGTACAGGTATAAGGTGAATTTGAGGGAATGGCATAAAAAATTAATTAAAGGTTAAGAAAGAGGATTAAACTGGGAGCAGAAGGAAAGGAGAGATAGAATGGGGTAAATTAAAGATAAATGGAATGAAGTTAGTGAAGACTTCTCAGTGTTTTACAAAAAGCTTTTAGTAGATGGTTAGACCTAAGTTTTGGTTTCCCAGAAATCATGTTACTTTTGGGAATAGGAAACTTAAACTCGGGGGGAGGAGCCAAGATGGCAGAGTAGAAAGACTCACATATGCTAGCTCCGAATCCACAGCCCATAAAATACCTGTAAAGAAGAACTCCCAACAAATTCTGGAGCAGTGGAAGCCACACAACAATGGAGTGGAGGAGATTTCTGTTCCTGAAAAACTGACACCAAAGGTCTGTCACACACTGGACCTGGAGCAGAGCCCAGCCCTGCCTTGGCTATGCGGCACGAAGAGAAGCAGATCTGAGCAGGCTTCTGGGATAGAATCTCCAGCGGCTGTGAAGATCCCTCCACCCACAGGCGCAAAGGTTAGTGAGAGAATCTTTAGGGCTGGCCAAGAGGGGAGCAGGGTGTCCCCATAACTCAGGTCCCCTCAAGAGGCAGCAGTGGAGGCAGCAGCAGACAGGGGCTCCCAAAGCAGGCAGGAGTTCAGATCCATTACTGAAGTTCTCCCCATAAACTCCCTGAGGGAACTGAGCCCCCACCTGAGCACTTGAATTTAATCTCACACTGAATAGCAGCCCTGCCCCTGCAGAAAGCCCTGAGGCTGGGAAGCAGCATTTGAATCTCAGAGCCCAAGCACTAGCTGGGCGGATCTGGAGGCAAGGTGGGTGTGGAAAGGAATCTCAGAAGTCAAGTAACTGGCTGGGAAAATGCCCAGAAAAGGGAAAAAAATAAGACCATAGAAGGTTACTTTCTTGGTGAACAGATATCACCTCTCTTTCTTTCTGATCAGGAAGAACAATGCTTAACATCAGGGAAAGACATAGAAGTCAAGATTTCTGTATCCCAAACATCCAAAATAAATATTCAATGGCCTCAGGCCATGGAGGAGCTCAAAAAGGATTTTGAAAATCAAGTTAGAGAGGTGGAGGAAACTTAAACTCCCCTTCCCCCCACCTTGTGTTGCCACATCAACATAACACAACCCTCCTTGGGTTGCCACATCAACATAATGCCTATTGGTTATTCCACTGCTTCCTTGTCCCCTATTCACAGGGTAGACTGTCGAATTTAGATTGTGAACCTATCTCCCAGCCAATGGGAACAAAAGACCAGTAGGGGGATGGGATTTGTGTTAGGGCTATATAATCCCTATTTTTGCCTTCTGTAATTGTACACAAGTGAAGCTTACCAAACATTTAAAGAACAACTAGTTTTAAAACCATATAAACTATCTGGGAAAAGTAGGCAAAGAATGAGTCCTACCAAATTCCTTTTACAGTACAAATAACTTGCTGACACCTAAACCAAGAAGAGCAAAAACAAAGAAAAAAAACTATAGATCAACTTAAATAATGAATATTAAGACAAAATTTTAAATGCAACACTAGCAAGAAGATTACAGCAATATATTACAAGGATTATACACTATAACCAGGTTGGATTTATACTAGGAATGCAGGATTGGTTCAATATTAGGAAAACTATCAATATAGTTGACCGTATCAATAACAAAACCAACAGAAATCATATGTTATCTCAGTAGATGTAGAAAAAGTTTGTGAGAAAATATAGCACCCATTCCTATTAAAAATATTACAGAATAAAGAGAGCATTACTTAAAATGGTAAGTAGTATCTAGCTAAAACCATCATCAAGCATTATGTGTAATGGGAAGAAGCTAGAAGTCTTTCCAATATAATGAGGATGAAGTAAGGACTGTACTAGGGTGGTGAATCAATGGAATAGATTAGGTATGCAAGACACATTAGTGAATGACCATAGTAACCTAGTGTTAAATAAACACAAAAAACTCAGCCTCTGGGATAAGAACTTTTTTTGCTAAAAATTTCTGGGAAAAATAGAAAACAATATGACAGAAACTAGGTACAGACCAACAACTCACACAGTTTACCAAGATAAGATCAAAATGGGTTTATGATTTAGACATAAAGGGTGATACTATAAGCAAATTAGGAGAGCAAAGAATAGTCTGTTTGTCAGATCTTGAGAAGCATTTATGACCGAACAAGATAAAGAGCACTACAAAATGTAAAATTTTGATTATAGTAAATTAAAAAGGTTTTGCACAAACAAAACCAATGCAACTGAAATTAGAAGGAAAGCAGAAAGCTGGGAAATAATCTTCACAGCAAGCGTCTCTGATAAAGGCCTCATTTCTCAAATATATAGAGAACTCAGTCAAATCTATAAGAATACAAGTCATTTCCCTATTGATAAATGGTCAAAGGATATAAACAGGTAGTTTTCAGATGAAGAAATTAGATCTATCTATAGTCATATGAAAAAATGCTCTAAATCACTTTTGATTAGAGAAATGCAAATGAAAACAAATCTGAGGTACCACCTCATACCTATCAAATTGGCTAATATGACAGAAACAGAAAATGATAAATGTTGGAGAGGATATGGGAAAATTGGGACACTAATGTACTGTTGGTGGAGTTGTGAACTAATCCAACCATTTTGGAAAGCAATTTGGAACTATGCCCAAAGGGCAACAAAACTATGCATATCCTTTGATCCAGTAATACCACTATGAAGTCTGTATCTCAGAGTTTTCTTTCAAAAGAGAAAAGGACCAATTTGTACAAAAATATTTATAGCAGATATTTTTGTGGTGGCAAAAAATTGGAAATTGAGGGGATGTCCATCAATTGGGAAATGGTTAAACAAGCTGTGGTACTTCATACTATCATGCAATAAGAAATGATAAACAGGTGGATTTCAGAAAAACCTGGAAAGATTTGTATGAATTGATTCACAGTGAAATGAGCAAAGCCAGGAAAATATTATACACAGTAACAGCAACACTGTATAATGAACAACTATGAATGACTTAGCTCTTCTCAGCAATACAATGCTTCAAGACAATTACAAAGAGTTCATGATGGAAAATGCTATTCACAGCCAGAGAAAGAATTGATGAACTCTGTAGATCAAAGTATTTAATTTTCACTTTTTTGTGTATGTTTTTTCCTTTCAGTCTCTTTCAAACTGTTTACCGTTTCAGGAAGAGGGAAAGAAAAAGGAGGGAGAAAAGTTTGGAACTCAAAATTTTGCAAAAATGAATGCTAAAATTGATTTTGCATATAATTCGAAAAAATAAAATACTGTTTTAAAAAACTTTGTCAGAGTGTACAGCATACAGCTTGTAGCTCCCCACCTTTCTTCAAAGAGGCAGGAAATATTCTATAAGACCAAAATTGATCATTTCACTTATTCAGAGTCAAACTGACTTTCAGTTATCTTCATTTATGTTAAACATTCTTAACCTTTTTTCTAATATGGACCACTTTCACAGTCTGGTGAAGCCTGTGAACCATGTGGTAAGAATAAGTTTTATTTCTTTAAAATAACACTAAGAATAAATTTATCAACAGCAGACCTGACTCCATTTTGTTCAAAGCTTCCATTTTATTATTGCATTGTTTTGAATAAGTTGTTTTCTATAAGTTGTCAATAGAGCACTTTTGTGGCATGATGTGGTGAAAAAAACAAACAACAGCAATGTAAAAGAAATACCATTTCACATGCAATGATCCTTTTTATTCCCTGAACTGAAATGTTCATGTTTGTTGATAATTGTTAAGTTCATGATAAAAGAGAAAAAAATTTTAAATAAAGAGATTCCTGGGCACCTAGAAAACAGAAGGTGATAAAACCAGGAATTTCATACTTAAAAACTATAAAGATCACACCAAATTGATTTTTCTTAAGTGGCAAATTTAAATGGCAAACTGATATGCTAGACACTATAAGAGCCTATAAGAATAGTAAGAGGAGATCTCTACCTTTACAAAGCTGATAGTACTTAATATTTAATCATTGTGAAAATACAATAAATACCAGAAAATTAAAAATAGCATTAAGATTTAAGCTCAAGAACACAGTAGAATAGATATAACCAGGCAGAATATGGTAATTGCATTGCTAAAGGGATAAAGAATGAGAGATCACTTCAGATTAGCATCAGTCAATAAACATATATTAGGCACTTGCTGTTGGCTATGCCCTCTGTTAAGCACTGGGGAGACAAAGAAAAGGAAAAACAGTGCCCGCCCTCAAAGTGCTAATATTCTTATAGAAAAGATAACATGTAAGTTCATAGAAGACACACACAGAGAAGGTTGAAGGTAATCTTAGAGAAGGAAGGCACTAGCCTGAAGGGAAACTTGGGAAAAGCTTCCTATAGAAAGAGAAATTTGCCAGGAAAAAAAAAGTTTGAATACAATTTCTCAAGAAATGACAATGGAAATCTGCCCAGAACTCTTCGAATCACAAAACAAAGTAGAAATGAGAAGAATCTACCAGTTACCTCCAGAAAGAAACCTTGAAATTAAAACTTCTAGAAACAGAATAGCCAAAATCAAGAGCTTCTGAGTCCAAGAAAAAAAAATGGTACAAGCAGTGAAAAAGAAAGGGTTCAAGTATCATGGAGTCACACAGCAAGGATCAGGCAACACTTAGCAGTTTCTACTTAGAAGAAAGCTTGGAATATGATATTCCAGTAAAATAAAAGACAAAGGTTTATTACCATAGATAACCTACCCAGAAAAATTTACTTATAATAACTGCACAAGGCTGGTGGGGTGGACTTGAAAAGGACCTTTAATGCAATAGATAATTTGTGAGCAATCCTAGTAAAAAGACAGAAATGAGCAGACATTTGAAAATGGAAATACTGGCACCAAAAGAGACGAAAAACATACACATTTGTTTTATTGGTAATGAATATGTGGGAATGCATTGTTTATATGCTAACAGAGGCATAAAAAGAACAATACCTTCTCAAAACCTTACTATTTTTAAAAGTCAAGGAGAAAGGTAAATATGACTGAAGGCCTGTAGGTAGTTTTGTTCTGTTTTGATGGTCTCAGGAGAAGATTACCAAAAAAGGGAAGGATAGGGGACTAAACTGGAAAAGAAAAGAAGAGAAAGAGTACAAAAATTAGTCACATGACAGAGGTCCATAAGATGAAGATTATTGAATCATGAAGAGTGGGTGGAGACAACAAGCATTCCATGAACCTCACTTTCAGCTGAATCAGGTAAAGGAAGATGAAACACAATTACCCATGCACACACAAAAACATACAGAGATTTCAGTATTTAAATACAGTAAATTAAAAAAAGAAATAGGAGGGGACAGAGATAAGGGAAGGTTAGAGAGAAGTCTAAAAGAAAGGACAGAATAGGTAAGGAAATAGTCATAAGCAAAGCAAACTTAAAAATTAGAGAGAGGAAAATGAAACGGTGATTAAGATGAAAGAAGAAAAAAGTGAAAACATGATATTTAAGATAAGGCAAAGGGAAGAGAAGAACTACAACAGAAGGGAAACCGGCTGTAATATTTATAGATTTTAAGTGTCAGTGAATCTCCCTAACTTTTATCACCATATTCTTATTTGCAAAGAAGCGAATGGGAGCAAAGAGATGAAAAATTTCAAGAAGGAAATAGAAAATTAATAATCATAACTATAAATGTGAATGGGAGAAACTCACCCCCACAATGGAAGAGGAAAGCAGAACAGATTAGAAAACAGAATCTGATAATATATCATTTACAAAAAACGTGTAAAACAAAAAAGATTCACATAAAGTAGAAATGAGGAGTTGAAACAAAATTTATTATGCATCAGCTGATCTAAGAAAAAAACAGTGGCAGGAATTATGATTTCAGCTATAGATAGAATTAAGAGATAAGCAACCATATATAATGAATCAATAACATTACTCAATATATGCAAACTAACTAGCATAGTACTTAAATATTAAAATTAACTGAACTGGCAAGATAAATAGAGAATAAAATTACAACAATGGGGAATCTTAATGAATCACTCTCACACTTAGAAAAATCTAAACAAAAGATAAAGAAAGAACAATGAACAAGAAAGAACTTAAGGACACAAGTAGAATTTTAGGAAAATTAGTGATGATAGATCTTTAGTGATTACTGACTGGCAATAGAAAAGAAATAGCATACTCTATGCAAAGTATAACACTTTTGCAAAATATAATCATGTATTGCAACATAAAATCCTCTCCAAAATTTAGATAAGCAGAAATGCTTCGTACATAATTTACTGATTGCAATGAAACAAAAATGATGGTCAATAAAGGAACCTTAAGGAAAAAAATGAAAAGTGACTGGACGTGAAATGACATAAGTCTAAAGAACTAGCTCAAATAACAAATTATAAAAATTAATAGAAAATTTCATCAAAGGAAGTGACAATAGTTATCCAACACATCAAAACTTTTGGTACAATGTAAAACTATTCTTAGGGGGAAATTATCTTTAAATACTTTCATCACCAAAAGAGAGAAAGGACAAATTTATGAACTGAGCATGGAACCCCCAAGAAATTCTGAAAATTAAAGATGAAATTAATAAAATTGAGAGCAAAAAGATAATAATTGAATTGACCAATACAACTAAACTGGTTTTTTTTTTTAAATAAACAGGTAGTTAATGTAGTTTATAAAAAGAAAGGAAAACAAACTGCTGTTATCAATGAAAGAGGAGACCTCAGAAAAAGGAAGAAACAAAGTAAATTATCAGAAACTATTTTGCCCAATCACATTTTAAGAAAACAGGTATTTTAGAACAGACAACTATTTACAGAAATATAAACTATCCAGATTAACAAAAGCAGAAATAGACTATTTAAGGAATTCAATATCAGAAAAGAAATTAAATAAGCCATAAATTAACCCCCAAAGAAACATTCCAGGACCTAGCAAATTAACAAGTGACATTCAAAGAACAAGTAATTCTAATTCTGCATAAACTGTAGTAATAATAAAAGTAGATATCCTTCAAATCTCCTCCTACGATACAAAAATAGTCTTAATACCCAAGCCAGGAAAAGACCAAGTAGCAAAAGAAAACTACAGAACAGCATATTAATATTGACCTCCAAATTTTAAATCAAGTATTAGCAGGTAGGGAATAACAAAATATTAGAAAAATTATAAGGTATGATCAGATTGTGTTTATACCAAGAAGGTAGGATTAGTTCAACACAAGATAAATATAATAGATCATATTAAGAATATAAACAATAAAAATCATGTAACTATATCAGGAGATGCTAAAAAGGTTTTTGTCAAAACCTGTTTCAAGTAAAAGCACAGGAACAAATGGATCTTTTCCCAGTATTGTAAATACTATTTAATTCCAACAGCAAAAATTTTATGTAATGGAAAAGAGTTAGAGGCTTTTCCAGTAAGATTAGGGATAAAGCAAGGATAACTCATTATCACCACTACTAATTAACATACTGCTAAAGTTGTATTAGTAAGACAAAAAAGAGAAATCCAGAAAATAAACATAAGCAAAGAAGAAAGAAAATTAAAATTTTTTTGCAGGTGATCTGATAATTTGCTTAGAAAACCCTGAAGAATCAACTAAAATTTAACTGAAATAAGTAACAACTTTAACAAAGTTGCAGGATATAAAACTATCCACAGAAATTATCAGAATCTTTCTTACTACCAACAAATCCTAGCAGGAAGAGCTAGAAAGAGGAATTCCGTTCAAAACAGGTACAGATCATGGAAGTGTGTAATAGTCCAATCATTCTAGAAAGCAACTTAGAACTATGTCCCAAAAGCTATTAAAATGCGTATGCCCTTCAACTTAGCAATGCTGTTACTAGGTCTATACCTCTCAAAGAGATCCAAGGAAGAGGAAAAGGATCCATACGTACAAAATTATTTATAGTAGCTCTTTTTGTGATGGGAAAGAATTAGAAACTGAGTAATAGCTGAATAAATTATAGTTCATATGGATATAATGGAATACAATTATGCTATAAGAAATGATGAAGGGGATGACTTCAGAAAAACCCTGGAGACCTGTACGAACCAAGGCAAAATGAAGTAAGGAGAACCAGGAGAATAATTAATACAATAACAGTGATTATATAAAGTTGTTGTTTGTCCTCCATTTTCAAAAATGACTAATGATATTACAAGGTGATGTCTTTACTTATATGTAAATTGGAATTAAGTGAGTCAAAGCTAAACAAAGTCATCAGCCTCATTCTCTCGTCCAGAGTCAAAGAAGCCCAGTGGCAAGACCAAAATCAAGATGACTGGTGACAGCCTGGGATGCAGTGGTTGACCTTGGCGTCTTGGATGTCTGACCAAACTCTGACCAAACTACATACTGTCTCCTTCAGCTGCCTTCATGGCCATTGCAACAAATTGTTCTCATCTGTCCATTTCTCACATGCTTGGGATAGTCATCCCCCTAACTCACCAACAGGTTTGAGGCCTACCAGTTATGCTTAGCCTGGTTTAGCCTGTCTGCAAAGATTTTACAGTGGTATGGCCCTGAGCATGCTATGGTTTCTTGGAGCCACAGGTGAGAATCAAATGAACCAGGTGGACACCAAAGGTTCGGCAAGCCCTCATGCCAGAAGTTCAGGAGGACTGAACACCCCAAATACCCCATTATAATGATGAATCTGATCAACACAATGACCAAATACCATTCTAAAAGATCCATAATATAACATGCTGTCTATCTCCAGATAGAAAGCTGATGGAATTCAGTGTGGATTAAAGCTTATTTTCTTCTCTTTCTTTTTATTGCTTTCTTCTTCTTCTCCCTCTTCTTATTCTTCTTCACACCAATAATTCATATCATAAACTAAGATTAATTCTAAATGGATATATAATCTAGACATAGAAGGTCACATTATAAGCAAATTAAAGGAATAAAGAATGGTCATTCAGATCTATGGACAGGGGAAGGATTCATGACTAATCAAATGATGAGGTCACAGAAGATAAACTATTTTGATTATATAATATTTTACATTTTTTTACACAAATCTAATGTAGTAAAATTAGAAGGGAAATATAAATGGGGAAAATCTTTGCAGGAAGTTTCTCTGATAAAAGTCTCATTTCTAAGATATATAAGGAACTGATTTACATATATGAGTTAGAGCCACTGTCTAATAGGTATGGTCAAAGCACACGAACAATTTTTAAAAAGAAGAAACCCAAGCTATTGACAACTATATTTTTCAAATTCTCTAAGTTGCTAATAATTAGAGAATTTAAAATCAAAGCAACTTCAGGGTTCATGCTCAATCAGACTGGCAAAGGGGACAAAAGGAGAAAATGACAACGTTGCAGGAGCTTTGGGGAAATAATAATCTAACTGTTGGTAGAGCTGTGAATAGGCCTAATCATTCTGAAAAATAATTTGGAACTATGTCCCTAAAGTTACTAAAGTGTGCATACCTTTTGACTCACATCAAAGAAAGAGAAAAATAACATGTGCCATGCAGGCGTATTTAAAACCCATTTTATAATACATAAAATTAAAAATATTAAATATTTTTCTAATGCCCTTTCCACATTCTGGGGGAAAGTTCCTGAGGAAAAAAGAAATAACAGGTCAGGATGAAATGGGGGGCCCATGGGAAGGCCCTTCATTAAGTGAATAGATTAGGGCTATTAACCATATTTAACTCTCTCCTCCTCACAACACAGCTTCCCCATATATCTGGTGATTAGTCTTAGTACCCATACTTTTCCACTGAAAAAAACAAAACTGATTTATTAAATAACTATTATGTGTCAGGCACTGTGCTAAGAGTAGGAGATACAAAAAGAGGCAAAAAAAGACAATATCTGACCTCAAGGAGCTCGCAGTCTAATGGGGGAGAAGATATGCAAACAACTATATACAAACAAGTTATATACAGGAGAAATAATAGAATAGAAAGCACTAGAATTAACAAGGATTAGGAAAGGTTTCCCATTGATAGGGTTTTGAAGGAAGCCAGCAAAGCCAATAAGCAGAGAAGAGGGGAGGGAGACAAAAAAGATTCCCAGAGACAAGACATGGGGTGTTTTGTTTATGGAACAAGGAGGCCAGCGTCACCAGATCAAAAAGTACACACAGGGGAGCAAAGTGTAAGAGGACTGGAAAAGTAGGAGAGGGATGTCTAAATTATGAAGGACTTTGAATAGAAAACAAGGGATTTGGTATTTGATTCTGGAGGTGACGGAACCACTGAAGTTTATTGCATAAGGAGATGATATGGTCAAGCCTTTGCTTTAGGAAAGCTATTTTAGTGGCCGAATGGAGGGTGGGAGAGACTTAGGGCAGGAAGATTCACCTCACCAACAGACTATTGCCGTAGTCCAAGAGTGAGGTGATGAGGATTTGTACCAAAGTGGTAAAAGTATCAGAGGAGAGAAGTAGACATACTTGAGAGATATTGCTGAGTGAAATTGACAGGCATTGGGTATGGGATGGCTCGGGTCCCTACTTCATTAAATACTCAGAGGCCTCTCAAAGTGAAGACAGAAAATTTATTTATTCAATTCTCCAGAAGCGGGGCAGTTCCTGCACCAGTTCACCTGGAGGAGGAAAGACAAAGACAAAGAATGGGCAGTGATTTATATAGACTCTAATGCAAGTCCCTCCCCTGACACTGACCATTATCCTCATTAGCTGAGAATATGATCTTACATTCTAGACACAAAATCTAGCCAATCCCTTTTGAAATGAAGACACTGAAGAATTATGTAAGTTTTATCCAATCATTGAGACCCTAATGTACTACACAGTTTTATATCCTTATATGGAATTATTCTATTCTAAAAATATTGTGACCTTGGGCCTCTCGGTCTTACCTTACCCCTGGGAGAAGAATTACAATCTGAGAAGTCTTCACTAAACCTATTCCATTCATTGGTAACAGTTTGGATATGGGCAGTTAATAGCAGGAAGTCAGGGATGGCTCCTAGAAAGTGAGCCTTAGGGACTGAGTTTAATGGTGTTGCCCTCTATAGCCACAGGGAAGTTAGAAGGGAGCGAATTCAGGGGAAATGACAATGAGCTTGGTTTTGGGAATGTTGAGTTTAAGATGTCTACCAGACATACAGTTTGAGAAGTCCAAAAGGTAGTTGGGGAAGAAGGTGATCAAGTATCAATGGCTACAGGGAGGTCAAGAAGAAGGAGGCTTGAGAAAAAGCCATTAGATTTGTCAATTAAGAGATCATTAGTAACTTTGGAGAGAGGAGTTTCAGTGGAATGAGGAGGCAGCAAACCTGATGAAATGAGAGAGGAGAGAAAGTAAAGGTACTTATTGTACATAGAGAGCCTTTCCAAGAATTTTATGGTAGATGAGATATAAGACAAGTTATCAGGAATGGATGGATGAAGCAAGTGTGTTTAGAGGATGAGGAAGCAGGGGCCTGTTGTTATGACCCAGGGAAGGAGCCAATAAACAGGGAGGGATGGAAGATAAGTGGTAGAGTCGGGATGATAGAGGGGGCAATCTTTCAGAGATGGGAAGAAATGGGATTACTTTTGTAGGTGAAAGAGTGGGCCTTGGTATGGAGTAAGGTTACTTCTTGTAAGACAAGAGAGGAGGTAATAGCGGTAAAGGGCATCCGAGAGGAGAAGAGGGGAGAAGACAGAACTCACTGGGAATGGCCTTTTTCCATATATGAGGCAAGGTTCTCAGTTGAGAGGATGAAGGTGGGGATGGGAGGTTTGAGGAAGGATGAAAAGGTCTGCAAGGAATAAATATGTCTGGAGAATTGGGACTAAGGAGCCCTGATGTCTCCCAAGGCTAGAGTATCAGGGTATCATGTTTTGGGGGAAAAAAATCATAGAAATTCAACAGCCTTTTTGTTTTTAAATGCCAAACGGCTGAATATCATCAGCTATATTAGATACGCTCTAAGGTGCTGTCAGCTGATTCAATCTCCTCCCTGTTTTAGGGGCCCTGTGACAGAAGGACGCCAGGCGACAGCTGGGCACAGCTCAGAGGTGGAAGAGGTGAGGCCTGAAGGAAGGCAGGCCTGCTTTAGAGGGCGGGTGGGGGTTGGAAGGCCCAGCGGAGAAGCCACACCCACTTCCCAACTGCATTTTACCACGGTCCTCCTCCCCTCCCCCAAGGTGTGAGACAGGAAAAGGCTGAGGGCACGCGTGCTGGGCCTGGACACATCAGACACGTGCCAGCTGTCACTTCATCCTGCTGACCTCAGTTTCCTCCTCTGTAAAACGTCTTGGAGAAGGAAATGGCGAACCATTCCAGCAGGACGCCCCCAAATGGGGTCACGGAGAGTCGGGGCCAACTCCACAAGGAGGGAAGGAAATGGAAGTTTGGGGTCAGTCTCCCGGCAGTTCGAAGGTCAGGTTGGAGTTTAGGGGGAGAGGGATCTCACAGGAGGGGGCCGCAGGAGGAACCCTTCGGGACGTGCCGGAGGAGCCCACGCGCGGGCGGGTGGAAGCTGCTCAGAGAAGCCCGAGCTGTTTGGGGAGGGAGGGGGCGACGTGCCCTTTCACTGGCGACGATAGACGCCCAGGAGGCGGGGGGAACACAAAAGGGAGGGATTCGTGTTCAGATCCGGGTTGAACTAGGTGATTTCTGAGAGCCTTTCCTGCTTAGGAATTTAAGGAAAGGGGATTCCTCCGCGCTCTCGGTAAAAGCCAAAAGAATCCTTCTCCCCGGAGCGGGGCGAAAGAAAGAGGCCTAAGGCCGGGACCAGAGGGGTAAGGCCACCAGAGGCGGGGCGAGAGCAGGAAGAGGCGAGACCTGAAGGGGCGGGACCTAGAGGAGCGCTTTCCTTAGGGGCGGGGCGAGAGCAGGAGGAGGAGCCTAAAGGGGCGTAAGCAGAGGGCAGGCAGTCTCCCGGGGGCGGGGTGGGAGCAGGGGGCGGAGCCTAAAGGGGCGTAGGCAGAGGAGAGGCAGCCTCCCGGGGGCGGGGTGAGAGCAGCTGGAAGAGCCTAAAGGGGCGTAGGCAGAGGGGAGGCCTTCTCTCGGGGGCGGGGTG
>CM053769.1:44513957-44548536 GCA_028658325.1 Potorous gilbertii | reverse complement strand
CCCATATCAGAGTACTCGCCCCCTCCCCAGCAGTGGTGCCCTCCCCGACCTCCCCCCCCAGCAGTGGTGGCCTCCCTGGCCACCCCCCATATCAGAGTACTCGCCCCCTCCCCAGCAGTGGTGCCCTCCCCGACCTCCCCCCCCCCAGCAGTGGTGGCATCCCTGGCCACCCCCCATAGCAGAGGGTACTCCCCACCTCCTCCCCAGCCGTGGTGGCCTCCCCAGCCTCCCCCCATCGGAGCGCACTGGCCGACCTCCCCCAATCAGTGGTGTCTTCCCTGGCCCTCCGGCCCCCCCCAAATGATGGCCTCTCCTCCCCCCACCAGTGATGACCTCCCCGTCGCTTCATCATCAGGAAACTGCCCCTCCCACCCCAGCGTCCTCTTCCCCCTTCTCCACAACGGCCGGGGGAGGAGAGCGGGCCACCCGCCACCGTTCTCCGTCCCGCCTCGCCTGGGCCCCGGAACCACGGCCCAGGGAAGAGAAACCGAGCTACCCCAGCCGCTAGGGACTCACCCACTCGGGCCGGGCCCGGGAAGAGAGTCTCCAGACTCCCACTCAGCTCCCTGGCCGGAAATTCAGTCAAGCCACTCAGAAGCGCCTCTAATTCGAACGGCGCATGCTCGGAGTGAACCTCTAGAACTACATTTCCCGAAGGCGCCAGCGGCGAACGTATAGACTCATTCGAATCACGTGTCTCATTGTCAGCTCCGGTGGCCAACGGGAGAGGGAGATTTTGCTCGCGGGGCGTGTGCGGAGAACCAATCAGAGGAGACGAAGGGGGAGCGTCTCGGTGACGAGCACCACGAAGGCGGGTAGTGCGGTTCCGGTAGCAAATGGGTAGTGGGAAAGAGAGGGAGAAGGGCAGGAGGCGGTGGGCGTGACCGGGGCAGGGCCGGGGGCCGAGGTCCGGCGGGCGATTGGGAGCCGGAGACGCGGGGTAACTGAGGATGGGGGGAAGAAGGAGCCCCGCAGGCGCGAGCAGAGGCCCTGAGGTCTGCACGTGGCGCTTTCGTTGCCCGCCGGGGAAGACACTTCTCACCGTGTGCGGGAAGGGCCGGGCGGCCGGTGCCTTCCCTAGCCGCCTGTGTGCCGCAAGAGCGTCCTGTGTAGTGAGAAGTGCGGCCGGTGCGGAGGCTCGTCAGCGCCTCTTTCGCACAGACATGGCGAGCTTCCGCTAAGGGGCTGGGGGGCAATGCATCCGCGATGCCACCGGGCACTTCCAGCGAGAGGAGTCTTGCCCCTTCTGCCTTGTTGCCTTCCCTGCCATCTCTGTCACTCTGAGAGGTGAAGCTCCCAGCCAACCCTCGCAGCCTAAGTTCTGCTGGGACTCGGTGTAATAAATACCAAGTAATTTCAAGAATGCCTTCCGAATGCCAGCAACTGGGGAGAGTCAGGAAAGGCGGAATCTGAGAGTTCTTGGAAGGAATCTAAGGGGGAGGTGAGGAGAGAAGCACTGTAGACATCTGGGACCTCTTAGGCGAAGACAGGGAGACCAGATGTTGTATGGGAGCCAGTGGGGAGCGTGCTGTTTTAATAGAACAGAAAATGCATGAAGGTGAGTAAACCGAATAGGTGGCAGGGAGATATAGGAGCCAGATTGTGGAGGGCTTTAGATGCCTAGCGGTTATTTTATGCTAGAGGCAGAAGGGAGTTGTTGAGGATTTTTAAGCAGAACATGACATGATAGTCAGATGTGTGTTTTAAGGATTTCAGCTTGGCAGATGTGTGGAGGATGAATTGGAGAGCAAAGAGACGAGAGGCAGAGACCAGTTAAAAGACTATGTAGTCTAGGTAGGAAGTGATGAGACCCTGAACTAGGGTTTGTGAATGGAGAAAAGAGGAAAGATACAAGATGTTGTGAAGATATTGGAAAGACATTCAATCGATAAACATGTATTAAGTGTTTACTGTGTGCCAGGGATTGTGCTAAGCACTGGGAATACAAGAAGGGTCAAAAGATGGCACGTACCTGCCAGGAGCTTACAATCTAATAAAGATACGGAGAGTGAAACAAAGGAAAGACTGTTGATTAAAGGCTACAAACCTGGATGACTATAAACATGGTGGAGGGGTCAGCAGATTTGGCAAAACTTAGAGTAGGGATAGGTTTTTTGGGGAAAAAAACAATCGATTCCCTTTTGGATATGTTGTTTAAGTTGCCTACTAGACATGCAGGTGAAAATGTTCAGCAGGCTGTTGATAAGGTAAGAGTCCATCTAGTTCAGACTTAGATCTGGATATATAGATTTAGGAATCATCTGCATAGAGATAATTTGAGATAACTAAGGGAGAGGATGTAGTAAGAAAAGAGAAAAGAACCTTGGGACATCACCACTTAGTGGGCATTAGGAAGAGGAGAAGGAGAAGGGACAGCAGACAAGTAGAACCAAAAGGGAGTAGTGCTATGGAAGCCGGGGAGGGAAATGAAGGGAAAGACTCCCCAGAGGGAAAACAGGAGTTAACATTGAAAGCTTCAGAGATCCAGAAGAACAGGAACTAAGAAAAGGTCTGTGGATTTAGCAATTGAGATATTAGTAACCTTGGAGAAAGCAATTTCAGGCTGTTGGTGGGGCTAGGGATTCAGAAGTACCAGAATTGAACAGAAACCTTGAAATGCAAACGGTAGGAATCTTTAGAAAAGTCAATGTGTTCCTTCAGATGAAAAGAACTATATAATGATGATACTTACATTCTAATAGAGATAAAAGTATACTCTCAGAACCTGTTGTCTTCAAGGATCATAAACAAACTACTGAATAATGGTTGGATTTATACCAGAAATGCAAAGTTGGTTTAATATAAGAAAAACTATAAGCATAATTGACCATATTAATGGCAAGATTAATAAAAACCATATAATTATATCAGGAGATCCTGAAAAAAAACTTTTGACAAAATTTAATACCCATTTCTGTTAAAAAATAATAGAAAGGATAGGAATAAAGGGACCTTTCCTCAATATAGTAAGTGGTGTCTACCTAAAGACACAAGCCAAAATTATATATAATAAAGCTAGAGGTCTTTCCAATAAATTCAGGGGTAGGGCAAATTATCACCATCATCATCTAATATATTCCTCAAAATGCAAACTATGGAATTAGGACAAGAAAAAGAAATTGAGGGATGTAGCATTGGAAAAGAGGGAAAAAACACCTCATTTTCACAGCTAATATGATGATCTCTCTAGAGAACCCAAAAGAGTCAAATTAAAAATTAAAACAAATTTGACAAAGCTGTAGGTTGTAAAATCCTTCATAAGTCATCAGCATTTCTGTGCAGTACCCCCCCAAAATAAAGCAAAACCCCCAAAACAAGTAAGAAGAAATAGGAAGAGAAGTTCTTTCAAAACTACAGAATGTATAAAGTATTTGGAAGTCTTATCTACCATATGCAAAGGAACTATATGAATTCAACCATAAAAAAATTATTTACAGAAATGTGGACCAAAATAGTTAGAGAAATAGTAATACTTCATGGGTAGGCCATGCCATTAGTATAATAAAATTACAATACTGCCTAAATTACTTATTCTCCTTATATTCTGTTTATTCTGTGCTATACCAAACTATTAAAAGATTACATTGTATGGGTAGAAAAATTATGAAACTCATACATAGTATAAATAAAAAGATTTCATTAAAGCAATGATTAAGTACATACTGTATTTCAGGCACTGTATTAAGCACTTGGGGTACAAATAAATGAAAACAAGATGATTCTTGCTTTCATAGATCTTACCATTCTAATGGGGGAAAATGGCACATAAAAGGGAGTTGTGGAATGGGATAGGTGCATTTATACTCTCAGTGGCAAAGTTGTAGATATCCTGGGAATGTCGTAGAGGCCAGAGTCTAAGACACACCAAAGGTGATATATCAGAGCCCAAAGTGACCCCACGGGCACTCTTAATTCTCAGTTGTGATGACCACCTAATTGGAAAGCAGACCACATGCCTAAGGGATAAGTCAAGAATCTCAAGGAAAAATTTAAAAAGTGGGAAATTAGGGCAGCTAAGTATTACCAGAACTCAAAATATATTTACAAAGCAGTAATCATCAAAACTTACTGCTTAAAAAATAGGTCAACCAGCAGAATGGAATACGAAAATGAATTAAGTCCACAAAGAATCATGGATAAGCGGAATTACTTTGAAGGTTCCTTGTCAAATGTTTTATATTATTATTATATATACTAGCAATAATATATAAACATATTTAAAAAGAAAAACAAGCTTATAAGAGATCTGTGGTTTAACATTCTTTTTTTTGTTCTACTGTATGTAGTAGGGTAAAATACTGATTTTATTTGGTCTTTGTTAAATTCAAAAATAGAAATAAACTTAAAAAGAAGTTGGAGGAGGAAGGAGGAGGCAATGAGTACAAACAACTCCAGGAATTTGGCAGTGAAACAGGAGCAAAGATAAAGGACTGTGAGAAAGGAGGCACAGGCTAGGTGTGCCTGGATATGTCCCCTGTATCTCAGGTGTCATTTGGAATTTTGCTTTCTTAGTACATCTTGTATTCATTCTGTGCCCTCTTTTCTATAAGCTGATAGGGAAGCCAACTGTCACTTTATTTGTTATTTGGTAAGGGAGAGATACGGGCAGTTAGGTGGTGGCTAGAGTGCCAAGCCTGGAGTCATGAGTTCAGATCCAGCCTGAGACATTAGCTGTGTGACCAAGGACAAGTCACTTAGCCTTTTGTCCTGTGGCACTGCCCATAGCTCCATCTCTCATATTCATCACTTCCCATAGCTCCATCTCTCATATTCATAACTTTAAGGTTATTTTTTTGACTATGTTCTTCCACCTTTCATATACAATCAATCTGTTACCAAGTCTTACCTGTTACCTCTCACATATAATCCATTACCAAGTCCCCCATATCTCTCAGAGTGGTCTCCACTTTCGGTTCCCATTAACACCACACTAGATCAGATTTTCATCACTTAACTTTGTCTCAGTTTCCTCATCTGTAAAATTAAAGTTGGACTAGGTGGACTTGAAAGTCCTCTAACTACAAATCTATGATGTGTGACAATATGAAGTAAACATTCAGTAAATTCTTCAGCAGTTGCTGTCTGACCCAAAGAGCCTAATTTAAGATGGCATACAGAAATCAGAGGTCTTGCAGAACCCTAAGTTTCATGTGGAAGAGTCAAATGAGGCTTTAAGTTGGGGTCTGTGTACAGTCAGCTGATGATTTGGGGGGTGTGGGGGAGGGGGCGGAAGAGAGGGGAAGGAAGATGAAGACTGAAAACTAGATAGAGAAACTGTCAAAGAAACAAGGAGCCAGGTGTCTTTGGTGATGGAGGGGAAGGAGATAGTCCATAATAAAAGAGGAGGGATTTACTTTCTGGTATAAAGGTGACGTCTCTGAATCATTTGTGTCTGAAATGCTCTCCCGCTTTACTTCTGTCTCTTGGAATGCCTGGTTTCCTTTGAGATTCAGTTCAAGTGCCGTATTCTATATAAGGTCTTTCCTGTTACCCTCATCTGGTGCAGTGCACAAGAGCACTAAGTCAGAAAGACCTTAGTTCAAATCCAGAGTAAGCCACTCACTGTGTGGTGACTAGGCAAGTCACTTAACCTGTCTGCCTCAGTTTCCTCAACTGTAAAATGGGGATAATAATGCCTACCTCACAGGGTAGGCTCAGATGAGATAATATTTGTAAAGTCCTTAGCACAGTGCCTGGCACATAGTAGGCACTATATAAACCATCACCATCGTCGTTACCTAGTCATCGCCAGCATCGTCATTGTTCTTCATACACACACATACATATATGCCTCCAGCTTGAATTTAAGTTTCCTAAAGCAGGGGCAGTTTGTTGTTTGTTTTTGTACCCTAATGCCTAGCATATAATAGGAGGGTTGCTCAGAAGATTAAGATGTTTCAGAGGGACTGGCATAATGACATAAAAAAGTGAGGGGGGAGCTTGTGCATGAAGGTTGCTGTGTTTTTGTACAGCTGTGAGACAAATAGTTTTTACAGTTTAAAATAAAGTTTTATTGTATTTAAAAACGTAAAAAAAAAAACATTCTTAGCTCACTGGCCTTGTCAAAACAGGAGAAGGCAGGCAGGATTTGGCCCCTGGGCTCTAGTTCGAGGATCCCTGTCTTAGCCACATAAAAGCTGATGCACAGATCCACAGAAACAGACAGACAGCTAGAAAGATAGATATAATATATGCACTGACAGGAATGAGACCATATACAGACAGAGAGAATAGGTGTGGTTATCTATGTGCAGAAAAAGCACACGTGTGATATTAGGGGGTTCTTCCTACTACTCCTTGTCCAAAGCCATTTCAGTTTCATGAATCTCTTGAGTTCTAAATTCATAACCAAGAGTATTACATTTAGAATAAAGAAAACCCATATTCAGAACCAACTTTTGATGTTTAGTAGCTGTGTGTCCATGAGTAAATTGCTTCACTTTTCTTAGCTCCAGTTTCTTCTTCTGTGAAATAGGGATAACACTGTTTCCCCTATTTCTTGGCATTCAGAAGAGTAAATGAGAATGCATCCATCCTGTTATTGCATATCTGTTCCACAAGGTGGGACCAGCACGAAAGAATGAGAAACTTTACATTTCATTATTTTCCTGGTCTCTTAATTGTATTTGCATGATTCTTATTCTGTACGGAAGTATCCCTCCTTGATTTTAAACATAACCACAGAAATATGACGCTCAAGCATCATCCGAAACTCAGTTGCTTCAGGGACAAGTAACTTTTTCTCTCTAAGCTTTATTTTACTTTTATGTGTCTGCTGTCTCTCCATTAAAATGTAAGCTCCTTGAGAGCAAGTTCTATCTATCTTACTATTCTGCTTCTGTTCCCAATGCATAGAGCAAGCTCGAACTTAATAAATGTTTTTCCCCATTCATTCATTTATTCCATAAAATTGGAATAACATTCGATATAATTACCTTTTAAGACCATTAGGAGAGAAGTTATAGATGTGAATTATTATTACAAATCTCCCTTCCAATTGCCCTGTTTCCCTCTTTAATAAATGACTTCCTCTTAATTATTTTTAAACATTTTTTTCTGGAAATATGTGTCTATTTTGTTTAATATTTCATTAATAAGTGAGTAGAACCAAGGCCAACAATAAAATTATTAATATTAAAACCATTTAGAAAGGATATACCACCTGATTTCTTCATTTCCCTTGGAGTCCTTTCTTCTGTTGGATTATATCTCTGATTCTAAACATGTTTACACTAATTTCACTTTTTGTCACAGGCTGTAAAAAACATTGCAAGTTTTATAGTAATGGAATGCAAAAGGGGAATAATGCCAGGACTTCAGGATGGAAATTCAGGACATTTCAGAGTTATGGTTGATAAGAGTGTACAGAACACAGACCTTGCCCATGGCAGTTAGTATCTCCCAGGATTTTTTTTGTAGCTCACAGAACTTCCTAGTCATCTCCAAACCATGTCATCTGCATAATTGCTTTTTCTTCCTCCCATTAGAACTTTGGTGGGACTGGTGAGCTTTCACCACTCCTGGTCTAGTTACCTTGCCCACTGCATACTTCCTCTCCATACTGTTGGGCTCCTACCATCTTGCTTTTCATCTCTACCTTGCCTTTATGTTTTATCTTTCCCTGTTGTAACGTAAACTCCCTGAAGATACTGTTTTGCTAAGCTTGCAATTCCTGACATATAGTAACGGCTAAATAAATGCTTTTGTCATTCATTCTGAATGTTGCTTTGGGAGTAGAATGAAACTTTGGGTTTTCTGTTCCCTCCTCTGTGTTCACAGAGAACTTTTCTTCCTCCACCTATGGTATTTAAGGTTTTAGCTCCAAATTATCTAAAAACCTACATTTTCCTACCTTTTTATGTAACAGGTAATGGAAATTTTCTTCAGGTCACAGCTTATAGGAAAGTGCTTTTGTAAAAGGTGGTCTAACTAGGTGTAGTCCTAGAGCTATCAGAGATACAGCTTGAAGAAGCATCACAGGAGAAAGCATGGAACTCAGGAATACCACAGGAATCTGTGAAGTGTCCAAATGAAGACTCTCAGCCCTGTTAGGAATATTGAAAGGATCAAAGATTTCTTTTTGGATGTTGGAAGATCTCAAGTGTTGGAATTAAAAATATGATTGGTAGCAGGTAGCCATGTTTCTTGAGCAGAAAGCAGGAGTTGGACATAGTTATATAGTATTAATAAGGAAGAAAGTGAATTACATTAAGAGAATGAGACCTTTGTGCTAGTGACCATACTGCTCAGGGATATTGTATAGGAAAATTAAAGAAATAAACCCTCTCTGAGAAGGACTAATTTACCTTATTCTGTCCCTCCTCTAAACATAAAATTTCAGCTCATGGGTTTTATGATACTTTCTTGAGGGGTCCTGATCATTTCTGGCTCCAGAATCTGTAGGAGAAATTCCCCATCCACAGGTGCTTAAAGTAGAAGATGATTCTGAAGAGTAAAACTAGAAATCCCTGTGGAGGGCAGATTAACTAAAGTCTCATGTTCATCAATAGCCAAAACCACATGATTATCTCGATAGATGCAAAAAAACCTTTGACAACATATAACATTCCTTTATGCTAAAAACTCTACAAAAATGTAGGCTTTTATAAAGTTTTTTAATATCATAAAAAGTATATAAAATGAAAAGCTAGTATCATATACAATGAAGATACAATAGAAGGTTTCCCAATAAACAGAGGAGTAAAACAAGGGGGTCCATCCTCCCCATCATTATTTTATATAGTTTCAGAAATACTAACAATAGCTATAAGATGAGAAATTAAAGGCATACAGATAGGCAAAGAGGAGTTAAAACTATCTCTATTTGGTGGTGATGGGATTTATATAGAAAATCCTAAAGAATCAGTAAAGATATTAATTGAGATAGTTAATAGCTTTAGCAAAGATGTAGGCTAAAAAATGAACCCACAAATATCAATGGTATTTCTATGTAATAATAAAATCCAAAAGGCAATAATAGAAAGAGAAGTCCTATTCAAAAAAAAATCTACAAAATGAATCAGGTTTCTAAACTACATTCAATACTTATACAGCTTCAATTACAAAATATTTTTGTAGAAACAAAGAATAACTTAAATAGCTAGAGTAAGTATGTAGTACTCATAGCTAAGCCATGCACATATCATAAAAATGATAATTTATAGTTTTAATGTCACATTAATCAAACCATCAAAAGGATACTTTACAGAACTCAGTACAATAATAACAGTTATTTTAATTTAGTATATTAAAAAAACTTAAAAGATAGGGATAAAAGGGAAATAGTACTTTTAGATAACAAGTTATATTGTAAAGCAAACGTCATCAAAGTAATTTGGAATTGGCTAAAAAAAATGGAGAAGCAGATTAATGAGACAGGCAAAAGAAGAGAAAAAACAGAAACAATGAAACTCACTGTTTGATAACCCACTGATGGGAAAACTGGAAAGCAGTCCAGAAGAAAGTAAGCTTAAGACCAATTCCTTATACACATTCCACAATATAGTCAAATAAAGTATAAAAAATTAGAAGAAAAATAAATTATATAACTCTCATAGTTATAAGTAGGAGATACATTCTTAACCAAACAAGCGATGGAGGCAATTTCAAAAAATAAAACAAGTATTTTTGATAACATGACACTGAAAAGCTTCTGCACAGACAAAATGCATCAAGGATAATGCCTTAATTTTCTTTGGTTTGCATTTTCACAGTATTTCAAAAGGAAATTGGCCAGTAATACCCAAGTCAACTGGGCATCCTTTGGCTATCCAAATTTACCTTCCTTTGGAGAGGAGAAGGAAAGGGAGGGGGGCGGGGCGGGCAGACAGGAGAGGAGGAGCTGAGTTACCCAGCTGGCTGGGTCCCCATTCAGTCAGCTGCCTCTACTCACAGAATTGTATTCATCCTTTGTTGCCAAAAAAGACCATGCCATCAGAGAAATGATGACTTGACTTTGTTTTGAGTGAGGGAGGGCTGTGCATGTCACCAACCTCACTTCTCACTTCTCCTCCAGAGCCATCTGAATCCAGTGAACGTCAGATACTCATCAGGATGACTGGAGATAACCCAAGTTCTCTTCCCTCCCCCCCACTCCCCTTCCCTTCGCCAAAACCTTAAACCTACTGCACTTTGGAGGTGGGACACCTGCTTAAGGGCCCTTCTGAGCCTTCCTACCTTCAGAGTGATTATCAATAGTAACTGTTGCTGTTTCCCACCCAGCCTGATGTCTTTTTCTTGACCTCATTAAAGGGGCTGTGCCTTGGCTACTTCTTAAATCGGCCTATTCAATGAATGACCATTACCTCACCCTAAGTGAGTGCCTGCAAAGACCTTGGCCTAAAGGGGTCAAGGTCTCCCAGTGCATCCTGGGTCATCTCCAGTCATCCTGATGAATATCTGTTCACTGGATTCAGATGGCTCTGGAGGAGAAGTGGGGCTGGTAACCTTGCACAGCCCACCTTCACTCAAAACAAAGTCAAGTGCAAGTCATCTCATCATTTCTCTGATGGCATGAACTTCTTTGGCAACAAAGGACGAACACCAAGTATTTCAAAACATTTGGCCTTAAATACATAAAATAAGTCTGGATAATGTTAGGAATATATCCTTTCTTGTATTACTTCACCTATCCTCCCTAATCTTTCTCATAAGCAGGGTTTCCAATATTTAAATCTCACACAGGTCTTCAGTGGAGGTAGAGAAAGAGCCATGTGGGTTCAACTCTGTGGATGCAAATAAGAGTGCAGCCTTTAGAAGATTCAAGACACGTAAGAATCAAACAAGAGCCAGTTGTATACCTGAGAGGATAAAAATGGAAATTTAATTCCCCTTGAAGTATTTTGGAGATTCTACCTTTGGAATATCTACTAACTAGGAGTTTAGTATAACCTTTCTTTCCCTTCAGTTTTTTTTCTCCCAGGAATGTTTTTCTTCTTTTCTTTTCTCAGGTTTTGAGATCATCAGAGAAACAGAATTTACAGCAGAAAATTTCCAGACTATCAAGAGTTCAAGTCAGTGTTGATTAGAAAGGAAATGGAAAAATTATCTAGAGGAAAGACTAGAAATTTAGAGAAATTCACAAGACAAACCACTCTATAGGAAAGAAACCTTAATAAACTTCTGTGAAAGAACCTTTAGATCTTCATCCACACCAAAAAGCCCAGGAGGGAAAACTTGAGAATGTCTTCATGACGGAACCTGGGCACCAGAGAATTCACACAGGAGACAAAGATAATAAATGCCTAGAATTCAGGAGAGCTTCATTTGTAGTTCAGATTTGAGAGAACTCAATGAATGTTCTAAATTTGGAAAAAATGCTTCACTTGCCAGGCATATTATATAGGGCATCAAAAAACTATACTGAAAAGGAAACATTAAAATGTGTTTTTAATTGGGGAAAGGTTCTTTCATGGCCCAAGCCTTAAAAGACAACAGAATATAAACAATGGGGAAAAAACCAACCCTGTAAGTGTCACTACATTTGTGGGAAAAGCTTCATTTAGCTCACTGCTCTAAGTATGTATGAGAGAACTCATATTAAAGAGACTTTTCATATATAGTTATTGTGGGAAAAGCTTCAGAGACCTGGCTTTGTTATTAATTTAAGAATTCACATTGGAGAGAATCAATAAATGTAATGTAGATTGTACAGAAAGCTTCAGACAACTATCAAGTCTTATGTATCAGGTAATACAACTAAGAAAGAAAACATATATGATAATTCTACCACATGAACACATAATTGATAGGCATTCCCCTACTCCTACCCCAACCACACATACACACTTCCTAGTGCACCCTAAGAAAAACAATAAGAAAAAAACTGGATGAAGATGGTTTTTTGAAAACTTTTCATCTTCTTTTATTCAAATATCTCAAAATTCTAAATCCTTTTGCCTCCACCCTAGTGTTCTTCTGAAACAACATTTGGTTACTTCATTAGATAACTAGAGTGAATCTGGTAAAACTTAATAATCTAAGGGATTTAAAACTTAATATGTTGACATTTCCCAATAACATTTTTGTTTTAATAGAGCCCCTCAATTATTCCAACAAACTTTATATAAGGCGCTCCATGTCCTCGAGTAAACAAATGTATTGATTAAAAAGGTTCAAGAGACGTAATTTCTGGGTAATTTAATCATTTTATTAATAAAGCCACAACTCTTGGTTTTTTAAAAATTTTAAACAAGTACAAAATAAGAAAAAAGAAACAAACTCAAATACTAAAACTGAAATACAATATAAGAAAAAAAAAGCATTGCTATGTGCACAACAGAACGTGAGAGAGGATTCAAAATATACAGCAATAAATTTCCATTTCAAGAAAGTTAATATAATAAATACTATGCATTGTATAGACAGCTTTATTGTTGCCTCCTTGTACACCACAGCAATATTCCCACCTTACACTGTCTAGTTATTTTAAACAGTCCAAAATGTTGATAAATATGGCTGACACATAATATAACTTCCCTATTTTTCTCTTTTGATTAAATTTATTTTAGTCTTAACTTTGTTTGATCAAGATGTGTGGAATCAATTTAACATCTATTAGGAAAAGGGCAATTGGTATGATCTTGGCATCCCTGGCATTTGCAATTGCAGCTACTATTGAAATCAAGATAAATGAACTGAGTCCACATAAACCAGGAGACAAAGAGGTTTACCTGGGATTTTGAATCATAGGCAGATGATGAAATGAAAGTGTCATTGATGGATTATCATAACAACTCTCGTTTTCAGAGCCCATCAAGCCCTTTCAGAACAAAACAGACCATTCCAAAATGCTCCTGACTAGAGAGCCAGCATTTCCACTTCCAGCTACAGTATCACAACATATCTGTTACCAGGGAACACATCCTGGAAGAGAACAGATACAGCTTGGTCATTCATGGAGATCACAGTGGAGTTTCCAGCTTGCTGATGAAGGACATGGTAACCTCAACAGCCAATGGGATGACAGCTGTGAGGTTTATTAACACCTTGGATAAACATGTTAACCTCCCCTTAAAACAGAGATAACCCCCTAAGTGTTGGTGAAACTATGGAATCTCTGTCTACAAAACCTTAGAAAGAGGAAAATACCATCATGTGCAGCGTAGAACAGAAGACAAGGACTTCTCCTTGGACCTGGGACTACTTGGCTTTGGTGCAGCATATATGGTTGCTATTATTAATAGTTCTGATCAGGGTCTCCAGGCATGGAAAACTGAAGACATATCTCCCAATCAAATGTTCATTGCATGGCAGTTACCACAGTATATAGTAGTCACTGCAGGTGAGGTTATGTTCTCTGTCATGGTATACTCAGGCCCCCATCAGCATGAAGTCAGTGCTACAAGCAGCCTGGCTCCCGACAGTGACCATGGGGAATATCATTGTAGTTATTGTAGCACAGACAAGTGCTTTGATACAGTGGGCTGAATTTATCTTGTTTTCCTGTCTCCTGCTTGGAGACAGGGCTCCATCATGGGCTACTACTACATTCTTGTGAAACCAGAAGATGCTTATAGTCTGGAAGACACAATGCCTTCCCACATCAAGGAGAACAAGAAAAACCTTGTTACCAAGAAGACAAAACTCTGTGCTCCCTTAGCCCTACCAAGCCTTTTTCTTTTTAACTGCCCTAATCAGTCTAACTTATCCCTGGTCCTGGCCAAGACTACATCTGTCACTGAGTATCCTTCCTTCTACTGGGCTAGGTCAGAGAAGTAGCACTGATTTCATCGGAGACCCTCACCTGCAGCTCTCTCATCCTCTCCCTCTGGGGGCACCAACCCTGGAATAGGGACCTACTGCACACTTGAGTAAGAAATCCAACCACTCCATACCTCAGTCCCATCACCTATTAATGCAGAATAGAGTCTGTCATACATTGTTTTGTGAAGCTGGGACAGATGGTTATTCCTTGTGTGCCTAACAGACTGTGAGGGGCAGGTATGTGGTGCTGTGGATAGAGCACCAGTGCAGGAGTCAGGAAGACCTGAGTTCAAATCTCACCTCAGACACTTGACACTCACTAGCTGAGTGACCTTGGGCAAGTCATTTAACCCCAATTGGCTTATCCTGGGTCATCTCCAGTCATCCTGATGATTATCTGGTCACTGGATTCAGATGGCTCTGGAGGTGACCTTGGTGACCTTGCACAGCCTGCCCTCACTCAAAACAAAGTCAAGTACAAGTCACATCATTATTTCTCTGATGGTGTGGTCTTCTTCAGCAACGAAGGACGAACACACAACAGAATATGAACAACATAATTTAGCATATGTTACTGTGTAACTGTTACATTCTGTGTGTGACACTTGTTGAGGAAGAAGGAAAATATGCACCTGTATTTGCCATTTGGAACATTACCATATGTACTTAGTCTTCTTGTCTAGGCCCTGGTCATTTAACTTTGTTATGTCTAGAAACTGGACTTTTGTCAGTGCAACAGAATTACTCAAGCCTAAGTAAACTGATTTATATTAAAAAAAAACCACCAAAACTGTCTGAGATTGTGATTCCCATCCCTGCTCCTTTTTCCATAACAAAGTCTACTCCAATTTTTGTTTTTATGCATGTGTGTATCTCTTTTTCCTTATCCCTCCTGACACCTCTACTTTACTTCTACCTACTACCTTGCCTTCCTATTACTTAACCTACCCCCCTTCCAAGGATCCCTCCCTTATCCTCCCATTCCCATTAACCTAAACACCCTTCTATACCCCACTTTAACCTGTTCCCTCACCCTCCCCTCTAAAGATCCCTCCCTTATCCTCTCTCCTCTCCCTATCTCCTTAGCATTTTAACTGCCAGCCCTCTTCATCCATCTAATTCCTCTGCTGGTTCTTCCTCACACCTCATTTGTATAATTACTCTTTTTGGTTGTTCTTAAATGGTCTTACTTTTTAAACTCATATCATACTCATGTCTACTCCAGTCTTTCTGGTGAACTACACAATTACTAATAACAAACATTTTACATACACAAAAGGAAAAGAATCTTCCATTATTGGGTCCCTTGTAATTAGTCTTTGGTATGTACCTTATATTTCTCTTGGCTCTTTTATGGCAAATCTTCAATTAAGTTCAGGTGTTTTTTTTTCCTTAACAAAATCCTGAAAGTCTGACAGTTCATTAAATGTCCTTTTTTTTTTCCATTCAGGATAACGCTTAGCTTTGCTGGGTATATATCCTTTGCTCTTTTGTATATAGTGTTCTGAGTTGCCACTGGTAGGTCTCATGTGATTCTAACTGTGGCACTGCCATATTTAAACTGTTTTTTTCTTGTTGCTTGTAATAGTTTATCCTTGAGCTGAGAGTTTTGGAATTTGACTGATATTCTTATGGGTTTCCCTTGTAGAACATCATTTAAGTGGTGATTAGTGATTAGTGGATTTTTTCTATTTCTATTCTACTTTCCCCTCTTGTTCTTATATGTCAGGACAGTTTTCTTTAATTATTTTTTATATTATTGTATCAAGATTCTTTTTGTGATCATAGCTTTCATATAGAGTATAGTCTAATTATTCTTATTGTTTACTCTTCTTGACCTGTTTTCCAGATCAGTTGGTTTTTTTATGAGATATTTAACATTCTCTTCTATTTTTTAATTCTTTATATTTTGTTGTATTATTTCCTGTTCTCTTATAACTTTGCTGGCTTCCCTTTGCCTAATTCTGATTTTCAAGGAATTGTTTTCTTCCTTAAGATTGCGTATCTCCTTTTATAATTAGTTTGTTTTTCATAATCTTCTTGTTTTTTCTTGGATTGTTTTTTTCTTTTAGTCTTTCTTCAATCACTCTCATTTGATTTTAAAGTCTTTTTAAAGTTCTATGAATTCTTTTTGGGCAGGTGACTATTTGTCATTACTCTTTGGGGTAGAAGGTTTCTTTGCCTCAGTACCTTCCTCTGAAGGTGAATCTGGTCTTCTCTATTCCCATCATAACTCTCTGTGGTTAGAGTCTTTCTCCTTTGCCTGTTCATTTTTTAAAAAATTTGTAACAGCCTAATTTTTGTAATCACTTCTAGTAAGGGGGATGGTGCCTCTGGCTTTGAATATTTAGTTCTCCCCTCTGGCCTGGAACCCAAACCAAGCCCTCAAGGATCTTGTAAATGCCCACAGCCAGCTGTGTACTGGCCCCACTGCTTCTGTGCACAGAAGCATGTGCTGGTTCTTTCTCGCCCTGGTCATGTCTCCACAGCACAGCTGGGTCTACTGTTTCTTGTCAGCAGAAGTTCCCTTGTTTTTTCCCAGCTCAGACACCCAACTCCCCTCTCCTTCTTGGGGTAAAGTTCCTCTGGCTGTGGCTGAGGCAGCCTCCCAAACCAGCTAACCTCAGGGCTTGCTGCTAGTTGTTTAAGTGGAGCTAGCCTGGAGGTGTTTACTCTTCACAGGGACCAAATCTCATCCTGGGATTTTTCTTCAGATCTTCTCCAATTGTACCGTCCTGCCCCTATCTTATTTACTTTTACTGCTCTGTGTTTTCCCTGGGGCACTATTTTATCTCATTTGTGGGGGAAATCTGGAGAGTTTGGAATTTTCTGACCTACTCTGCCATCTTCCCAGAATTCTTTCTCAACATGTTTATTTATAAAAAACTGGTCATTTGGCCTTCTCTCTCAGACCACAAACAATCATGGCAATGAGCTCACAGTTTAAATACCCTTGAAGAGCAGATGTTCCCTAAGGTGGGAATCAACCCTGATTGGTTAACAATTCATGAGAGAATGAATATTACAATGAGGGGTTGAGAGTGACATCATGTCACCTTTGGACAGGGACAATCATCTCTATACCCAGACCACACCCAGCTTTGGGCAAGCTATTCAAAGAATTTATGCCTCCTTCCTCCCCCAAGTCTGAGAAGAACACAATGGCTAATTCACCTGGTGGAATCTGAACAAGAAAGTTCAAATCTCTTGTAGTTCAAATCTTATTATCAGTAATGTCATTCAAAAAACTGAATTTTTAAAAATCAGGACTTTAAAACAGGGGAAACTCTGGTTCTCCCCAAATCACTGGTTATTAATAATTATTTCTCTCACAAACATGAACAAAACATTACCTCTGCCACTAAGACATAAGACATATATCACTTATTAATAACCACAATATATGAAGAAAATATGGGGAAGATGGTGGAGTAGGTCAGCAAATTTCAAACTTTCCAGATTTTCTCCACAAACAAGACAAAACTGCACCTCAGAGCAATTTGTAGAGTGGCAAAAATAAACAAGAGTGGGGTCAGAGTAGTTGTCCTCCTGGGACAACTAGAGAAGACCAGAGGAAAGACCCCAGGATGAGGTTCAGCCTGAATGAAGTCTAAACACTTCCAGGCTATCTCCACTGAAACAAGTCCTGGAGGCAGCTGAGTGGGGAGGTAGCCTCACACTCAGCCACAAGAATTCTACCTCAGAGACTGTGGGAGGTCAGACATATGAACAGGGGAAGATTGAAGGACACCTCTGCTGCTGTGGGAGCCAGGTCCAGCTATGCTGCTGAAATAAGAGTCTGGGCTGAGGCTGAAGGCAAGAAGGAACTAGCATACACCCAGTGAGTGCTGAAGCAGTGGGGTGGGATGCTGCTGGCTGTGCACTTAAAGGAGAGCTGAGTTCTTGGTTTTATTCTAGGCCAGAGGGGAGAACTGAAGGTTACAGTCACTGGAGGGTCCTCCAGCATAGTGTGCCTGGGGGCCCTAGCTGTGACTTGGAGGGGGAAAGGAGGGCTGAGGTTGGACCCTGGACAAACTTCAAAAAATAACAGTTAGAAGGATCTGAGGCCACAGGCACTATCCCCCAAATCCCAAGAGTAGAGGTGTTTATAATAAAGAGCTTCTAAAACAAACAAAAAAAACCCAACAAAATACAAATGAGTAAGCAAAGGAGAAAGAACCCAACCATAGTCAGCTACTATGAGAATAGAAAAGATGGGGGTTAATTTTCAGAGCAAAAAGAGCCTCTCTTATCCCAAAGAGTAATGTCAAACGGTCATCTCCCCAAAAAGAGTGCCTAGAAGAACTTAAAAAGGACTTTAAAAATCAAATAAGAGAGACTGAGGAAAAATTAGAAGAAAAAAAAGGAAGAACAGTCCAAGAAGAACAAGAAAGTTATGAAAAACAAAGTCAACCAACTGGAAAAAGATCTAGAATCATAAGACAACAACTCCTTGAAAACTAGAATTGGGCAAGGGGGAAGTAAATGATGTTATAAGATACCAAGAAATAATAAAACAAAATAGAAAGAATGCAAAAATATTAGAGAATGTGAAACATCTCATAAGAAAAAACAATATCTCATCTAGAGAACAGATCAAGAAGAGAAAATATAAAAATAATCACACTACTTGAAAGCTATGATCACAAAAAGAATCATCATATAAGAAATAATTAAAGAAAATTGCCCTGAAGTTTTAGAACAAGAAGGAAAAGCAGAAATAGAAAAAAATCTACTAGTCACCACCTGAAAGAGATCCCAGGATGAAAACCTACAGGAATATCATAGCCAAATTCCAAAACCTCCAGGTTAAGAATAAAATATGAGCAACAAGAAAAAAACAGTTCAAATACTGCAGAGCCACAAGTAGGAGTGCATAAGACTTAGCAGCTGCTACACTAAAAGACCGCAGGTCTTAGATCACTAAATCTTGAAGAGCAAAAGAACTGAAGTTATAGCCAAAAATAACTTATCCATCAAACTTAAGTATAATCCTGAATGAAAAGAAAACATTCAATGAACTGACAGACTTTCAGGATTTTGTCTCAAATAGAAAATTTGACATACATAATCTAGGACAAATAAGGTAAACATCAAAGACCAATTACAAGGGATTTAATAAGGAAAAATTGTTTACTTTTTACACATGGAAATAAAAACTGCTTAAGATTGTCATTGGTAAGTGGGTAGTTTGAAAGAAAGATAGGGGAAAAGCTGAGTATAATGTTGTGATTCTAAAAAGCAACTTGTGTAGGAAAAGGTAAAAAGAGTAACTATCTCATACAAATGAGGTGCGAAAAGAACTGATACAGAAGGAATCAGATTGGGGTGGAGTGCTGGTAATGCTGGAACCCTTCTCTCATCAGATCTGAGTTAAAGACGGAACAACATACTCATCTAGAAGGGTATAAAAGTCTTCTAAAGTTATAAAGAAATAAGAGGGTGAGGGAATAAGATAAGGGATGGTGGTGGTGGTAATAGAAGGGTGTGCAGATTAAGATTCAGAAGGGTGAGGGAAGAAGAAAAGGGAGGGACCCTTAAAAGAGTGGGTAGAGCAAGAAAAAGGAGGGTAAGGGAAGAGGATGGGGGAGAGATTCTTTAAAAGAGTGTGGAAGAAGGAGGTAGTAGTTAGAAGTAAACTAGAAGAGGGATAGGATAAAAAGAGAGGCTGAGAAGGATAATAAGGAAGAAAATGTGATTGAGGGAAATACACAAAAAGTAATTATAATGTTGAATGTGAATGGGATGAATTCACCCATAAAACATAAATGGATAGCAGAATGGATTAAAAATCAGAATCTGATAATATGTTGCTTACAAGAAACACATTTTAAAATGAGAGATACACACAGAGTTAAAATAAAGGGCTGGAGTAGAATGTATTATACCTAAATCAATGCAAAAAAAAAAGTAGAGATAGTAAACATATCAGACAAAGTCAAAGCTAAAATAGATTTAATAAAAAGAGATAAATCAAGGAAACTATATTATGATAAAAGGTACCATAGATAATGAAGCAATATCAATACTCAGCTTATATGCACCAAACACCATAGCATCTAAATATTTAAAAGAAAAGTTAAATGAATTACAGATGGAAATAGATAGTAGTACTATAATAGTGGAGAGCTTTACTGTTCCCCTCTCAGAACTGGAGAAATCTAACCAAAAAATAAATAAGAAAAAAATTAAGGAAGTGACTAGAATTTTAGATAAGCTAGATATGATAGATATTTGTAGAAAACTGAATGGAAATAGAAAGGAATATACATTTTTGCCAGTGATACAATAGTACCTTTACAAAGATTGATCATGTATTAGGGCACAAAAATTTTATGGCTAAAAGCAGAAATATTAAACACTTCCTTTACAGATACCACAATGCAATAAAAATTATATTTAATTAGGGACCATGAAAATATAACAAAAAAAACCAATTGGAGAATAAATAATTTAGTTAAAGAATGTATGAGTTAAAGAACCAATAATAGAAACAATTTCTTTAAAGAAAATTACAATAATGAAACAACACATCAAAACCAATGGGATATAGCAAAAGCAGCAATCGGAGGAAAATTTATTTATATCTCTAAGTGCTTATATCAATAAAAAAGAGAAAAGGCAGACCAATGAACTGAGAATGCAATTTAAAAAAGAACAAATTAAAGATCCACAATTAAATATTAAATTGAAAATTACAGGCAAAATTAATAAAATTGTGTGTAAGAAAACCACTGAAAATTAATAAGACTTGGTATTACTCAAAAAAATCAATAAAACAGACTAACTATTGGTTAATATGATTTTTTAAGAGAAGGAAACCAAATTAATAAGATCAAAAATGAAAAGGGAGAATATATCACAAAAGGAGATGAAATTAAAGCACTTATAAGCAGTTATTTTGCTCAATTATATACCAACAAATATAACAACTTAAGTGAAATGGAAAAATATTTACAAAAACACAACTGCCTAGATTAACAGAAGAGGAAATAGAATATCTAAATACACCTATTTTAGAAAAAGAAATTGAAAAGGTTAAAAATGAGCCTCCTAAGAAAACAGCAAAAGACCAGATCGATTTACAAATGAATTTCATCAAACATTTAAAGGCTAATTCCAATATTAAACAAATTAACTGAAATAATAGGCAAATAAGGGGTCCTATGAAACACCTTTTAGGAATCAAATATTATGCTGATATCTAAAGTAAAAGAAAACAGAGAAAAGTAAACACAGAGAAAGAAAATAATAGACCAGTTTCATTAATGAATATGGATACAAAAATCCTAAATAAAATATTAGCCAATATTATAACAATATATTACAAATATTATACATTATGACCAAGCAGGATTCATACCAGGAATGCAGGGATGGTTTAACATAAGGAAAACTATTAACATAATTGATTATATCAATAATAAAAGTAACAGAAATCATATAATATCAATAGATGCAGAAAGAGCATTTGATAAAGTACAACACTCATTCTATTAAAAATTCTTGAAAGTATAGTCATAAATGGGCATTCCCTTAAATTGATAAGAAGCATTTACCTAAAACCATTAGCAAACACTATTTGTAATGGGGATAAGCTAGAAGCTTTCCCAATAAGATCAGGTGTGAAACAAGGCTGCCCACTGGCAACAATATTATTCAATATTTTAATGGAAATCCTAGCAATAGCAATAAGAGAAGAAAAGTAAATAGAAAGAAGCAGAATATGGAATGAGGTAATAAAACTAACTCTTTTTTTTTTTTGCAGATGATGCGATGATATACTTGGAAAATCCTAAAGACTCAAATGAAAAGTTCATTGAAATAATAACTTCAGTAAAGTTGCAGGATATAAAGTAGACCCACATAAACCAACAGCATTCTTATAGATTACCAACAGGATCCTGCAGGAAGAGTTAGCTAGAGATACCCCATTTATAGTAACTCTAGATAATATAAAATACCTCTGGGAATACACCTACCAAAAGAAACCCAGGAGCTATATAACAAAACCATAAAGCACTTTGCATACAAATAAAATCAGATTTAAATAAATGGAGAAATATTAATTGTTCATGGGCCAATATAAAAACAATGAATTTTATCAAAATGAATCTATATATTCAATGCCATCCCAATTAAATTATAAATTATAAAACATCTTTTACAGAGCTAGAAAAAATAAAATTCATTTGGAAGAACAAAAGGTCAAGAATATCAAAGGAACTAATGGAAAAAATGTCAAGGAAGAAAATTTAGCACTACTATATTATAAGGCAGTAATTATCAAAACTATCTGGGTACTGGCTAAGAAACAGAAAGGTAGATCAATGGAGCAGAGCAGACATACAATGTATAGCAGCAAGCAAATATAGTTACCCAGTGTTTGACAAGTATGAAGATTTAATTTTGGGGGATAAAAACTCATTATTGGGTAAAAATTGTTGGGAAAGCTGGAAATTGGGATTATGAGCAACATAGACCAATATCTTACACGATTTACCAAGACAAGGTCAAAATAGATACATGACTTGGATATAAAGGCAAATATTACAAGAAAATATGAAGAATGTGGAACATATCAGACTTATAGATATATGAATAATTTATGAATGAACAAACAAGAGAGTGTTGAGAGGTAAAATGAATAATTTTGATAACATTAAATTTAAAAGGTTTTGTACAAATAAATCAAATGTGGCCAAGATCAGAAGGAAAGCAGAAAACGAGGGGGAAAATTTTATAGATAGTTCCTCACAGATCATATCTCAAATACATAAAGAACTTTGTGTGGACGAATTTGAGTAATTTCCCATCTGATAAATGATCAAAGGGTATGAAAGGCAGTTTTCTGTTTTTAAGAACAACTCAGATCGAAATAATTTATAGTCATATGAAAAAAGCTCTAAATCATTGATTAGAGAAATGCAAATTAAAACTATTTTAATTTTACATCATTTTATACCTATCAGATTGGTTAAAATGATAGAAGGGGAAAGTAACAAATATTGGAGGGGATGTGGAAAAATTGGGACCTTAATTCATTGTTGGTGATCTGTGAGTTGATCCAACCATTTTGGAGAGAGATTTAGAATTAAGTCAAAAGAGTTATTATACTGCCCCTATTTTATTTTCATATTTTCATCTTTCACCCAGCAATACCACTATTAGGTCTGCTTCCCAAAATGAGTAGGGAAAATGGAAAAGAACCTATATGTTCTAGAATATTTACAACAGTTCTCTTTGTGCTAGCAAAGAGCTGGACATTGTAGGGATGCCTGTCAAATGAGGCATAGCTAAACAAATTGTGGTAGGTGTTCATGAAGGAATATTACTCTGCTACAAGAAAAGATAAGCACAATGATTTTAGAAAAGCATGGAGACCTCCACTACATAATGAAGAGAGAAATGAGTGAAACCAAGAGAACACTGTATACAGTAACAGCAGTGCTGTGTTAAGAACAACTCAGATCAATCAACTCAATCTATTATGAATACCAAATTAGCCTCAAAGATCCTATGAAGGAATATGCTTTTTGAATACAGAAAGGAATATTGCTGTAATGTAGGAAATGATGAAATGGTTGATTTAGAAAAACATGAAAAGACTTGGACTTATGAAGATGTGATACACCTTTACAGAAACAGGAAATAATCGTAGTACAGTCTTTCATATATTGTGTATGAGTATATATATGTGTATATATATATATATATATTTATATATATATACACATATATATGAGTATATGTTTATAGATATCTATGTATATATTTAGGATGAGAGGGAGAAAGGGGGAAAAAATTAAGTAAAAAGTACATAGCAGAGAATAAAAGAAAATCAACAAGGATGCAAAGAAAAGCTGGACAGCTTTGAAAACAATGGGCAGTATTTATTATATAGGTTTTCTTGAAATGGAAATGTATTGTTTTGTATTGAATTCTCTCTTATAGTGTGCTGTGTACATGGTACTGTTTTTTTTTTCTTTTCTCACTTTGAATTTAAGAGTAAAATAAAAAATATAATTAATTTACAAATGCTAAAAAAATAAAAAATGAATGTTAAAAATAATCTTTACACGTAATTAGAAAAAATAAAATCGTATTTATCAAGAAAAGAAAATATGATAAAGGAATAAGGATATAAAAATAAAGTTTAGAGAAAGAAAAAGTCTATGAGTGGAAGAGTGGCATTTAAGTGTTGCATTAAAGGATGGCTAAGATTTCAACAACTGGAAATAATAAAGTACAGAGCAGGGTTCCTATTAATTTTTGTCTCATGGATCTCTTCAGGAATTTAGCTAATAAGCCTTTGGACCCCTTCTCAGAATTATGTTTTGCATTAAAAAATACATATGAATACAAAGGAAATCAATTAAATTGAAAAAATTATCAAAATATTAAGAAAAATTCATTGACTGTCCTTCTCCCATTAAGATGCTTTCTCTGAACTTTATCTGTATTTCATTATTCTTTATCATATTTACTTTTTATATTGTAGTTATTAGTGGTTTATGTCTTCTGTCTTACAGGTAAGGGCTTCCCTGCAGTGGGACCAGTATAAACAAAGTCACATCGATGAAAAAATACAGAATGTGCCTGAGTGCCCAGGATTCATCCCATTCTGGATGGAACCAAGGACATAGAAAAAGGAGGAAATTGCGTACAGAAATGCTAGAAAGGTAGCTTGTATGGACCAAGATTAGGGAGGTTTATGGTGGACAGATGAAATGGTTTAGTTTGTTTGGTAAATAAATGGGGAGCTCTTGAAGGTTTTCTGAGAATGGAGTTACAAGATTAAAGTTGTATATAAGGAAGAGACAGTGTATAGGATGTAAGGGAGTGAGAAAGGCCTAAAGGAGATAGGTCATGAGGAGGTCCTGAACTAGAATGGGGAGAACAGACAGTAAGGGGCAGATGGCAGATATTGGAGACTGAGTGAACCATAGAAGGGAAAGAGCTAATGGATAAATTAGAGATGTAGTCTGGGGGTGGGGGGTAGAACCGAAGAGGTTTCAGGAATTAGGATGGGATGGAATGAAGGATGCCACTGGAGGGTTTAGAATTTCTTTGAGAGTAGAGAAAAAACTGAGCCTAGGCACAGAAAGGGGCAGGTAGGTGGTGCGTATGGGTGGAGTAAGGAAAATCTGAGTTCAAATCCAGCCTTACTTGCTAGTTGTGGGACCCTGGGACAAGTCACTTAACCGTGTTTGCCTCAGTTTCCTCATCTGTAAAATGAGCTGGAGAAGGACATGGCAAAGCATGCCAGTGTCTGCCAAGAAAACCCCAGACTGGGTCATGCAGATGTGACTAAGCAACATGGACAGAAAACCAAGGCGAAGGGGCTTGAGGGAGAAGCAAAACAGGGACAGACTGCTAGAAAGGCAAGGATTACGTTAACTTTTCAAACACTTTTGCATTTTATTTTCCCTTAACGTTTTGCTTCCCCCTAAGTACAGGGAAAGATAATTTCAGTTTTTTCCTCAGATTTTGAGTTCCGAAGTCTCCGCCCCTGCCACTGAGAAGGCAAGCCCCGTGACACGGTCACGCGTGTGTGGCCACGCTGTGAAAGGACAGACAGAAGCGGGATAACCCGCCTCCCTGCGGTCCAGCTTACAGTGATGACCATGGCCGTCAGGGCAGTAGTACCCATCCCCCTCAGGCACTGTGCTAACACCAGCTGTGTGTCCTCCTGACACCCGGGAGCCAAGCGCCAGGCTTACACTGAGGCGCGGGGACCAGCTGATGCGCCCCGGGGCCCAGTTACAGTCCGAGGCAGGATTCGAACTCGGCTCTGGTACATTCCACGTCCCACGCTCCGCCCAGGGCACCACCTAAGCGGCCTGCGGCACAGACTGCGTGTGCGCGTGCGCATGTGCACACCGGCCGCAGTAAAATGCAGCGTGGGGCGGTGGCCGCGTGGTAGGGGTGGGCGGTTAACACAAACACGGCCGAGGCGTGGGGGCCCCGCTCCGTCCCCGGGCTGGCCTGACACCCGGCCTCGCGCCGCCCAGGGCTCCGCCACGCCAGTCCGGACTTCCTAGGCGCTGACGCAAGCGCGCGGTCTGGGCCGCAGGGCGCATGCTCCCCGCCAGCTCCCGCAGCTGCGCAGTGTGCCTCCAGCTCGCCCCGCCCCCTGGGGACTCTCCCCGCGGAAACCTGAGCTGGGTCCACGTCGCTTGGGCTGGAGGGCGCGTTTCGCGTCCTTTGGTGAAATCGTCTTTCAGTCCTGCGGCTCTGCCACCGCGCGTGGGGCTTTCTTGGCCAAGACACCGGACAGGTTTGCCATCTCCTTCTCCAGGCCCTTTTACAGAGGAGGAAACTGAGATAAACGGGGTCAAATGACCTGCCTAGGGTCACACACAGCGAGCCTCTGAGGCAGCATATGAAGTCACCTTCCGGGCTCCAAGCCCCGCCGCCTATCCAGTGTCACGTGACATCAGACGCACCAATAAGAAGCAGACTCCACCCGCCCGCTAACGCCAGCCCCGGGCTGGAGTACGAGATTCCCGGCAGCGCGGATCACCCCGCGGGAGCCCGAGAGGGCGGGGCTCTGGGCACGCCGCTGGAGCCCAGGAGGAGACCCAGGCCTCCCTCCCCGGAGCTGCCCCCACCCCGCGGGGGCCGCCGGCTTCCGGCTCACGTGCCGCTGCTCCCCATTCTGACGGTTCTGGGCCCCGCTGCCCGAAGGCCCAGGCCGAGCCAGGGGACGAGGCTGCTGGCCGGGCTCCGGGTGAGCAGCCCCGGAGCTGCCCGCCTCTCCCGGTGCCCGCCCATGTTGGAACCACTGGGGCATCTGGGGATGTTGGGATAAAGCCCTCATTTTACAGGGAAGTTGAGGTTTCTGGCTAGTCCAGCCAAGCCCACTTTTCTTGGACAATAAGTAATAGGAGGCACTGGGCCCTCCCCAGTGAGAAGCTTCCGTCTGAGTCCACTGGGACGCAGAAGTAGTTTGATGCATTACTCATTTCCAATGGGAAAAGCCTTAGAATTTAATTATGCATCACATAGGCATGTTTGAAATAAACTTTTATTGATGTTTTGTTTGCACATCACGTCGACTTTGCCCCACCGTCCCAGAAGAGATATGATAAATACAAGTTCAGCAAAATAAATGAGACGTTCGTAAACTGCTTGGCAGGTACGGTCAGTTCTCCCCCCTCACCAGAAGCGGGGCAGGGCCTCCTCCCAGCACTACAATAAAAAGACTCTGTAGTAAGCACTTAATACAAGCCCGTTCCTTCCCTCCCCTACCTCCCTAATCTATATATGGAAAAAGTCTGGTTTAATATGCACTATTCCATACTCATGCTATTCACCTTTGCAAAGGTATCTTCTCACTTCTCTGAAGCCAAGCTTATTGCTCATCATTTTGAGGCACCTGGTTTTTAGTTTCCCCCCATTTACAGTGTTGCAGTTGTGGAAATTGATTTCATTCATAAAACCTCATGCTTCGTTGTATTCATAGTCATAACTGATTACATCACAGTAATATTACGGTCATGTAGCACAATCTGTTATTCAACCACTCTCCAACTGAAGGGCACAGAAATACACATTTCTGATGATTGTTGCTGCCAGGTCTCCAGACCCTGGGGTTGATTAGATTTCAAGGTCTCAGAAGGAATGGTCCAGATAGAGTGTGGATGTCTCAATGAAAAATTAAATGTTTATAGCAGGAAACATACTATTCCACTATGCTGTAAACTCCAGAAAGTTAGGAATCATGACTTAACTGTTGCTGTGTCTTACCTACTACTTAATGCTTTACATACAGCAGGTATTTAATAAATAGTTTTTGAAAAAATGAATATCAAAAGGGTAGGCTCACACCTACCCTCTGGATATCCATATTAGGGTTCTCCTAAAAGTCAAAATAACTAGTTTTCAAAGTTTTCCCAGCATTAAAAATACTAATAGGGTGTAAAAGGCTGCAGTGATATGGTAATGAACTGAATTTCTGAGTAAAGTCAACTAGGAGGGCACACACTTTGTAACAATGATTTCCAGTTGAGCCCTACTTCTTCCCCAACTTAATCGAGTTCAAGGTTGGGCCATAATTTTGCTTTCAGAATGGAAGTTGGGAGAGGATTCTGGGAAGTAGGTCAGAAAATTCCAAGCTCTCAAGATTTTCCCCCACAAGGGTTAAAATAGCACCTTGGGGTGAACGAAGGTGTGTGTGGAGATAAATAAGAATAGGGGCACAACAGGGGTCTTCCAGGGACAATTCAAGAAGATGGAAGAAAAATCCCAGGAAGAGGGTTGGTCCTTGAGAAGAGCAAACACCTCTAGGCTCCGTTCTGTTTTAATGGCAAGCCCTGGGGTTATCTGGTTGGGGAGGCTGCATCAGCCCCAGCCACAGGAACTTCTGCCCTGAGATAGTGAAGTGAGTTGGGCATTTGAGCCTGGGAAGACTGAGGGAACCCCTGTTGATAAGGAATGCCAGCCCCAGCTGTGCGGTGAAGAGGACGTCAGGTAAAAGGAAGGTATAGAAGAGTGTTTACAATTATGGGAATGGGGGGGATGGAGGAGGGATTCTTGGAGGGAATAGGCAAGTAATAGGAGGGCAAGATAGTGGGTAGAAGTAAAGTAGAGGAAGCAGGAGGGTTGGAAACAGGAGGTATGCACAAACAAAAACAAAAATCAGGAGCAGAAAAGTTTTGGGAAAGTATATGTCTATATATATATATATATATATATATATATATATATATATATATATATATATCTATGTCTATATCTACAGCTATAGAGAAACATATTTAAACTTTATTGTAGCCTTCTGGGAGAGTGAGGGAGGGAGAAAAGAGTGGGAAAAAGGTGCACATCAGAGAAGAAAAGAAAACTCAGAAGGAAGCAAACAATAGATGGACAATTCTCAATACAACATGTATTATTCATCATACAGGCTTTCTTGAAGTGAAAATTTATTGTTACATATTTTGAATCCTCTCCTATGTTCTGCTATGCACACAATATGCTTTTTTTCTTTCTTACTTTGTATTTAAATTCTAATATTTAAGTTTAGGAAATGTTTTTATTTCTTTTCTCTATTCCATATTTGTGTTTTGGTGCTTGACTCCAAAATAAAAAAAATTTAAAAAAGAATGGAAGTTGGGAAACTCCCCAAGGAACTGCCATTCCATCACTATCCTTAACAAATTCTTCAGGCTTTCTTCTATGAGACCTAGCAACGTCTGTACTTCATTTCCAGGCACAGGGTTCGGCCAATGCAACGGTACAGTGTACAAGAGACACAAGTGGAAGCGTCATGAATAAGAAAGAGAGGAAAAAGGCCAATCTGACTGGATTTCAGGGTGTAGGAGAGGGAGTAATGTCCAATAAGGCTGGAAAGAACTGTTGGGGCCAAGTTGTAAAAGTCTTTAAAAATTAAATTTATATTTGATTCTCCATGCAACAGGAAGTCGCTGGATTTTGCTGAGTGGCACGGTCAGATTTGTTTAGTGGTATGAAGAATGGACCAAAGGAGCAAGACCTGAGGAAGGGAAATCGATTAAGAGGCTCTTGCAATAATCGAGGGCCAAAGTGATAAGGGTCTGAACTAAGGTGTGTGAAACAGGAGAAGGAAGAGGACTGCATTTGATATTGAGGAAGGAGAAATGGCAAAGATTTTGGAAGTGTTTGGAAGTGTGGGATGAGAGTGAGAAATTGAGGATAATGGCAAGATTACCACTGTGGGAGAATAAAAGAATGATGGTACCAGTGAAGTTTAGAAGAAGGGAAGAGAGAGAAGGAAGTGGAGGATGAGCTGAAGGGAGGGGGACAAAGTTATCAGGGAGTCATTGGTGTGATGAAACAGGCTTCCTATGTCAACACAGAAGGAATGGATGTAAGACAGATTTTCAGACATGGCCAATGGGCGGATTTGTTTTGTTTGACTGTACTGACTACTTGGGAGATTTTTTGGGGGGGTGTTGGTGGTGGGGAGAGGAGAGAATGTAAGGAAAGAAGGAGAACTAGTGATATCAATCCCTCCCCCACAAATAAAGAGTATCAATGAAGTGACTTCCTGTTGTCTCCAACATCAAATACAAAATGCCACTCAAATCCTTTATAATCTAGCTTCCTCTTACCTTTCCAGCTTTCTTACACCTTATTCTCTAACATTCTCTTCTATCCCCTGACACTGACTTCTTGGTTATTCCATGAACAAGACACTCCACCACTTGTCTCTGGGCATTCTCATAAATCCCCTATGTCTGGTATGCTGTCCCTCTGCACTATAACTAATCACCTCCCTGGCTTCCTAGCTTTAAGTTCCAACTAAAATCCTTTTACAGGAAGTCTTTCCCCAATTCCCTTTTTAATCCCAGTGCCTTTCCTCTGTTAATTATTTCTTATTTATCCTGTACATAGCTTGCTTGTATGAAGTTATCCGTTGTCTTTCCTGTTAGATTGTTAGCTCCTTGAGGGGAGGGACAATCTTTTTCCTCTTTGTATCCTCCAAGTTTAGCTCAGTGCCTGGCACATGCTTAATAATTGTTTCTTGACTGACTGATTTAAAGAAAATAAACAGAAGAGAAGCAGATGCATGGTACAAGGTTTGGAGTCAGAAAGACTCATCTTCCTGAGTTCAATCCAGCTTCAGACACTTCCTAGCAGTGTGACTCTGGGCAGGTCACTTAATCCTCCTTACTTCAGTGCCTCAACTGTAAAATGAGCTGGAGAAGGAAACAGAGAACCACTCCAGTATCTTTGCCTAAAAATCCCCAAACAGGGTCACAAAGAGTAGGACATGACTGAAAACCAACTAAACAACAAAACAGAAGAGATCAGAAAAAGGTTCAAAGGGCAACACACAGAAGTGAAATAACTTTCAAACTAGCATGCTGAAATGAGTATGTTTTTTTTTAAAAGCTGCACATTAAGCTTTGCAGTTTCATATACAATTATCTTATGTTCTTTGTATATGGAAAAGTTCAAGTTTGTTAGTGCTTGCCAAATTCATAAAAGAATCAATTTTTTAAAAGATAATTGCTTTATAATTTAGTTTAAGATCTGGTGATGCTTGGAAGTGTGGGGTGAGAGTGGGAAGTTGAGGATAACGGCAAGGTTACCAATGTGAGAGACTAAAAGAAAATAGGGCCTTACACAGAAATAGTAAAGTAAAAGAAGGTAAGAAAGAGAAGGGAGTGGGGGATGGGCAGAAGAAAGCTATCAGGGAGTCCCTGGTATGATAAAGCATGCTTCCTACACCAACACAGAAGTGATGGACATAAGACTATGTCTTTATTCCTACTTTCCCCCATTACTTCCCTTGACATTGTAAAGCTTTCGTTTTTAATTTTGTTATTTTTGTCTCCTTTTTAAAAAAATCCCCTTATTTTGATAAAATATTTCAAAGGATTCAAAGGATTATCAAAATTACATTCTACTAGATAAAAAATAGATAAATTTATGGTTCCAATGAGTGAGTTAGATATGGTCTGTTAAGGAAGCATGACTAGCAACAGCTATTTGTGGACATGTCCTATGCCTTTCATTAGTGTGGAGGATGCCTGAGGAGGAAGGCCCCACCACCAAGGTAAATCTGTGACTGTTGTGCTGTTTACATTTAGAGGACTGCTTAAGTGAACTGCCCAGGCTCACACAGCAAGGATGTGTCAGAGGCAGGACTTGTACCTGGGTCTTCCTGACTTCAGAGCTCGTTCTCTATCCATTCCACCATGGTGCCCCTGTGATAAACAAAGCATTTGGTAAATAATCCTTTATGCAAAAAGAATTGCTGGGAAAACTGAAGATCAGTCTAGTGAGAAAAAGGTGTAGAGTAGCTTTTTAGGAACCACACAGGATAATAAATTCGAAGTGTGAGAATGAGCTAAATATGAAAAGTTACTTCCACTTGACAAACATTAAGTAAGCATCCACTATGTGAAAGTCCCTACCATCAAAAAATCTTACATTTTAATAGGGGGTAGGGCAGGACGCACAGAAGATGTGCATTCCAGCAATGGGGGAAAACCTGTGCAAAGGCAAGGAGATGGGAGATGACATGGGAAGTGCACAGAACAGGCGGATCTGCCAGCTTTGAAGGAGAGAGTGAAAGGGTGTCATACAACAATTCTGGAACCGCAAAGAGGAACCAGTTTGTAGAAGGCTTTAAATGCCAGACCAATTAGTTGGTACTTTATTTGAGAGGCAACGTGGAATGACTTTCAAATTTGTCTTTGCATGCACACTGGCTGGCACATAGTATGCATTTAATAAATGCTTATTGAATTGAATCAGCAAAAACACAGATCTGATCATGTCTATGCTACTCAAAAAATTTCTGTGGTGCTTATCATCTTCAGGATAAAGAGGGATTTCTCTGCAAAACACCTCTCTTCCCCGATCTAGCTTTACTTCACATTAATTTATTTCTTATTTCCTATGAGTTTCCTTCACAAATTCTTTGTTCCAGTCAAACTTTCCTGGCTGTTGCCAAGCTGTTCCAACTCCTCCCTGTGTGACTTTGCATAGGTGGTCTCCCAAGTCTAGAATGGATTCCCTCAATCCATCTAACACTTATGCCCTTAGCATTTCTTGCAGTAAGATAGAGAGGAGTCAAAAGAGAGGATCCTGAAGTGATTTTGCCTCAGAATTGGTGAAGGAAGCCTTTCATCAGAGCCCCCACCAATGCGTCTGGGAGTCTATGGAAACCTCTCCTGCCCTCCCAGCCTTTGGGAAAGGAACAGAATCTGCTGTTCTACATTTCACGGAGGTTAATAAAGGAATGGAAGTGCTGTAACCTCTCCAGGTAGCATGGACTAACACTGGGCGTGTCTGGCGTGAGGAACTACCAGTGCATGACCAAACTTAAAAGTCGTATGGATCCACACAGCCCTTGAATACAACAAATTCAACACATTTTGTGTCTAGCATGCCTCCTTGTCTATTAGTCTATAACAAACCCTACCAACCTGAAAACGGAACTTTCCTTTCTCTTAAAGCTTACTGTGAGGGGAAAAAAACATTATTGTGAATTTCTGATTCTGACTTTGTTTCCACTCTCGCCAATACCTCTTGCTTCTTGTCTTTTAGCAGTTAATTGATCCATCTGCCCAGTTCCTGATATTGGTTTATTGTACCACATTCCTGAGTTCTGTTTGTAAAATGAAGTAGTTAAAGTGGATGATGTCCAAATAATTAAGGGAATAAGTATAGACAAAGGGGAAACAAAATGAGTACTCTGCAGATGATATGATGATTTACATAGGAAACCCTAAAAGGTGAACTAGAAAATTAAAACAACAATTTCACTAAAGATGTAGGATAGAAAGTAAATCCACATAAATCATTAGCATTCCTTTATTTGTGAGCCACTTACTAATAGATAATTGGTCAAAGGATATAAACAAGCAGTCTTCAAAGGAAGAAATCAAATAATCAACAATCATATAAAAATACTCCAAATCACTAATATTTAGAGAAATACGAATCAAAGCAACTTTGAAGATCTACCTCATATCCATCAAATTGAGAAAGATGACAAAAATGTTGGAAAGGATGTGTGAAAACAAGTACAATCCACTCTTGGTGGAACTGAACTGATCTACCAATTCCGGAAAGCACCCCACAAATCACTAAACTCCATCAATGTCACTATAAACTTCTTCCCCCAAAATATTAAAGAAATATTGAAAGAATCCATATACAGAAAAATATTTATAGCAGCAATTCCTGTAGTATCCCCAGACTGAAAACTACAATTTTAGAGGGCTGAAGGGGGAAGCACAATAACTGTCTCCTGTCTCCAACTCTTTGTGACCCCTAGGGAGGGGACAGACAGGTTGAAAATATAGGAGACAGACTTTTCTCGTCATGGCCAACACGGGGATTTGTTTTGCTGGACTTATGTATTTGTTTTGAAGATTATTTTTTCTTTTGTCGTTCAATCAGGTATGGGGAATGGAAGGAAGAGATAATAAATGTTTACTAAAGAACTAAATTTAGAACTCAAAATCTTATAAAAGTGAATGTAGAAAACTAAAAACAAATAAATAAATGAAGAACTAAATAAAAAACCTACATGATGAATGTCTTTTCCAGCTCTATGTCTATGATTTTAGGACTGCAGAGCTATACTTAGCTCTCCAAGCAGGAGAGGACTTCTTCAGCTCCCAAGCTTCCACAACACATATGGAAGAAATATTAAGGATGGGGGCGGAGCCAAGATGGCGGAGTAGAAAGACTCACCTATGCTAGGTCCAAACCCACAGCCCATAGATTCCCTGTAAAAAGAACTCCTGACAAATCCTGGAACAGTGGAAGCCGCACAGCAACACAGCGAAGGAGATTTCCGTTGCAGAGAGCCCTGAAAAACCGACCGCAAAGGTACCCCGGACTGGAGCGGAGTCCTGTCCTGCCGAGCGCTCCCCTCCCCCGCCCCGACCTCGCGGCACTGAGAGGAGCCAGCAGAGCCCAGCAGGCGTCAGGGACCTGAATCTCCGGCAGCCGCGAAGGTCGCTCCACCCACAGATGCACAGGTCAGTGAGAGAGACGGGCTGAGAGGCGAGCGGGGGATCTCCGGGACTCGGACCCCCTCGGGAGGCAGCGGCGGCAGAGGCTGAGGCAGCTCAGACAGAGACTCCCAGAGTGGGCTGGAGCTCCACCCCAGCTCCACTAAAAAGGATCTCTGTATAAACCCCCTGAGGGAACTGAACCTGAGAGGCAGCCCTGCCCCCACCTGAGAACCAGCAGATAAGCCCCCTTTGAAGAGCAGTCAAGCCTCCCGCCAAAAGCCCTGAGGCTGGGGAGCAGCATTTGAATCTCAGACCCAAGCACTGGCTAGGCGGATCTAGGCCAGGGGGTGGAGAGGACTCTCAGAAATCAAATAACTGGCTGGGAAAATGCCCAGAAAAGGGAAAAAAAC
>CM053769.1:44413364-44513457 GCA_028658325.1 Potorous gilbertii | reverse complement strand
GTTTTTTTCCCTTTTCTGGGCATTTTCCCAGCCAGTTACTTGGTTTCTGAGAGTCCTCTCCACCCCTGGCCTAGATCTGCCCTGCTAGTGCTTGGGGTCTGAGATTCAAATGCTGCTCCCCAGCCTCAGGGCTTTTAGCGGCAGGCCTGACTGCTCTTCAATGGGGGCTTATCTGCTGGTTCTCAGGTGGGGGCAGGGCCGCCTCTCAGGCTCAGTTCCCTCAGGGGGTTTATACGGAGATCCTTTGTAGTGGAGCTGGGGTGGAGCTCCTGCCTGCTCTGGGAGTCTCTGGCTGAGCTGCCTCTGGCCGAGCTGCCTCAGCCTCTGCCGCAGCAGCCGCTATCCAGGGGGTCTGAGTCCCGGAGATACCCCGCTCCCCTCTCAGCCCGTCTCTCTCACTGACCTGTGCGTCTGTGGGTGGAGGGACCTTCGCGGCCGCTGGAGATTCAGGTCCCTGACGCCTGCTGGGCTCTGCTTGCTCCTTTCAGTGCCACGCGGCCGGGGCGGGGGAGGAGAGGACTCCGCTGGGCAGGGCTCAGCTCCCGTCCGGGGTACTTTTGCGGTCGGTTTTTCAGGGCTCTCTGCAACGGAAATCTCCTTCACTGTGTTGCTGCACGGCTTCCACTGTTCCAGAATTTGTCAGGAGTTCTTTTTACAGGAAATCTATAGGCTTTGGATTCGGAGCTAGCAAATGTGCGTCTTTCTACTCTGCCATCTTGGCTCCCACATATCCTTTTAATATTACTGCTTTTTGCTTCTCTTTTTTCAGATTGTCTTTTACTTTTGTGTATTTATATTTCTAATAAGTTGTTCTCCTTTTGTTTCTTTGGTAAGACTTGCCACTGTGGATTCAATCTTTTCTATTCTGCCAATTATTTCTGCTATGTATGTCACACATCCTGTTTTCATAATTTTTATTTCTGTCTTAAATCATTCAGAAACATCGTGCTGGGATAACATATCCTGTTGGAAATCTACAGGGTCCTCTGCCTCATTTGACATTGATTCATATTCCCTTGTCTTGTAATATTTATTCAGAAATATTTGAACTTGCTTAGATGTCCTGGATGCCTTTTTCCCTTTTGTTGTTAATATCTTTTTTCATTATCTATGTGCTTGTGCTCAAGATTTATAACTGTTTTCTTCTTTCTGAAATACTTGGTTATTTCAATGTTTTTCCCTATATTCCCCTATTGTTCATTTTCTGAGTCCTTGCCCTTTGATAGCAGATTTCTTGACAATTACACATCAAAGTTGTCTTGGCCTTCTTCCATGCTAGGGAGTTCACTTTTCACTAGCCTTAATTTGTGCCCCAGATTACTTCTGGAGGTGGTGGTGGTGGTGGTGGTGGTGGTAGTGGTGGTGGTGGCATATAACTGACCTTACTTGGATGTCAGTCACTTTTACTTCAAGCCTTGTGGAACCCATGGACATGTAGGCATATTGGCCTTGTTCCTTAGTTCTCTGACTCAACTCTGCTGCAGAATAGTTTACATGTTGTCACTCAGGAAAAGGATGCTTCCATTTTTCTATTCCTCCATGTCCTGATCACATAGTGGTTGAGTAAAGTTGAATTTTTAGTTTGTTGCTACAAAATGGTAGGGTTATGGCAGAGGCAGGGGGTGTGCTGATAGATACTATAGCAGCAACAAGGAAATTGCTCAGTGGACTCCAAATAACAAACCTGTGTATACCATTGCGCAGCCCTGCCAGAATATGGGGGTTGTTTTGGGAGGGATGCTGAATGAGTGAGTTAAAGATTAAGGATGTCTTCTTTACAGAACTCATCATTTTCTTTTTTCACAGTCTTTTAAAAATTATTTTAATATGTTTAAAATTACATGTAAAAACAATTTTAATAGTAGTATTTTTCTTAGCATCTTGGGTTTCAAATTCTCTCCTCTTCCTCTTCTCCCTCCTGATTGAGAAGGCAGGTAATTTGATATTGGTTATACTTGTGCAGTCACAAGAGCACATTTACATATTAGCCACATTGTGAAAGAAAACACAAACAAAAAACATAAAAAGAAAAAAGAAAGAAAGCATAAAATAATATGCCATCATCTGCATTTGGACTCCATCAGTTCTTTCTCTGGAGGTGGATAGCATTTTTCATTATAAGTCCTTCAGAATTTTCTTAGATCTTTGTATTGCTGAGAATAGTGAAGTTATTCACAGCTGATCATAGTACATAGTACAATATTGCTGTTACTATGTCCAATGTTCTCCTGGTTCTGCTCATTTCACTTTGCATCAGTTCATATAAGTCTTTCCAAGTTTTTCTGAAAGTGTCCTGGTTATCATTTATTAGTATGTAGTGTTCCATTACAATCATATTCCACAACTTGTTCAGCCATTCGCCAATAAATGGGCATCCCCTCAATTTCTAATTCTTTGTCACCATGGAACAAACTGCGGCAAATATTTTTCTACAAATAGGTCCTTTTCCTTTTTAAAAAATCTGCACAGTTGTATAGCCTTTTGGGTATAGTTCCAAATTACTTTCCAGAGTTGTTAGATTAGTACACAATTCTACCGACAATGCATTAACGTCCCATTTTCCCACACCTCCTCCAACATTTGTCATTTTCATTTTTTTTTGTCCTATTAGTCAATCTCTTTGATCCATATTCTGTTGCATCTCAGCTTCAGAGGCTGTATTGAATGCACAATTATCTATGAACAAAAAAGTTGTTCACCAACTGTCCCTCCACTTTAATCTTGGATTGTAGCCTTTTCATGTTAAATAATTTACCATCAATCTATCAGCTTATTCATATCCTTTGACCTTTTATCAATTGGGGAACAACTTGTATTCTTATAAATTTGACTCAGTCTTCTAGATATTTGAGAAATGAGACCTCTGTCAGAGAAATTTGCTGTAAATTTCCCCCAACTCCCACACATGTTTCCTGCTTTCCTTTTAATCTTGACTACATTGATTTTGCTTGTACAACACCTATGAGCTATGCTTTGCAAGTTTACCCAAAATGGACAAGTCATAGTGGAGAGTGCTGACAAAAAATCATTGGAGAAGGAGATGACAAAGCACTTTAGTATCTTTGCTAAGAAAATCCAATGACAATACTAAAATGATAAAGGAGATGACATTAGAAGATGGGCTCCTCAAATCAGAACATACCCAATATGTTACTAGGTAGAAAGAGTAAAGGACAGCTACAAGTAACTCCAGTGCTAATGAAGTTACTAAGCCAAAGCTGAAAGGAAGCTCAGCCACAGATACAACTGATGATGAAAGGAAAGTCTGATGCTGTAAAGATCAATATTGCACAGGAACCTGGAATGTAAGCTCTATGAACCAAGGTAACTTGGATGTGGTCAAATAGGAGATGAAAAGATTAAACATTGACATCTTGTGTGTTAGTGAACTTAAATGGAGAGGAATGGATGAATTTAACTTAGATGATCACGATATATACTACCATGGGAAAGAATTTCTTAAAGAAATGGAGTAGCCCTAAAATAAAAGGGTGAAAAAAGCAGTACTGTGGAATAATCTCAAAAATGATGAAATAATATCTGTTTGAATGCAAGGCAAACCATTCAACATCATAGTAATACAAGTCTGTGAGCCATCTCCAGTCATCCTGATAATATCAAGCTGCTGGACACAGATGGCTCAGGAGAAGAAAGTGAAGTTGGTGACCTTGCACAGCCCTCCCTCACTCAAATCAAAGTCAGTTGCAAATCATAACATCATCTTGATGTCATGGTCCTCTTTGAGAAAGAAAGACCTCCTCCTTATCCTTCTTTTCCCTCTTCCTCCTCCTCATCCTCATTCCCCTTCTCCTCCTCTTCCAAAAGCCCACTGAAGAAAATAATTCCTTAAAATTTAGAATAGAGCCAATAGAAGCTAATAACTTTATGAGAAATCAAACAAAACCAAAAGAATGAAAAAATAGAAGACAATGTGAAATATCTCATTGGAAAAACAATTGACCTGGAAAATAGATCCAGAAGAGATAATTTTAAAATGATTGATCTACCTGAAAACATGATCAAAAAAGAGCCTAGACATCATCTTCCAAGGAATTATCAAGGAAAACTTCCCTGATATTCTAGAACCAGAGGGTAAAATAGAAATGGAAAGAATTCACTGATCACCTCCTGAAAGAGACCCCAAAAGGAAAACTCCAAGGAATATTGTAATCAAATTCCGGAGTTCCCAGATCAAGAAGAGAATATTACAAGCAGCCAGAAAGAAACAGTTCAAGTATTGTGAAAATACAATCAGGATAACAAAGAATTCTACACTAAGAGATTGAAGGACTTGAAATATGATATTCTAGAGGTCAAAGGAGTTGGGATTAAAACCAAGAATCATCTACTCAGCAAAACTGAGTATAATATTTCAGGGGAAAAATGGAATTTCAATGAAATAGAGGACCTCCAAACATTCCTGTTGAAAAGACCAGAGTTGAATAGAAAATTAAAAGGTAAACAGGAAAGAGAAGCCATAAAGAATTCTTTAAGTTGAACTGTTTACTTTCCTACATAGAAAGATGGTATTTGTAACTCATGAGATCTTTTCAGTATTAGAGTAATTAGAGAGAATACATATGAGTTAATAGTTAAACAAATTCAGGCTATTTATTGGAAGGGCAAATACTGAGGTTGAAGTTTAAAACCTTGGTCACATAATGAGGAAATAGGATTCATTGGAAAAGATCTTGATGCTGGAAAAGATTGAAAGGAAAAGAAGACAGCAGAGGATGAGACAGATAGATAGTATCATGGAAACAATGACATGAACTTGGACAGACTTCTGAAGATAGTGAAGGATAGAATGGCCTAGTATATTATAATTCATGGGTCATGAAAGGTCCAATATGACTGAATAACAACAAAATAAAAATTTTCCAGTTTACATCCCATGATGCTCTCTCTTATTTGATCATGAATTCTTCTCATCCATAGATCTGACAAGTAAACTATTCCATGCTCCCCTAATTTGCTTATATATCATCCTTTATGTCTCCATCATGTACCCATTTTGGTCTTATTTTGGTATATGGTGTAAGATATTGGTCTATAACTAGTTCCTGCCAAATTACTTTCTAGTTTTCTCAGCAGTTTTTATCAAATCAAAAGCTAGAATCTTTGCATTTATCCAATATTAGATCACTACAATCTTTACCTACTATATCCATTGTGCACCTAATCTATTCCACTGATCCACATCTCTATCTCTTAGCCAGTACCAGATTGTTTTAATGATTATCACTTTGTAATACACTTTGATATCAAGCGTGGCGTGATTGTGGCTAGGTTGCCTTCCTTCACATCTTTTTTTCATCAATTCCGTTGATATTCTTGACTTTTTGTTCTTCTAGATGAATTCTGTTATTATTTTATCTAGCTCTATAAAATAATTTCTTGATAGTTTGATTGGTATGGCACTGTATAAGTAAATTAGTTTAGGGAGAATTGTCATTTTTGTTATATTGGCTCAGGCTACCAGGAGCAATTAATATTTGTCTAATTGTTCAGATCTAATTTTATTCATGTGAAAAGTGTTTTGCAGTCATGTTCATATAGTTCCTGGATTTGTCTTGGTAGGTAGACTCCCAAGTATTTTATATTGTCAATAGTTATTTTAAATGGATTTTCTTTTTCTGATCCTTTATTGAATGTAAATTTATTTTGTTATGATACAAAAAGGATGCATTTAATATTTCTTCTTTTCTGTGGTAGTGAGGTTTTTGTGCCCTAATACATGGTTAGTTTTTGTGTAAGTGCCAAGTACATCTGAGAAAAACATATATTCCTTTCTATTCCCATTCAATTTTCTCCAAAGGTCTATCATATCTAAAAATTTCTAAAATTCTATTCAGCTTAATTTCTTTCTTGTTTATCTTTTGCTTAGACTTAGCGTTCTGAAAGGGAAAAGTTGAGGTCCTCTACTAGTCTAGCTTTATTGTCTATTACCTCCTGTAACTCATTTAACTTTCCTTTTAAGAATTTGGATGCTATAACATTTGGTGAATATATGTTTGGTATTGATATTACTTCATTGTCTATAGTACCTTTTAGTAAGATGTTATTTCCTTGCTTATCTCTTTTAATTAGGTATATCTTTCTTTTTGCTTTGTTTGAGATTACTACCTTTACTTTTTCTTTTTTACTTCAACTGAAACATAATAGATTCTGCTCCTGCCCCTTCTCTTTACTCTATTTCAAGTGTATTTCTTGTAAACAACTATATGTAAACAACATGGTGTCAGATTCTGTTTTTTAATCCTGTTTTATGGATGAGTTCATCACATTCACATTCACAGTTATAATTAATAACTGCTCCCCCCAATTTATCCTTCTCTCTCTTCCTTAACCCTGTCCCTTCTTGAAAGTGTTGGACTTCTAACCATCACCTACCCCAATCTGCCCTCACTTCTATCAGTTATCCTTTCTTTAGTCCCCTCTCTTCCTACTTCTCTGTAGAGTAAGAGAGATATCTATACTCAAATGAATGTGTATGTTATTCTGTCTTTCAGTCAATTTCAATAAGAATAAGGTTCAAGGGTGGCCCACTCATTTTCTCCTCCACTGTAAAAGATCTTTTGCACATTTTTATGTGAGATAATTTACCTCAGTCTACTTCTTCTTTCCCCCTTCTACCATACATCCTTCTCTCTTACCCCCCAATTTTTTTATATCATCCCACCACATGCCCTCTGTCTCTGTATACTCCTTCTAACTGCCCTAATAATGTTAAAGTTCATAGATATTACAAGTATGATCTTCTCATGTAGGATTATAAACAGTTTAACCTTAGTGAATCCCTTATGATTTCTCATTCCTGTTTACTTTTTTATGCTTATTCTGAGTCTTTTATTTGAAAGCCAAATTTTCTACTTAGCTCTAGTCTTCTCATCTGGAATGCTTGAAAGTCTTCTATTTCATTAAATGTCCATATTTTCCCCTGAATACATAGTTTTTCTAGGAATGCAATTCTTGGTTGTAATCCTAGTTCCTTTGCTCTCTGGAATTTCATATTCCAAGTCCTTCAGTCTTTTAATGTAGAAGCTGCTAACTCCTATGTTATCCTGACTGTGGCTCCTTGATATTTGAATTGTTTCTTTTTGGCTGCCTGTGCTGTTTTCTCCTTGAACTGAGAGTTCTGGAATTTGGTTATAATATTCCTAGAAGTTTTCATTTTGGGATCTCTTTTAGGAAGTGATAGGTGAATTCTTTGAATTTCTATTTTACCTTCTAGTTTTAAGATATCAGGGCAGTGATTGATAATTTCTTGAAAGATGCTGTCTGGGTTCTTTTTTTTTATCTTGGCTTTCAGATAGTCCAATAATTCTTAAATTGTCTCTCCTGGATCTTTTTCCCAAGTTCAGTTTTTTCCCCCAATGAGATATTTTACATTTTTCTTTATTTTTTTCATTCTTTTAATTTTATTGATTTTTAACGTCTCACAGAATCATTAGCTTCCACTTGCCCAATTCCAATTCTTAAGGAATTAGTTTCTTCAGTTAGCTTTTTCTCATGGCCAATTCTACTTTTTAAGGACTTGTTTTCTTCAGTGAATTTTTGTCCATTTTTTTGTGCTTCCTTTACCAATCTGTTGACTCTTTTTTCATAATTCTCTTTTATAACTCTCATTTCCTTTCCAAATTTGTCTTCTCTCTTGAATTTTTAAATACTTTTTGAGTTCTTTCAGGAGGACTTTTTGGGCCTCAGATAAATTAATATTTCTCTTTGAGGCTTCTCATGTAGGCATACTGACATTGTTATCCTCCTTTGAATTTGTCTTTTAGTCTTCCTTGCCACCATAGGAGTTTTTGGTTTTTGTTCATTTTCCAGTCTATTTTATGACTTTCAAAGTTGATTTGGGCTCCTAGGGCACAGAGGACAGTGGTCCATGCTTCTTGTGTCCGGGGCAGGGTCCTGGTCACTGAATTGCCATGTGCTAGAGCCTTTGGGGCTGGTGGCTTACTTATTGTACTGGGATCACTTGTCCTTGTTATAGTCACTAGCTTGCTTCACTGGGACCTCACAGCTGGTCTGTTGTGCTGTTGGCTGTTACCTAGGACCAGAGGCTCTCAATTGCTTATATGTACTTGGGGTAGGGACCTCCTGCTGGCCTGCCCAGACACCACCTGCATTTGGCTTCACTTCTCTTTAACCTAAGTGAGACAGACCTTTCATTTAGTCCTTCTAAGTTATCTTGAGCTGTTTTGCCCCACCTTCTGTAGGTTCTGTTGCTCTAGAACTCATTTTTGGTTTGATTTGAAGTTGTTTTGAGGGAAACTGGGGAGAGTTCATGTAACTTCCTGCCTTTTTTTCACCATCTTGGCTCTGCCTCCAACTTTATGTTAAAGTTGGCTTTGATCCTGGAGTGGAGAGGGCATTGTTCTAAGCTTCAAAGTTTGGGTTTTTTTAACTTTTATTTATTTTGGGGGGGGTTATTTTCAGAGCTAGTTCTGAGAGTCTGTAAATTTTCATTTCAAGATGCTATGATCTAAGAAGAGGTACAGTCACTGCTCTCCTGATTTGTGCTATGGATTTCAATCACTTTTTTCCACCTTGAAATGAAGACCAGGCTTCCCCTCTCTGTAACTGCATGCTGTAGTGTACTAGTGCTCCTCCTTGCCAGGGGACTGTGACCTGGGCCTCAGTTGACCCCCTTATGAGTGATAAAATAATCCTGCACCCAGTGGTCTATATGGGTCTATAATCTCCTTCTGACCAATTGTCTAACACCCTTACTGTCTGTTGATTGAAAGCTCCAAAAGTCACTATCACAGATTCAGTCATCCCTAAGGCCTGCTGCTGGTTTGCTTGGTCTTTCTTGCTGTTGGATTGCTGGAGCTCAGCTTATACTATAGGCCCTCATTCTTTCCTATGAGACAGACCTTTCCTGTTGATCTTCTAAGTTGTCTTGGGATGGAAATTTTTTCACCCTGTCATTTTGTTGGTTCTGCTGCTCCAGAATTCATTTTGAGGTATTATTTTAAAGTTGTTTGAAGGGGAATTTGGGAGAGTTCAGGTGAGTCCTTTCCTTTACTCTGTCTTCTTGGCTCTTCCCACTTTGATAGACTCAGGAACTCTGATGAACACAATTACCAACCACAATTCCAATGGGATCATGATGTAACATACTACCCACCTCCTGACACAGAGGTGAGGGACTCTGAGTGTAGATTGAAACATATGTTGGTAGCATGGCCAATGTGGAAATTCTTTTTGCTTGAATATACACACATGTAACAGAGATTTTGTTTTTCTTCCTTTTCTAATGTAGAAGAGAGATGAAAATATTTAAAGAAAAATATCTATTAGGTTGCTATCATTAAGATTATTAGTGTTTAAATCTTTAGAGGCAGCTACAATTGTTTTCCTCTTGCAAATAATTGTAATTTTGGGTGTGAAAGATTGTGAGGATCAGAGAAAATATCTAGTTCTCCATCTTGTTTAACATGTGACCTAGAAGTCCCATCTAGCTTTCTTTAAATTGCTTTTCAGTTCCTTTGCATCTTGAGAGGCAACACTGCTTATAATTTTCTACTATTCCCCTCTACAAAATTTTACAGACAAATTTTTATTCCAAACTGATATTCTCCTTGTTCTGCTTAAAAAGGAAATCAACTACTTAGCAATGATATTTTTAGGGTTTTTTGTTTCATTATGACAGATTTTTCACAGATTTCTATGCAAGAGTATTATAATCAGTAACAAGAATTGTTCTATCCTTCACTTTCCTTTTTCTGGAGTGTTGATGTTGTTTTAATTGCATCTTTTTTTCTTCTCTAAATTTTTAGTTTCTCTTCTAGTTTTGCAATCATTTTGATTTTTGTTCTAATAGTGGTCTGACTGTACACAGAGAGATGGTTGAAGAATGACTCATATCATCAAGAGTCATTTTCTTTCTGTCAAAATTTAATTGACTGCTTTTTTGTGTATTTGGTATTCTCCATTGCCAGTACTGAGAATAAAAAGGCAGAAAATATAGTCCCTGACCACAAGAAGCTTACTATACTTATTGGTAATGAGATACATCATGCTCTTAACAAGGTCCTTGATGGTGGTTCTTTATTGTATTGATTCCTCCAGGAATGTGGTAGGGTTTTTTGTTTGTTTGTTTTTATTATTTGCCATGGTAAGGGTAGTCCCAAAGGTTTTCACTTAGGTTCCCACATTATCATAGTTTGCATTTCTCTTATCTGGGAACCTACAGGAATTAGGTAAATTATGCAATTTAAAATAAATTATACCAGAGATCTGTTTCCTAAGGTTTAAACAGTAAGCTAACAGACTCATCTCCTTCAATAACCTTCTTCCAATTCAGAAAGACCTCCATCCAGAACTCAATATCCCATTCTTTCCTGAATGGAGACCTACCCTAAACCTCTGAGACTTGTCATGTTTGCCTGCCAGTTTAACATTGTTACCACCCTAATAGTGAACATCTACACTTGGCTGTCAGGTAACTGTATGTGGTCTGTCACCAATGTTTCCTGTAACAGTGGGGTGTGATGTGAGCTAAATTATTTTCGTTTTTGGCTTGAAACCATTAAAATATTTCCTGTATCTGCTCCTTTTTTCCCCAAACTATTTTTCCTTCTGAGAGTTAAAAACCAGCCTACCCTCTAGTTCTGTATATTTTTCACTAACTTATCCTGCTCCAGGCAGTAAACATCTTTTCAACACCTTTATCATCACTGAAGGATTGCTCTGCATCTCATAGTATTTTAGAGAACAGTTTTGTGAATTTGCCAGCTTTGTGTCATGACACAAGACTAGCCTTTCAACACAAAATGGGGAGATTCCCCTTTTCCTGCTTGTTCTTATAGCAAATACCTGCCTACAAATTGCTTTATTTGAATCATGCTTGAAGCTCCAAATGTGTCAGGTTAATCATCTTTGGGTTTCAGGGTTTTAGTAAAGGGAATTACAGCAACATTCACTACTGGAGGTCCGACACACCTGGACTTTAGGCAAAGCAAAAGGATATGGGATAGGAATGTGTGCAACATCAACTCTGTAGGCACAGGGGGTCCAAGGATTCCAGCTCTCCACTAGGGTCATCTTACCACCCCTGGCAGTATGCTACCACTGAACTATCAACCTACATACTACACACCCAATCTGGACCTCCAGACCTCAACCTCTGCATCTTGGACCCCCAAAATCCATGTACCCAGAGTTCAGGGAATTTGATCCACTGCAGAGTTCTGCCCTAGGGGCCAACCCAGTTGTTTAGTGACTGAATGGAATTAGCCCATTATATTCACTACTGGCTTTAGACACCTGGAGCATTTGACCTTCACATCCTATACTAGTTGTGTAACTCACACTACCTAGGTAGGTAAAAGAGTGCTGAAGTTAGCTATGTATATATTAGCAATTATTTTGGGCAAATCGTTTACTCATTGCCCAACTAGTACTTTAAACTATGTTACAAGTTGCGTCACAGGAAGCCCATATACCTACATTGTTCTCCAAGTAGGCCTTCCCTTTTAAAATGGAATCTTCTTAAAAGGATTGTGTGTTTCTCTAAGTATCTAGATTTATGGATCAGATAGATCTATGTCTGTGCATTCACCCATTCATTTATTGAGTTGCACTGGGAAATAATACACCCGTGCACACGGGTTTTCTGCCATGCAGATTTAAGGCAAAACGCATACTGGAGAGAATCTATACTCTGACAGTCTAGGGGAGGCGAGCTGTCATCACTGCCCCACGACGGCAGCGAGGGGACGCGGACAGGACGGCTTTTAGGAGGATCCGTTGGCACTCCCGGTCGCTCTCCCTGGTGACTAGGGCCGAAGTCTCACGCAGGAGGCAGTCAGCCCGCGGCCCAGAAGGGAGGTCACTAAAAAACAAGACGGAGACTGCGCAGAGGCTGCGCCTCCTCCCTCCGTCCCTTCCGGTTTTAACCCCGGTGAAAGCTCCGCCAGCGCTACGGCCCCCACACCCGGCTTCTGCGTGGAAGCGGAGGGACGAGGTCCTCACGTCAGAGGCTAAATTTCATTTCCTGCCCTGTCTCCGCCCTCACCGCCCACGCGTGGGGGGGGGGGGGGCGGGCCGGAACTCCATTTCCCGGAAGCCTTTACGCGCGTCCGCAGCCTCTAACTCCCAGCATGCAGCGGCCTCAGCCCTCCGTGGGGCTCCGCTGGTCTCCCGGCTCTCCTTCGGAAGGTCGCTGGTAGATGGAACGGCACCTGCGGCCTCTCGGTCAGCTGGCCCGCGCTGACGGCCTTGGCGGCCCCGCCGCTCGGCGACTCGAGTTCCTGGCTCCGCGCGCCGCTCCGAGCGGGGAGACCAGACATCCGAAGTGGGAACGAGGCACCGGGAGTGACGCCACGGCCAGCTAAGGGTTCGCCGTCTTCTGGAAAACACGCGTCACGGCCGCCATCGCCGGGACAGCTGCCTCAGCCAATAGATGGGGAGGGTCCTTCCGCGCGGGCGCGAAACCGGACCAATCACCGGCGACGAGCGGCGGGCTTTACCCGTCTGGTTCTATTTCCTGGTCTCTTCTGCAACACCTGATTCCCCGACCCTGGAGGTGAGTGGGATGGGGGCGGCGGCCCCTCCCTCATTCCGTCTGGTCTCCTCTGGCCGGAGTCTCGGGACGCCGAGGCCGGCCAGGCGGAGGAAGCTGCCGGCCCGGTGATCCCCGGGGAGGGAGAAGCCGCTGGGCGGGGCGGAGCTGCCGGTGCTGGACGGGGCCAGGCTGAGGGCAGCGGAGCGCGAGCTTGGGCTGGTCTCGGGCCGGTGGGGCGTCGGGAGCGCCGGGGGGAGACCCGGGAGCACCGCCGCGGTCGGGCCTGCGCCCTGAGCCGAAGCCGAACCCTGACATGCGCCGTGAGGCGCAGCCCCTTGGCGGCCGCTCCGGAGACCCCGGCATCCGCACGCCCCTCAGCCCAGGGGGCCCGGGAGTACCGGGAGAGGAAGGGACACAAAAGGGCCGGCCGGCGGCCGCTCTCGGCTTCCAGAGAAGGGGGAGGGAGCCTTGCGCCAGCCTTTGAGAGGGCATAGTGTGCGGGAATTTCCCCTCGAGGAGAGGGTTCATAGGTCAGGCAGAGCCACATGACTCATTGATTCTCCTAAACTGAAGTCACGTCCTGGTCTAATTGCAAGACATAGCTTGCAGACCTTCATTTCTTTACTATTAAAAGATATATTGAGATCAGTGAGACCTTAAGAAATTATACAATGAAGTCGTTTTGGGGTTTTTTTGGAATTTGAGAAGCGAGGAAATGACTTGTCCAAGACCACGCATAGATAGTTTGTGGTCAAGCTGGGACTTGAACTCCTAGACCAGCTCTTTTTGTGTCACGTTCCCCTGTGGCAGTCTTGTGAGGCTTACTTACCTCAGTAATTTATAACAGTTCAATATTGAAAGACATGCCCAATCTGCAAGGTTAAGTGATTACCCACCCCACTCCCATCCAAGTTCACGGAATGGACCCTCGGGCTAAAAACTAACAAGTGCAATCCCTTCTCTAGACCTTAGCTCCCAATAGGACTCTGGTCTTCGGACTTACAGTCTAATACCCTTTAACATTATTCTTTATTCTCATTGCTCCTAATTAAACCTCATTTGTCAGTCTTCATCTTGAGGACCCTCTCAAGTATTTGGCACCTAATGATGTTTTCTGTTGCCTTGATGGTGACATTACATTTTTTGATATCTTCGTTTCTACAGCCATTCCTTTTCTATATTTTTTGATGCCTTTCTTTCTATAAGTGTTAACTATGGTTCTGTCTTTTGCCTTCTCTAGCTCCAGAGCTACTTTTAAGCTACTTGAGGGTAGAGGGTAGAGCCTTTTGATTTTGAGGCATATATTAGCTACTTTAATATAATAGTACTTGTTGAATTCTTGGGTATTTTCTGTCTTCTTACTAAGGTAATTTTATTTACTTCTGTGGCTTCATTTGTCCTCTCTGCAGGCAATATTGAATTCTCCAACTCTTCTTTCCCTTAACATTTTTATCTGCCTTCTAGATTTTTCTCTTTCTAAATTTTCCATACTTAACATTTTTATCTGCCTTCTAGATTTTTCTATTTCAAAATTTTGTTAGCACATCAAGCTCAATAAATTGCAAACTGAACTCTGTTCTCCCTTAACCTTATTTTCTTGATTTCCTGTATCTGTCAGTATACCACCATTCATCCCAGTAACTTATCATAGCAATTTACAGAGTATCTTTGACTGTTTCTTTTCTGCCTCACATTTGGTCAGTTGCCAAGCCCTGTCATTCCTCCAAAATAACTGGTGAATTAATTCTTATAATTTATTGCAATGCTAGTTCGTCCGTAATATTGACTATTGCAATGATCTTCTAACAGCTTCTTCAGATGCCAGTATATCCCTACATAGGATTCCAGGTTAATGTTTCTAAAGCACAAATAATCTGATCTGTTCATTTTACTGCTCAAAAACTTTATGGCTTCTTATTGCCTACCAAGTAAAGTAAACAAAAAAGCTTTGTTCTTATATTTAAGACCTAACACAATTGAGCTTCAGTCTACCTTTCCAATCTTATCTGAGTGCTGTGTATTTTGCCATTATGTATTCTCCATTTGAGTCATGCTGAACTAGTTGCAGTCTCCCAGATTTACTCCCAAATTCCTTCTACCTCTATATCTTTGCTTCTTTTGTTCCCCTCAATGTCCAGTTTTTGACAGGTTAATTCATAGTTCAAGGTTTAATTTATAAATCCTGTCTCTGAATCATGCATTTGAAGATTGCATGAAAATATTACATTTCCTTTACCTAATCTCATAGCAGTTTATACATTCTACACTTTAGTGTATTGGAGAATATGGTCAGGAAGAAGACACAAAAGAGGTCAGAGGCTTGTAAACTACCTCAATCCTGCTATCCCATGAATACTTTTCTCAAGAAAAGATGCCATATATGGTGATCACTAAGTACCATCACAACAAAGTGAAGTTGACTTCATGTATTGGGAAACAACTAGTTACTAATATAAGAATTATTTTCAGATCAGTGGTATGTGTACTATAATTGATCAAAATCAATCTTAAATGTGAACATAGGGAATAACACTAAAAGAATTTTAGTCTGACCAACAAGTTGTTGACACTGAAAAATAAAAAGTGGATAAAGAAACAGATACTATTTAGCTTGTCACTCTTTTCTTAGAAGTTTGATAAAAAGCAGTCACCACAATGAGGAAACCAAAAAAAGCCAAGAAGCTACCTCAGCCAGCAGATACTCTACTTTTAGTGACATACGGCAGCTAAGGGAAGTGCTGATTAAGAACATAAATACATTCACAAAATATAATAAAGGGTGATAGAAGATTATGAGCTGTATCTCCTAAAATAGTACTAGAGTGAAGATAGGTGTGCAAAACGCATGATAGAGAATCAGTTAGATCAGCCCTGGAAGTAAGATGAGAAGATGAAAAAGATACATCGATTTCTTTACAGCAAACTATTTTCTCTTTCAGTAACATTGGGACCATCACATTTGGATATCTGTCTCATGTGCTGCATGAAAAAATCAGAAATAGTACTAAAGAAAACAGATAGGAAGACCAAGACCAGACTTCCATTTAGGACATGACAAGATTTTGGAGGATTGATTCTAAAGATCTCTGAAAAAGATCATAGGGGAAAAAAATAGACCAGGCATGATGGATTAAAGAACCTGTTTCAGAGTCAGGGAAACCTAGATTCAAGTGTTACATGTATCACATAGTGGTTGTGTGACTCTATACAGTTTCCTTATTGTTCTAGGCAATTCTGTGAGGCTATACATTGCAGAATAGTTACTGATCTTCTGTGGTAGAGGGAATTTCTTCTCTGGCAGTTTCCTACATGGAATCCTCTACAAAAAATTAGAGAAAAGTTTGTAAATAATATTGAGAACAACCTACATTAACATATGAGGAAGCAGAAGCAAGTAAGCTTTCGTAAATGAAATTCTTTAGAGACCACATCTTTATAGTCACACAATTGAGTGAAAGGTAGAAAAAAATACAAAATGTCTGTTATGTTACTGTAAAAAAAGCATTTGATTCAACTGATCCAAGTGCTACTTAAAAGTTCCCCAAGAAGATGTCTCCTATGTACATGTAAAAATCATGATTCCTTGAAAGACAATAGAAAGAAACTTTGTTCTCCATTATTTTTATCACGCCAGGCATAAAACTGGAAAATAAGCTCACTAAAGGTATTTGCCACTGTCATGAAAGACATCTGGTTTAGAATCCAAGTGGAAGGATACAAATGATGAAGTCCTCCAAATGCTCCAGTTTGCAAATAACATTGTTTCTATTTTATCAAGCCTCACAACATTGCAAAGCCTGAGATTCATAATTATTCAATAAAAAGAGTTTGACCTAACAGGAAAACAGAAACCAGATGGATAAAGAATGCTTATTCTCTAGACTGAAATCTGTGTAGCTGGTTGGAAAATACATTGAACCAATTCATTAGTACCGACGTTTTGGAGAAACACTTAAGATGGTCAGTAATTTAATTTTATTATCTGTCTACATATGTATCATCACTCTCCCACTAAGATTATAAATTCTTTGAGGATAAGGACTGTGCTTCATCTGGCACAGGGTAATAAACATATGGGACCTAATATTGGTTGAATTTCAAGTAGCACTGTGATCAACATTGGGTAGGTGATACTTGTAGCCCTGGTGAAGTGTTTTTCTCTCTCGATTCAACTCAAGACATAAATACATCATAAAGAATTACCTCTATTAGTTAATTGGCCTCTGTTATTAGAACCTCAAATCTTTTCTCTGACTTTTGAATTAAAATGAGGAAGTTAAGTTGATGTTTCAAAAGTTTGCCCATCTCTAATGGGCAAATTTGAATTATGCTTTTCCATAATTTCCCATTTTCCATGACTCTGCCAGATTCAGCTTTGCTTTCTGTTGTTGGGTTCTTTGTTCAGCTTTACTCTGGAGTTATGCGGGGCTATGATTCACAGGTTGGCAAAGGGGGTAAGATCTGTATAGCCCTAGGTGGTGCAATGCTGGGCCTAGAATCAGGAAGACCTGAATTTAAACCTGAACATATACTAGTTACGTGACCCCAGGCAAGTCACTGAGCTTCTCCTTGCCTCAGTTTCTTCAACTGTAAAATGGGGCTGATCATAGCACCTGTCTCCTAGTGTTGTTGTCAGGATCAAATGGGATAGCATTGGTACGATGATACACATGAGGTGCTCCATAAATGCTTGTTTTCGTGTTTCCTTTACATGGTCATATTGTCTTCTCTGTTTCCTTAGGGCTCTGTGTGACATAGTCGTCTAGCAGAAGTCAAGATCCTGTTTGAAAGGGCCTTCAGACAAGATACTTAATATATCGCTGAAATTGTGGAAAATCTGAGACTGACAATGGCTGCAGAAGCGGTCCTAACACCTCCAAAGCAGGCAGGGTCCCTTATACTGAAACTGGTGCCAGGCCCTAAAATGGGTCAGGATCCTCTCCAAGAATCTGCTGTTCCTCCCAAGACCATCCACCAGTTGGTACTGGAGCACTTCTTTACCTTTCTGCCAGAGAAGAACCAGTCCCCAAACCATAAGACTGGCAAGGAAGACACCATAATCTTAGTGAAGGATGTTACTTCAACTCTGCAGAACAGAGGTAAGAAACAGTTTTCTGAGGAGAAAGGGAGAATCTTACCCCAAAATGTGAGAGATGGGGAGCAATAGATATTCCTTTGCCTAGGAGAGTGGAGATTGTTTAATTAATTTTTCTTTCTTTCCTCCCTCTACCAAGTTTTAGTAATCACGAGAGTAATTATGTCCTTGAATAAAAGGGAGTATGAAGGTGATGGTCCCACTGAACTCAGCTTTGGTCACATCACATTTAAAGTAGTGAATGTAGAGAGTAGCTGGGAAGAGCAGGAGATTTAAAGTCAATTAATTTAAAGATGAGTTGAAAAAATTGAGGATATTTAGCCTAGAGAGAAAAGCCTTAGATGAGCCAAGTCTTGACACATGAAGAATTGTCATTAGACTGAAGTAGTGTCGGTGAGTAGAAGTTGAAGAGAGGCAACTTTAGGCTTCCATTTTTAATAACTGACGTTGCCCAAAATTGGAATGAGCAGCCTTGGAGATAGCAGCAGTTATTTTCTCTTACTGGAGATATTTAAGCAGAAGCTGGATGAACACTTTGGGGCTGGGGGAAAAGGTATAGAGTGCATTCATAATTTAGGTAAAGATTGAATTAGATGACCTTTGAAGACTCTGATTCCAATTTTTGTTGCCTTGGTTTCTAAAGAAGGGTGATGCTACTAAGTCTGATACAGAAGGGGAGGGGGCAGCTTAGCCCTAGGGACTGAGGGAGAATCTGAAGTCTGATCATTTGGAGTCTCAGTATTGTCTGTCATTACTGCTTTGTCTCCTCTCAGCTCATCCTGCTTCCTGGGTGACTATATTTCCCAAGGATAGGCGTGTCCATAAACGGGAGGTGGGGCCCCAGACCTTTCCATCGGAACTTCAGGTAAGCTGCACTAAAGTGGAATGCTCTTGAATGGAACCTTCTCTTTTCTTTTTGAGAACTTTTCTGCCCAGAAAACCTGATTCCAACAACTTTCATGTTTAGCGTTCAGGATGAAACTGAGTGGGCTTATGCTAGATATTCTTTGCAGGCTATTTCTTCACTGCTCCTACCCCTGGCTGCTTATTTTTATGTCTCTGATACATTTCCATCTATGCTATGTTGATAATAGTACTCAGAAGTTTGTTTTATTTCAATTATAGCTTTTTCCTTTTACCTTAATATCTCTCATCAAGGAAATTAGGACCATCTCAGAAAAAATAAGTACTAATTGAGAAGTCTGTCATTGTTTCAGGAACCTTTGGTATTTGAAGATCTAAATGTATATCACTCCCAAGAGGAGTATGTGGGCCTGGATCTTGCTCAGAGGTCCCCCTTCTCTAGGAATCATGGAGAGGAGGATGTTGGTGACATGGTCTTAGAAGGTAAGAATTTCTTAAATTTTGGGAGCTGTGGGGTATCATAACAGAAAGATACTTTAGAGACCATCTTGTCCAACCCCGTCAAGAAATTGAGACTCAGAAATAAAAAGACTTAACACCTGAGGTCCCCTTGCTAGTGTTAGACCTGAGACTAGAATTCAGACCTCCCAAATCAGTGCCTTTTCGTTATAACAACACAGTCTCCCTGAATCCTACGATACCTGAATAATTTCACCCTCAACTCTGTTTTGTGAAAGTATCATCTTTCTTTAGTTCTAGAGTCTTTGGAAGAGTATCTGCTTTACATTTGTGCACACAGTCCTTTTCACCCTCTACTCCCTCTAGAGGTCACAGTTGTTTAGAAGAGACATTTTCGGATGTGAGAAACTGTTGAGTTATTGTCCCCCTAGATGGAAATCATCCACTAACAGTTAACACTTTGGGTTGATATGTTACGGAATCGTATCAGAAATGCTAATGGTAACAAAAACTAATGGAAAATTTTAGGCAGACTGTTCCTAAGGACATCAGTTTGTGAACTCTGTGGTATCTGCAAGTTTACACATTATGATTAGATTAATTTACTGATACTCCATAAACTTTGGGAATCTTTTTCTTGAGCTCAGTTCTGCCTGTTTCATAACTTCTATTCCTTGGCATTAGTCCTTTCTGCAGCAACAAACAGGTGTACTACTTTTGTATAGTAACCCTTCGGTTCTATCAACATATTTTGTCTCTCTTTATTGGTCTCCTGGCTAAACGCCCTGCTTTCTTCAAGTTTCTGTTATGAGATGGTTTCTAGAACTCCCAGTCACTTTTCTTCAAACATGTTCTTATTTGTCAGTATCCTATTGAGGTACCTAGGCATGTGAACCAGTGTTCTAGAGGTTGGTTTAACATTGCAAGATATACTGGAAGTGTTTTTTACTACCTTCTGATGGAATCTGTGTTAATATTGTGTTTTAAAAAGTATTAGCACAATATACTGCTGGCTCTCACTCAACTTGTGGTGAACTAGAAGACTAAGAATGGGAATTAAAATCTAATTGACCTCAGGGAGTTCAAGTCACCAGGTCTGGTTACATTCTAAGATGCTAATCTAATGTGTAGATGTGATTTCTCCGTTACTATGTGCTAATCTTTGAAAAACCGTGGCGTAGGAGAGATGACAGAAGTGACAGAAGATTAGAGAAAAGTGAATGCTTTTTTTTTTTTTTTGGCTTTCTGAAGGGTTTCCCCTTCAGAAGTAGGTTGGTGAATTTGATTTCATTCCTAGAAAAATTATAGAACACTTTTATTGAAGGGATGTTTTGTGAGCATTCAGAAAAGGAGGCAATGATGATTCAACATTGCCTCCTCCTCCCAAACCGACCTAATTTCCTTTCTGACGAGATTACTGGACTAATAAGTAAAAACTGAATATACTTGCATTTTGGGAAGCAATTTGAAAAAGTTTTTCATGATACCTCCCACAGATAAGATGGAGAATATGAGCTAGGTAATAGTTTGGTTTTATATGTTAATCTGGGAGAGATAACTAACACAGTGAATGAGAGTCAAGATGCTAAAAAGACCTAGAATAGCAATTTCCAAACTTTTTGTTTTTAGGATCCCTTTACACGCTTAAAAACTATTGAGAATCCCTCCAGAAATAACTTTTGTTTATGTGGGTTATAGCTGTTGATATATACTATACTAAAAATTTAAATGTCTCAGTATTGTTATTAAAATAGTTTTCATTTTGTGGAAGTCCTGGAAGGATGTTGAGAGCCTCCAACATGTTTTATGCTTTGAGAACCTTTGTTCTAGAACTGTAGTCTGAATATAAAAATTGGAAGGATAAATGCAATTGAATTTTTTAATCCAAGTACAGAATAGAGAAGACATGACTAAAACTTCGTATGGAAAGAGATCTCAGATTTTTGGTGGACTGTTAAGTTCAACATGAGTTGAATATCTGATGTATTCTTAGGCTACATTAATGAAGGTATAGTATCCTTTTTTACCCCACCCTGATCAGACTATCTGTCTGGAGTATTAGATTCATTTTTAAGTGCTGTATTTTAGGAATAATATTGATAAGCTGGAATCCAGATATATGAGATGATAAGGAACCTGGAAACCATGCCTAAGAGGATGATTGAAGGAAACTTGGAGGGACATAATAGATTTTTTCATGTATCTCTCATGGGAAAGAGGTATTTGATTTATTTGATCCCAGAGGGCAGAATCTGAAGCAGTGTGTGGAAGTTGCTAAGAGACACGTTTTGGTTTCGTGTAAGTTAAAAACTTAAGAGCTATGTGAACTGCTACAGGAGACATTTTGAGTCCCCTTCATGGGAGATTTCAGGAATAAATTAGATGACTGCTTGTTAGTTCTATGATAGAGGATATTTCTGGTCATGTAGGAATAGATTTTCTCGAAGGTCTCTTCCAGATCTGAGAGTCTGCTTCTGTGAATGATGCAGTGTATGTTTGGACAAGTCTGGTTGTGCCATAGCTTTTTTATTGGGTAGTATTGTGAAGAAAGGAATTGAAAGGGTAAATTGACTGCCTGTCAAATAATGTCTTAGCTCCTTAACTTGGAATTCAAGACCTTTTACGTTATTCCTCCTTATTGTCCCAGTGTGCTTTTAATCAAGTCATTCAACTTACCATTCCTCCAAAATGTCTTAGACTTTTCCACTTCTGTGCCTTTGTTCATACCATGTTCTTCTTCAGCGTCTTTATGCACATCTCTGCCTTTTGATACTTTATCTGTCTTGGATGAGATTGTTCCTGTATGACCCCTTCCCTGATAATCCCCTGTCTGAAAGTGATCCCCTCCTCCTTTCAAGCCTCATGAAGCTTTGTACCTCTCTCAGTAAACTTTGATACTCAGAGGTCATAGAATTCTAGAAATAGAATTAGAATACAGTTGTCTTTATGTAGTATTTACTTACTTTTCCCCACAAGGTAATAAGCTTCTTGAAGTCAGAGACCGCTGTATTTTTCATCATTGTATCCTTTACATCGTCTGCACGTAATCTTTAATAAGTGTGGACTGAATTGAACCGATTAAGACTGAATGATAAGAGTAGTGTTATCAAATGATCCCTGGCAGGGTTTTGCACAGGAGATTCAGGAGAGAGACTAAAGGCAGGGAGTGTAGTGTGGTGACTGTTGTGATTTTTAAACCAGGTGGTGAACTGGACTAGCATGGTGACGGGATGCAGATGTAAAGGATGGGTTTGAAGGATGTCATTAAGGAAAACATCAATAGAACTTGATTTTTGGAAGGAAATGAAAAGAGTCAAAGATGCTGCTAAGGTTTGACTGTGATTGGAGTAGGAAAATGGTTCCTTTGACAGAAATAGGAAAATTAAGAAGAGGAGCTAGGTTAGGAAGAAAGGGTCAGTTCAGTTCAGCAAACATTAATTAGGCACCCACTGTGTACTGGGTATTAGGGATGTTGTTCTTTCTTTGTACTCAAATAGGACCATTAGCATCACGAAATTGGGGTCTGGGATACAAAGTCAAAGAATGAATCAACCTCTGACTTATATTCTGTTAAGAATTAAAACATGTCCATAGGTAAGTAAAACTTATGTAATTCCAAAAAATATAAGGCACTAATTTGCAGATTAAATTCATATTAAAAATGTAATTTTAAATTATTGTAAAATATCCAGGTCAGGATGCTCGGATGCCAGGTAGGCATTTGAATATCTACAGCTAGAATTGGGTAGTGAGATCAAAATTAGAGATGTAACTTTAACATTCATTTGTGTAGAGGTGATAGTTGAAATGGTGGAACTCAGTGGCATCATTGGAGAAGAAACTGTAGAGAAAAGAGTAAAAAGGCTAGAAACTGAGTCAGTGAGTACTGTCATGTTGAAAGAAGGTGGAGAACAACCAGTTGAGATAAAAAGAAAATCCAAGAATTTTTATCATTTTCTTCCAATCCTGACTTAGTAGGTGTTGGGATGTCATATCTGCCATCCAAAGCATTTACTGAGAGCTCCGTTCTTGTACAGATGCTCTTGCCCTCTGATAGAAACATGATGACCTGAGCTTAAAATGTTGAAGACATACAGGCAGAATGAAGACATTATACTAATTAATGTTTTTTCTAACATACTTACCTTGAGATTTAAATACTTGCTGGGTTTTAGAAGCAGGGGCTGGTACGTAATTGGGATAGAGGTCAAGAAGAGTAGCCTTACAGAGTTGTCATGAAGATTGTTTGATGAGAAAATGCTGGGAAAGTGCTTTGCACACCTTCAGGTGCTATTTGGATGTTGGTGATAATGTTATTTAAGTTCCAGGTTCACATTGGGCAACAGGTCTGAAGTCTTCTGTTTGGAGAGAGTTTGCTTTTGTTCATTTCTACAGGTTGCTATTTGATAAGCAATATAGACATTTGAATTGGTCTTGGTTTTTGAAGTGACTGGTAGAGTAAATTAATTTGTGGCCCCCTAAGCAACCTTTGTACATAGGCTCCTTCCAGCCTGCCATCCCCAGAAGCATCATCACTGTACTGTACATAGAGTCTCAGAATTGGAGTAGACATTAGAAACCATCTAATCCGACCTATTCCTTAACAGGGATCTTCTCTACATTCTCTAACAAGTAGTTGTCCAGCTCCTGCTTGAAGGTTTCTAGTGAGGGTAGACCAACTACTTCTCAACCCATTCTGTTTTTGAAAAGTTCCAATTGTTAGAAAATTTTTCCTTGCATCAAGCCTGTTACAATCTCTCCAACTTCATCCCCTTTTAAATTTTGCTTTTGGGGAAAACTCATTAAGCAAATCCTCTTTCTATCCCCATCTGCCTCCTAAGTAACAGAAAATCTGCTTCAATAATGGAATGCTTGACACATTACTCAATATATTTGGTAGGCATTCAGTAAATGATAGTCATACCTAACCCTTTGATGCATGGCTTTTTCAACTGAGATCTCCATCTTCAATGGTAGGAGAGCCACATTCAGTTCAGGATGTGTTGTTAATTTTTTGGTTTTTAGGGGGAGGGAGAGTTAGATTGGTTAGCCTTGCTCCATAAGTTCCTGCCCTTTTCCTCTATGATTATTAGGTGAGAACTGTATCTAACCTATTTCAAGTAGTTGAGGAAATGGTTGATAACATCTTTCTCCCTGATTTCTTGTTCCAAAGCAACCAGAATGTTTTAAGATGCCTAACTGTGGCACAAGACTAGAAGGCAGATAGCTAAGAGGGTATGTGAGAGATCTTAAGAGTATGTGGGGAAAACAAGGATTTTTGTGAATCAGTGAGAGTCAGCAGCATGGTATGATAGCCATAAAGGGTAATGCAATTTAAGCTATGTGAATGAGATCTAGTGGCCAAGAGGAGGGAAGTAATGGTCCTGGTCAGACCACCTCTATAGTAGTATGCTCATTTCTGACTCATATTTTAGGAGTCTTCTTAAGCAGCAGTATATGCAGAAGTGGGTGACCATGTTGATAGTAAGGGGATTAGAAACCATACTGTATGAAGACTGCTTTGGAGAGCTGGGTCTATTTAATGTAGAGAACACTTGGGGAACATGAGTTTGTATAACTAGAGTTGTGGTTTGTTTTTTTTTTTGTCTCCAACCTCCCTTTTTTGTTTTTTAAATTCTTTTCATTAACAACTGATTTTCCCTTTCACATTGGTCATGTCCAAAAATACATATGTCTCATTCAATCCCATCTCTTCTGTCAGGAAAATTCATAGCATGGTTCATCGTTGGGAACTCTGCTTGGTCATTGTGTTGGTCAGAATTCTTAAATCTCTTACAGTTGTTTGTTTTTACAGTGTTGTTGTTATTGTGTAAGTTTTTCTACTTGTCCTACTCATTCCTCTTTCCAGGTGTCACTGAAACCATCTCTTCACTTTTTATGACAGAATAATATTCTGTCACATCTATCCACAATTTGTTCAACCATTCCCCAGTTAATGGGCACTCCTTAGTTTCATGTTTTTTGTTACTACAAAACGAATTTTTATAAATATGTTTGTACATGTGAATCCTTTTCCTTTTTTTCTTTTCTTCAAGGCATTGTCCTGCTAGTGTTACTGTTACTAACTCAAAGAGTATAGACAAATTAGTGGCTTTGGGGATATAGTTCACAATTGTTTTTCAGAATGGCTACACCAATTCATAGCTCAATAAACAGTGTATCAATGTGCCTGTCTTCCTACATCACCAACATCTGACATTTTCCACTTTTGTCTATTTGGCCAATTTTATAGCTATGAGGAAAAGCCCTCAGAATTACTTTAGTTTCCATTCCTCTAATCATTAGTGATTTGGATCATTTTTTATATAATTGTGGTAACTTGGATTTCTCCCTATGAGAACTGTCTATTCATTTGCTTTGATCGTTATTAATTGGCCTGTGACTCTTATAAATTGGCATCAGCCTTGGAAAGGAGACCTTAAACTTGCTGCAAATATTTTTCGCATTTACCTGCTTCTTTTTGGAAAAAATTAAATTTCAGGCAGCTCGGTGGCGCAGTGGATAGAGCACCCGCTCTCCAGTCAGGAGGACCTGAGTTCAAATAGGACCCAGATATCTGACATATTTACTAGTTCTGTGACCCTGGACAAGTCACTTTGCCCCTCACCAAAAGAAAAATTTCTTTTTTTTTTTTAAAGGATTAAGCATTTATTTTTTCACTTTCTCCTCCCTATTAGGGAAAAAAAACCATTGTAACAAGTAAGCATAGTCAGGCAATAAAACAAATTCCCAAATGTCTAAAAATATCTTTTTTCATTTTGTTTATTATTAGTCCATCCACCTCTATGTCTGGAGGGGAGTGGCATTCATCATTAATTCTCAATCAAATAGTTGATCATTTCATTGATTAGATTGAATTCTTCCCGGGTTTCACAGAAGCAGTCTTCTCTTATAGTACAACAGTATTCCATCAATTCATATACTTAATCTTTTCAGTCACTCCCCAGCTGATGGTCATTTCCTCAGTTTCCAGTTCTTTGCCATTACAAAAAAGCTGTTATAAAGAGGACCTTTTTATATGATCTCTTTTGGGAGTATAGTTTCTGTAGTGGTATTGCATCAAAGGGTATGCATAGCTTAGCAACTTGATGGTCACAGTTCCAAATTGTTTTCTATAATAACTGTGGAGAGTAGCCCAAGTAGTACATCAGTGTGCCTGTTTTCATTCAGTCTCTTCAGCATTTATTGTTTTCCTTTGTTGTTGCCTTTGTTGATGTGAAGGGCCTGAAGGTGAACATCAGAATTGTTTTCATTTGCATTTTCCTAATTATTAGTGATTTGGAGCGTTTTTTAAAATGTGGCTGCTGATAGCTTGGATTTCTTCCCCTGAAAGGGAAGAAATTCCTAACCTTTAACCATTTAATAAGGCAATGGCTTATATAAATTTAAATTATTTCCTTACATATGTGTTAGAAATGAGATCCTTATCAGAGAAGCTTTCTGCAAATATTTTTTTACCAGTTAACTGTTTCCATTCAAATATCTCCTTTCATTGGATCAATTGTGCAAAAACCTTTCAATTTTTGTATTTTATATTACATCATGTGATCCTTTCTATCCCTTATTTAGTTGTAAATTCTTCTCCTAGCCTTAGGTCCAAGAGAATTTTTTTCCTTGATCCTATAATTTTATAAATGATATCCCTCTTTATTTTTAAATCATGTACTCATTTGGTACTTAGGTTGCTATATGGTGTGAGATGTTGGTTTGTATCTAGCTTCTCTTGTTCTGCCTTCTAGTTTTTCCAGCACTTTTTGTCAAAATAATTATTTAGTTTTTGTCAAATAATTATTTAGTTCTTACCCTAGTAAGAACTGGTTTCTGGATTTATCAAAAACTAGATCACTGTATTCATTTGCTTCCATATGTTATATAACTTAATCTGTTCTGTTGATCATCCTTTCTCTTAATCAGTACCAGAACAACCCTTTCCCTTCTAGCTTTGAAATGAAAGGCATCGGTTAGTCCAGATTTAAAGTGAGACTTGTGCTCCACACCGTGGTGATTTGAAAGATTGGCTCCAGGATGGTCCAGAAAGGAAGAATTTATTTATTACATGCTTACTGTGTGACAGGCGCTGAGCTAAGTGCTTCACAAATACCTCATCTGATCCTTCCAACAACCCTGGAAAGTAGATTCTGTTACTCTCATTTTACTGAGGAAATTGAGCTAGATAGTTTAACTGACTTACCCAAAGTCACACAGTTTGTAAGTATCTGAGGCCAAATTTGAACTCCGGTCTTCTGTCCTCTATACCGGGGCTTCTTAAAGTTTTTCTACTTGTGACCCCTTCGTTGCTTCTTAAACTTATTTTTTTTAACCCAAATTTAAGACATTAAGGTCCTTTTTGATACTAATTCTTTTTTCCATTGTGTTGGCCATTCCTTCTAGCTTCGCGCAAATTTAATGACACCGATAACACTTATACCTTCATCCAAGTAATTGTTAAAAATGTTGAATAGTATAAAGCTGGGTGTAAATCTCTGGTTCTTTCCCTTAGGAACTCTGTTCCAAAATGACATGAACTTATTGTGACTGCTTTTTTGATTCTCTTGTTAAACAAGTAGTAACTAACAACTATACTATTATCTAATAACTAGATAATCTATGTCTCTGCATCCTGTCTACAAAGATAGCATGAGAGTTTACTGAAATTGAAGTATTCTACGCTTATATAGTGTTCCTCCAATTTCCCAGAGTAATAACCGTATCAGAAAAAGGAAATGAAGTTAAACTGGCATGATCCATTCTTGAAGAGCCCATCTTGGCTCTTACTGATTACCACTCTCCCTTTCTCAATACTCAGAACCATCCCTTTAATAATGCTTTCTAGAAATTTGTCAGGAATTAAGCCAAGGTCATTGCTTTTTGCTTATGCATTCCATTTTCTTCCCTCTTTTTGAAAATTGAGATATTTGTTCTGCTGGAATATCACTTTTATTTTGTACAAGTTATGCAGTGGAAAAGCTCTGGATTTAGAGTCAGAGCACCAGAGTTAAAATCCTGGTTACTCCCTGGATGACCTTCTGCAAGTCTTTTAACCTCTCAGGCCACACCTCTCTCCCATCTCTAAATGAGGGTACTACAGTAGAGAACTTATGAGTTCACTTTCAGCTCTAAAATCTGTGATCTGTAGGGAAGTCCTCTTCCTTTTGGATTGTCTTTGAAATGTTCTCCATTATAGTGGCTGACCTCTGGTTAGCATGTCTTCCTGCTTTGTTCTTCATTCGATGTTCGTGATCAGAGGATCATCAAACAAAGCTATGTCTTTGTCTTAACTTAAAGGAAATTTTGTATAAATTTCATATTTCCAGAGGAGGTAATTTGTTAGAGGAGAATCCTTTAAGGAAATATTTTGTTCTACCATAGTCAAACAATAAACACTATATATAAACAATATAACAATGTTATATTCATTACACCTCTAGTCAGTTTTGTGAAGACTAGGGATATGGTCTGTCTGACTGTAGGGAATGAATTATAGAGGCCTGCCCTGATCTCTTAAACCTTCATCAAAGATGTTCTCAAAGTGTGTAGATTATTCTCAAGGGAAATGTTATGAGAGAGTTGCTATATATCAGTCGGTAATGATTTATATTGTCTTTTTTTTAGGAGGGGTAATGAAAAGGATTGAATTTTTCTCCCAAGTCTTTGGTATTCTTCCCTCTTTTGTGTGTCATAAAAATTTATTCTTTACGGATGTTTTTTCAGATTTTACAGATCTCTTTTATGGTCTGTTGTTGCTGATTTTGTCATTAAGTGCCCTTGTGATAACTACTTAGTTGGGTCTCAAAACATGCTTTCTTCAAAGTGATTTTTCCCTCTGCTACTTCTTATTGTTTTATGAAATGATGGTAATGCTGTTAATCTTCCACTAGTATATTTTGCAGATTAATGTATCTTCTCAGTTGCAGTTTCCTGTCTGCCATATTTATCTCTGTTTGAAAAAGAAATCTAGAGTTTCTTAGCTAAGGAAGTTTGTCTGTTTCTAGGTTTTTCTTGTTGCAATTGATTTACATCAGCTCAACTTATTTGGAAAGTGGTGACAGTCTGTCAGTGACAGTTTTTTTATCCATTTTTGTATTTTGGTATCAACAGCTTCATTCAGAACATCAGACAGGAGTTGCCTCAATTGTATGCCACATCTCATTTTTATTCTAACTTGGAAGCGATTTTGGTCTTTGCTTTAACGAGTCAGTGATCTGTCTGATTGTACTCACATAGCTAATCCTGAAATGAGTTCCCACATCTGTAATCAAAAAACAAACACTTCTTTGGGGCTTGCCAAGTTGAGTATTTCTAACTTTTCTCGAGGAAAGGATTTGTAATATTTAGAGATAAGACTTACTGTGGTCTACTGGTCTTTGACTTTTCTTGTTTTTTACTCCTGAATCATATTTTTCCAATTTATTTTTCATTTTCTTCCCCTATATGTTTGCTTTGAAGTTACTTAGGATTCCTCATTGCTTTGAAGTTACTTAGTATTAAATGTCCATGCAGATTTAATTTGGAGAGTCCTGATTGAATTCTTAATAGAATTTCTCTATCTTTTAATCTTCTGCAGTGAATATTGGTACATAAACTGAAATTATTTTCTTGGTGGTTGAAAACATCTGTTGTTCCTAAGGTCTTCACTTTCTTGCCAACGATTTTATAAGCCCTTATAACGCTTTGTAGTAGGATTCCTTTTGGCGACGTGTCCCCACTTGATTTATCAGAGTTGTATAGTGGGTTACCAACTTTGAAAGTCTCAGCAAATTCTCTATCACATTCTGAACATGGTCTCTGAGGAACTCTCTGCCTTGTCCGTTGTAAAAAGTCAAATCAAATAGCTGCCTTAGTATATCCCTAAGCAGAGTGTCATAAACTCTTACTATTTCTTCTTCCTCTGACCTTTCCTGGATGACTTAGCTCCATTTGTAGCTTTGGGATCCATCTGAACATTCCATTCTTTTAACGAATTCATCTGATTACTCTGTAAAATAGAATGAAAAACTACGTTGTACTTTATGCACATGTATTCCTTGGCATTAACAGAAGGCGAGCAGCCTGGTGATCACTTTAGAATTTCCTTTGCTCTTGTGTTACAAGTGAAAATTTCTGCCTTGTTGGTTGCACCTATGACAGATTTACCTGAAGAACTACTGTAGCAAACAACCTGTTAGCCATGTTTGTTCATTTTGTCTTCATAAATTTTAAATTAGGAAAATTTAAGGAATCCTAGGCAGAAGTCCTACAACTAGCTCTATAGATGGAAAAATTTCCTACAAGATTCATTAACCCCTACCCTCTTGACAAGAATAAGAACTGGGAATAAACAGTAAAGGGATAATCACAAGATGATAACATCAGTTTAATACAGTATGGGGAAAAAAACTTTTCCCTCTGCCTTTCTTATAAAACATGGATTCCAGATCTCCAAACCTAGAGATTACTAACATTGAAGCTCCTCAAGGATAAAAATTGTCTTCTATAACTTTTCTTTAAAATAAAAAGTTTTCTTTAAAGCTTTACCATGAACATCAGTGCATCCAACTAAGATGGCTTAGTAATGCTAATTTCATTTCATTGCATAAAGTACAGTAGTTTTCAGTAATTATCTCTAAGTTCTCAGGAGTATTTGTTTCCTTTCTGTTCTTCAGTGCTCTGTACTATATAAGTATCAATATGTGCTTGTTGAATAAATTAATGGTGACAAATGAGATGAAGAAAAATCTGCAAATTCTCTCGATCTCTTTCTGATCTTGGTCAGGGTAATTTTTTTTTCTAGTTTTTCACTCAGATTAAGTAATGAAGTGCTGTATAAATTTAGCTATTATTATTTTCAGCCCTCAGGTTTCCCACAAGTCCTGATAGAGGTCCTTGATTTGTAGTCTTCAAGTCAGTAACAACCTAGGGCATATATTTTGGTATTTCCTCTTATATTTTTTCCACTAAGCTTAAGAGGATATATTATGTGAATTCTATCTTTGTCTCAACAGTAGATTGCAGTGAGAGTAAGGAAGATGATCATCAGCCAGAAAATCCAGAGGATGTAGAACATCATGAAATGTCATCAGGTTACTGCGAAAGGGATGGTTCCCAGATTTTTAAGCAGGCAAAAGACTATGAGAAGCATCCAGAGAGCCATGAAGAAAAAAGACTAAATACCTCAATCCCACAAGAAAAGAGATTTAAAAGTCTTTTAATTACTGTTGAAAATGATGCCCCATTAGAGGACCTTTCAAAATATGTGGACATGAGTATTCTTGCACTTTCTCAGAATCGAAGAACACGAAGATTCTATACGTGTCCACAATGTGGAAAACATTTTACTGAAAGTTCTTACCTTATTTCCCATCAGAGAACACATACTGGAGAAAAACCTTATGATTGTATTCACTGTGGGAAAAGCTTCAATCATAAAACAAATCTTAATAAACATGAACGAATTCACACTGGAGAGAAACCATATACATGCTCTCAGTGTGGAAAAAACTTTCGTCAGAACTCTCACCGGAGTCGCCATGAAGTAATTCATGTGAAGGAAAAACTCCTTAAATGTCAAGAATGTGGGAAAAGCTTCTTAGGAGATGAAGAATTCTTGCTTCATCAAGAAACCCATGAAGAAGAGAGGCCCTATAGATGCGGTAGATGTGGGAGAAGATTTAGTCGACAATCAAACTGTACCAGACATGAAAAAGCTCACTTCATACCTAAACCACAAAAGCAGGTGTTGTCGAGTTAATCATTCAGACCTTGTTTACCTTGATATGATTCTCCCTGTGGTGACCCTCTAAATACTAAGAATGTAAGAAAAATTATATGAAATTGAACTCACAAAGTGAAATTTTGTTAATAGTCCAGATGAGATAAATATCCAACCATTACAGCTCAGGCATTATTTACTCTTTGAAGAATGTATAAGGAAAAAAAAACTGTATGAATGGGCCAAGCCTTTGTAGACTAAGGACTAAAGATAATTTCCATTTAAAGCAATGCAAAGAGAACTGTAACGTCTCCAAATCTCTCTTTCAAGGAAAACCTTCCTTTGTATTTTTCTGTGTATCTACAGATTTCTCTTAGGAGTGACCAGAGCGAAGGCTTAGTATGAACCTGTTACTAATGTAGTTGTATTCTGCTTTCCTCTACATGAAAATCGGCTTTAAAATATGGCAATATAAAAATGAATCAAATATAATGGACACATGCTATATACTTGTCAAAGTCTTGGATATAGTGAACCAGCAACTCTTATTAAGTCTGTTAAATAAGTAAATGACTAAAACCTTGAAATTCTAAAAGGAAAATTTCACTTTCGACAAAGAACTACCATGGATTAATGTAAAGGGTCTACAAAGTGGATCATTCTCGTTTGGATTACACCTAAGTGCAGTTTCTGGTCCTGTATAGCTTTTACCATTTCAGTACAATATTTGTATTCTGTGACTTATTTTGAATATTCATGTTTTATCAGGAAAATGCCATTTTTCTTCTGATGTGATTAAAAAAAAGTTTTCTGCATTCTTATTTTCGTCTGTAACAGGTCTTTTCTTTTCCTATTAGCACCCATCTCAGTATTTCGTTATGGAAATTGAACTGATAATGATACACAGCAATTTAGTATACAAAAAGAAGTTCACGTGTAATGGGAAAACACCTTGGAATACTGATAGTTGGTCCTTAGTGTTAACCTTTGTATGAGAAGTTGTGAGTGTATACATGATTCAATCCAGTAAATATTTATTGAGCACTTACTACATGCAAGATACTGTCCTAGGTACTGGGGATATAAAGACAAACTAAAACCAAGACAGTCTGCCCTCACAGAATCTTTATTCTATTGGGGGATACAGCATGTATATAAATATGTAAAAACAGGGTTATTTGAGAAGTGAGAGAACACTAAATTTAGAGGGTGATCAAGGAAGACTGTAGAGATAGAGAATTTGGCCCCTAACCTGAGTTTTAAGGAAAGATCAGGAATCTGATAAGCAAAGGTGAAGAAGGAAAACTTTCCTGACATAGGATACAGTTTGTACAAAGGTACAGAAAGAAAAGATAGAGCCCCCTGTCATCTAGTTTGTTGGAAAGGTCAGTTGGGACCAGAGTGAAGGAACTTCAACACCAAGCTGAAGAGCTTTTTTTTTTTTCTTTTTTGGCATGAGACATTAGGACATCCATTAAAGGGTTTTGAGTAGGGAAGTAACATAGACTTATTTTAGGAATATTATTTTGGCAGCTTTGTGAATGATAGATGCAAAAAAGCAGAAACCAGGAAACCAATTAAAAGTCTTTTAGAATACTTTGGAAAAGGGGTGGTTAGGACCCTGAATTTGAGAAGTTTAGATGGAGATGACCAAGTAGAAATTGATGTGACAAGTTCAAAAAAGAAATTAGGTGAGATGTATTCATTTGGGTGATTTGAACACATGATAATTAAACTCCTGGAACCTGATGAGACTGTTAAAAGGGAGATAAAAGAAAGTAGGGTGTTGGACACTGCCTTAGGTGATATCCAGCTTAACTTCAATCTTACTTCCCTAATGCATTCAAATTTCCCCTGTCCATAAAAAAGTCTCACTTCATCCCACCATCTTGGCTAGATATCATTCTCTATCCTTCCATTTTCAGCAAAACTTTCTGAAAAAGCAGTCTATATTTAATACTTTTCTTTCTGTCTTCTTTGTAATATGACTTGTAACCTTCCCTAACTCACCAGTGATCTCTTAATTGCCAAATAGCCTCTTCTCAAATTCTAATCCTTCTTGATCTTTCTGCATTTGACACTTGACCACTTCTGGATACTTTTTTCTCTCCAGTTTTTCATGATACAGCTCTCTTTGATTCTCTTAACCACTCCTCAGTTTTCTTTGCTGGATTATCATCTGTGTCAAGACCACTAAGTCTGGGTATCTTCCAAGCTGTGTTGTGGACTTTCCATTTCCTTTATACCATATTTCATCTGGTGACTTCATCAGTTCCTATGGGTTTCGTTATTATCTCTATACATATTACTGTCTGATTCTAAACCTAGCCTATTCACTAATTCCACATCACAAACTGCCTGTTAAACATTTCAAACCGAATGTCCTGTAGGCATCTCAAACTTAATATTTCCAAAACATTTCATTATTTTTCCCCCTTCCTGTGAGCAAACATGCCCCTTTTCCAGGTTTCTTTATTGCTGTCAAAGGTATCACCATCTTTCAGTCACCTAAGTTCACAAACTTAAGTCCTTCCCCTTATTAATATTCAGTCAGTTGTCAACATCTTGTCATTTCTAGGTCTGTAAAATCTCCAGCATCCTTACGCTTTTGTCCACTTTCCACCACCCTAGTTCAAGCTTTGATCCAATTCATTCTTCACAAATGCCATTGATTATCCTAAAGTATAGGTCTAATCAAGTCACCTCTAGCCCTAGTAAACTCCATTGACTTCCTTTCTTCCTATAGGATCAAATATAAACTAATTGATATCTAACATTTTTTTATAAAAATTATTTTCAGTTTTTTGCATTTCACTTCCATAAATTTTAGATTTTTCTTCCCCTCTCCCATCCTTCTCTGAGACAGCCTGCAGCCTTATATGGGTTCTACACATACATTCTTACTAAATTCATGATATTTAACATTTTTTACAACCTGACCCCTTCCTGCCTTCTTATAAATTATTCCCCTCTCTTATGTTCTATCCATATTCTGCCTCACAATGCTCTGTTCCCTGTCTTTGTGTCTTGATACTGGCTGAGTCTACTACCTGGAATGCTATCCCTCCTCAACCCTGCTTTTTGGAGTCTTTGGTTTCCTTCAGGACATAGCTCAAATATTATCTTCTGTGCAAGGCCTTTCCTGATTGCCCTAGGTGCTAGTGCCTTCTCTTCCAAGATTATCTTGTACACACTATCTCCCCCAATAGAATAAAAAAAACCCTTGACTGCAGGGACTGTTTTGCTTTTTTCTTTGTAACCTCACCACCTGGTTCATTATAGGTATTCAAAAAATTTTCAATTAACAATCAATCAATAAGTATTTATTGAATACTTATTGATTGATTGTTAATTGAAAATTTTTAAAAGATAGCAATGCACTAAAAATTGGGAGAGTTAATATTCCTCTTATAACTTGACAAATGTACCCAAGATAAATATAAAGATTATTACTGAGTTGAATAAATTAATTGGAAAATCTACTTAAATTTCTGATAAAGATGGCTTTGTGAAAGATTTAGCCAAACGCAGCTTCCCTGGAAAATATCCCAGAAAAGATTAAAGATAATGTCATAAAGCAAAGATTTGATAAGATCAGAGAAAAACTAGTAAGCTCCTCTCCAGTCCAGGACTACAAAAGAAGATGACACAGAATGTTCTTGAAACCAGTGGAATCTCTGTACCATCAGAGCTGCAGCAGAGTACAAAACCAGCACTCAGTAGGTGACTTCCCCAGGTGAAGGGGCAGAGGTGCATGGGAAGCATATGCTATAGGGTCCTCTAGGATACCTGAAACCAGCTCCATCTCCAGTGACCTGTTTGAGAGGGTAAAAACACCTCTTAGTTCTTGCTCAAGGAGATTAAATAAGGCAAATGCTTATACTGCAGAATCCTTGGGGTCTGAAGCAATAATTTCTGATGCTGGATTAAGACTGACCTGGGCCATATTAGGATAAAAAGTGAGATCCTAGTAGGTGGCTGGGAAAGGAGACAAATGAGATAGAGGCAGACATACATATTGGGTCAGGGATTGAGGCTGAAGACTGAGCTTGGTCCTTTCTTTAGACTGGGCTCCTTTGTCTGAAGCCAGGTTTGCAAAAGGAAGACAAGTTGCAGTGTTGTAAGAAGGAAAAACAAAAACCACATGGAGAACTATAGCAGGGAAATGGCCATGGTGTTGTTACTGCATCAAAGCACCTTGGCATGTTCACCTCCTCCAAGAATGTGGGTAAGGGTAGAGCTTGCTCCTGATATTGAATTCCAATCTAAGAAGTGAAGCTAAAGACATGAGTAAACAGGAGAAATACTGTAGAATGTATTTACAATGAAGAAATACTGTAGAATGAGGAAGATACCAGATTAGTCACTTTCCCCAGTTCCCTTTAACTGTCTAATACTCCCACCAAAAAAGAATTATGCCCAAGTGTCTAACAATTATAGTTGCATAAACAGAACAAGGAAAACCCTGATCAAGTAAAAATACTTATGAATTTACACTAGAGAACTCATGTATTTAAAGCAATAACTCAATTGCCTTTTCCCCACCAGCACCCAAACTTGTGATAGAGACACAGGCCAACATACAGACTGGTACTGGGGGATCATTAGGAGACTTCCCTCCCTCCATTGTAGGGATCATTAGCACACTTTCTTTGTTTTCTGAAATAAGAGGCAGACTGACAATGCAGCTTTAGGAGATGGTAGGAAAGTACTAAAAGTGCAAAACATTTTGACTGGAGCCTAGCCCTAGGAAAGGGAACTTGTCTTGGACTGCAAGCACTCTTTCCTGAACATCCTCTTCCCCTTTGCTCCATCCCACAAAAATGAGTAGATAATACAGTCCATCTGAAGAAGGAAAGGAGAGCCCAGAGAGGAATTAGGTGAGAGAGTCAGTTCTGCCCTACCAAGATATATACTCAGGGTAGGGAAACAGGCTGGCAAAACCTATATCTCCTGATATTTAGGGGCAGAGGCAGCCTTGTGACTTTGCAAAAGGTGAAGCTTGAAAAAGCGATGGATGGAGGGAGGTGGAAACTTTTTAAAAAATGAAATATTATAGAAAATCCCTTAATAAAAACTTGAGAGCACTAGCAAATAAATTGGCTTAGAGTATCTTAAGCCAGAAGGAAGGATGAATACTAAATCCTGAAAGAAGAGTAAACAAATGCCTGTCAAAATGCAAAATTTTGTGGGCTTACATGAGAGCATGGAACAAGAAGAAACTAGTACAGTGGATAGAGTGCTGGGCCTGGAAACAGGAAGATCTGAGTTCAAATCCAACCTCAGACACTTAGCTAGCTATATGACCCTTGGCAAGTCATTTAAACTGTGCCTCAGTTTTCTTAACTATAAAATAGGAATAAAAATAGCACCTATGTTAGAGTTGTTGTGAAGTTAAAAATGAAATAATGCCAGTAAAGCACCTAAGAAATTAAGAGTAAGTATAGTTCAGAATTTATAGCTCTAAGTGAAGAATTTAGATACTAAGCAGTTTAGAAAATGTTGAATTCAGGATTAGGAGTCTAAAGAAGGGAAAGAGATTATACCAATTGAAAACAAAACAAAAACTGGAGCAGAAGATAATCTGGCATAAAAGATGTAAAAGGCAGCAATGTAAAATACACAGTAATGTGATTTGACCTAGAAGAAAGGATGCATAGCAATAACTTAAGTATCAAAGCTCTCCCAAAGGAACATAACAAAAAATGAACACCACCATGTAGCAAATAATGCAAGAAAACTTCGAGAATTTTTAAATGCAGAAAATAAAAACATCAATTTCCAGAATCAGCTTATCTTCAGAAAAAATATTTGTGTTTTAAACTCCAAGTCAGTGATTAAATTTAATAATTTCCATTACTAACAGCAAATCCTTCAAATAGAAGAAATATATTTATAAAGAAAAGAAAATTTGAATGACACAGGATTATTCAACAGGCACAAGAAATTGCTGAAGAGAATGGAATAACATATTCTGAAAAAGCAAAGGAACTCAAGCTCCAAATGCAAAGCAATATACTTCGTGATACTGAACTTACCAATAAAAAGAATTAAACATCCAACAAAAAAGGGGGGCACTTAAAGAGTTTCTGGAGAAAAAAAATTAAACAAGATATTCAATTTACAAATGGCCCAAACTATAGAAGCAAAAGGAATATGATGGGCTAAGAGAGCCAAAGAAGAATGGAGTAACTCTGCAAAAAAAGAGAGTTCACCACAAATATAAGTAATGCCTCAGAAGAAGGAATCATGTGGCCAGAAGGATTCAAGACATATAAAGTAAGACATTTGAAAAAGTGAAATTAGATCTATTGAAGAAAAAAGTAGGAAGAAACAGCTTAGGACTCCCACCATTCCTCACTGCCTTTGAGTACAGTCGTCTTTTACTATTACCTGATGGTTTTCCCTGCTTTTCTTACCAGTGCGCTCTTGGTATCCAGGAGGCAGACACAGAGGTAGCCTTACTGAGGAGGAGTGACTGGTGAATTCCCATGGAGGTAAAAGTGTTTTGGAGCGGGGCTATGGATGGATCAGATCAGTGTGCAACCATGATGGGGGTGAGGGGTAGGGGTGGGTTTCTGGCAGGCAGAGAATGACAGTATCTTCTGTTACTTTGCCCTCCAATCTTAGCACCTGTCCAGAGCACTAGTGCACTGATCACCAGGTCACCCCCTCCTGTGGTCTTGCCATATTATTTTACAAACAGTCTTGTCAGCCTTTGTCAACGTATATTCCTCCTTTATATTGTAAGCTTGGCCACAATAAGTTGCCAGAGATATTTTCAACTAAGGATTTGGTTTCTGGTTGGTGAAACTGGATGTGAAAACCAAGTTCTGTAACAGAGTGAAATTGTCATCTTTCGTTTCACCTAGTACAGACACTAGAAAAGTTAATGGGACCAAAGGTACAGTTAAATTAGAGACCAAATATAAATGGTGTGAGCATGGTCTTTCACAAAAAAAAAAAAAAATTGGAACATTGATTACACTGGGAACTTAAATTGCGATTGAAGATTAGATTTGCCAAGGTTTGAAGCTGACGTTTAACAGTACCTTTTCACCAAATAGTTAAGAAAAGTGGCAAAAATAAATCTGCTCACAAATAGAAATACACCAACCTTGACTGTAATATTGACTTTGGTTTTTGCTGGACCTACAATTCAGATCATCTGTTTTTGGCTACAAAGACCAGCTTGCTGGTTGCTGGATGACCTCAGTGGAATGACTGCAAAGGGTTACAGGACTAGAGCCTTCCAGCTGCACACTGTTTTCAATGATGGAACAGAATTTAGAGGTTCAATTTATTAGAAACTATATGATGATCTTGATACTTCTATAAATCAGTTTGGACATCAAGTACCACCTGCATTCATTTTGATGTTGCAGTTAATTTCACTTGTACTCCATGGCTTCTATTTCTGCAAAAGTCACTTTCTAGTCTAATTGTTGAGGGCCATACTCGGACTCTGAGGCCCAGTGTGAGACTTGTGCTGTCTTCCTTGATAGATGGAAAGAACTTTTATGCTGGAGGTCACAAACTTGGGCTTGCTTTAAAGTTAGAAGCTTAGTACCTCTGAAGGAACTTTTAAGGAAGGGATAGCAGTAGATTTGGCCATAAAATATATTTCCAGTGTGACTTGCTGACTTTTTTTTCTAAGAGAGATGATTGAAATAAGAGATAAGCTAAACAAAAATTGTATTTTATGGACAGTTATTTGTTAATTGGTTTCTAGTTAAATTGGTTATCTAGTTACCAGTGCTGCAGTAGTGCAGTTACTTATACATTATTTAAATGTATTTTACTGTTAAATTGCTGCCCACCTATAATGAAATAGACCTTTTTGAAAACTGCAATTGTGTGCATGCTTGTTTTTATTTCTTTTAATATTTTATATTGCCAGTTGATGAGATGAATCTGTGGACATTTTGAGATGAGATACAAAAATTTTGTTAATTCACTTTCATTAGAGATACTTTTGGCATCCTAGAATAGTACAGTTTATGAATAAAACATTACAGTTGTGCCTCCATTTATTTTCAGAGTTAAAGCTTTATAATTAGAGTTAAATGAGTTAATTTACAAGCAATCCCTTTGGACTCCTTATCTACACCATAATTTATTTTCCACAAGCTCTTCCTATCTGGTTTTAAAGTCTCAGGCTTTAAAAAAAGTAAAATATGAGGATATATAAGAAAAAAGAAGCAACTTAGAAGATGGACAAACCTAATTAGCTTGAACACTGAAAAATAGAGTGGAGCGAACAACAATGATTTGATTAAACAAGAAATATTACAACAAAGTCAAAAGACTGAAAGAGAACAAGTTGTAGAGAAATAAAACCCAAACACCCTGAAATTCGTGACTAAAAGAAAAACTTTGATACCATTTTATAGAGATGTGGTCATGCTAGCAGAATAGCAGAAAGAAGTACAGCCTGTCACCAAACTCTACAATGATCTAGAAAATGTTCAAGACCAAATTTTGATAGGGAAGTCCAAGAAAAAGTCACATTGCGTCATTTTCTAGTCCAGCATAGTTAAGGAATAAAGGTCTGTGAACACTAGGGATGGACACTGGGGGTAGGATCTGACCAGCATTTGTGCAGAGCATTGAAGCACACAGAAAATAAAAGCTGAGACTGGGTACTGCGGGATAGAAAGAGATAAGAGTGGATTCCTGAACTAGTGCAGAATGTAGGAATGGGTGCCATCTCGCAACTGTTGCCCAGTACCCAGTTCTGAGTCAAACTAAAGAAGAAATCTACAAATAGGGGTGGTAGAGAGCAGTAGAAGCAAAGAACAAGTTTGAAAGCAAACAGTAAGTATGTGGCTCTGATCTCAGGAGCAAAGTGGGCATTCAGCTATAGACTCCAGCCAATAATGGAAGCTTATGGTGACATGACCAGGATAGGAATACCAGCTTAAAGACGAACCTGCAGTTCGGTAACTCAGTAATCCCACAAGTCAGAGCCTTCCAGAAGTCTAATAGTGATTGACTCTAGCAGCATACTATTGAAATCCCTACCAGGGACAAACCAACATTCTCAAACCTGGCTCAGAAACTTATAGGGCTCAGAATAGGAAGCCAGTAAGTAGTTTGCCCCAAAAGTAATGAACATAGGGCAGAAACTTAAGCCAGACTTTCACCACCCCCAGAAGTATGCAAAGCCCAACACTAACATGAAGACTAAAGTAAAGCAATAGATTGGAAGAATAAGTAACCACAATTCCAAAAGATTCATGATGAAAGCTGTCCACCTTCAAAGAGAGAGCAGATGTACTTGGCAGATCAAACCACTCTTTATCCCTCTTCTTCCCTCTTTTTTCCTTCCTTTTCCTTTTTTTGAATGTGGGTAATGTGAAAGTTTGTTTTGCATATATATTTGTAATGGATCTTGTTTTTCTTGTCTTCTCAAGAAATGGGAGAGGGAAAGAGGGAGGGAATTTGAAACAAAATAAATTGAATTTAACAATTAATTGGAAACTAGTCAATCCTAAAGTATGAGTGAGTCAAAAAATAAGAAATGGGAACAATAATTTCGTTAAAGATGATGATAATGGTTTGACATACCAGAATTCTTAGGATGTCGCCAAAGAAGTACTTTGACATTTTATATCTCCAAACCTTAAATTAATATTATCTCTGTTCTGATGTATTTTGATGTCTTGCTACACATTTCCCAATTATGTTTTAATCAGGTTCAGGCCATACTTTAGAATTTACAGGTGTGACCTAAACATGTTCATCAATAACGTAAATAATAAAAGAGAAAGAGAAGAACTAAGAATTGAGCACTGTCCTCAGCACTATACAGATATCTCATTTGATTTTCACTACAACTCTTAGGAGTCTGGTGATATTATTCCCATTTTACAGTGGAAAAAATTGAGGCAGCTTTAAGTGACTTGCCCAGGATCACAAAGCTAGTAGTTATCTGAGGCCAGATTTGAACACAGATCTTCCTGACTCCAGGTCCAGCACTCTGTCCATTGCACCACTTAACTGCCTTTATGCCCAAAGAAGATCTAAGAAAGAAGAGCTACTCCTTTTGTAGTGGAGAAGAATTGAAAATTAAGGAAAGATATATCAATTGGGGAGTGGGTGAAAAAATTTTGGTATATAAATGAAATAATAATGTTGTGGTGTATGATATTAAGAACTGAGTGAAACCTGGGAAGAGTTGTATGAGCTATTGCAGAGTGAAGTAAACTGAACCAGGAAAGCAATGTGTACTGTAACACTAAAAAGCAATTTTGAAAACCTTAATAATTCTGATCACAATGATTAACCATGATTCCAGAAAACCAGCGATGAGGAACGTTTCCCACTTCCTAACAGAGAGGACATATGCTAATGATGCAGAACGAAACACATTTTTGGACATGAACAGTGTAGGAATTTGTTTTGTTTCACTGCTTATTTGTAACAGTGGTTTTGGGTTTTTTTTTTCCCTCAGTGGAGGAATAGGTAGAAGGAAGAAAATAATAAATGCTTGATCATTAAAAAAAAAAAACCCAGTGCATATGATGACTGTAGAGAAGCATATAAAGGCTTCCATGAGCTGCTGCAAAGTGAAATAAGCAGAGCCCAGGAAGTTGTACAGTGATGATAATGCATACTGAAAAAACTACAAAATAATCACAAATGAGTATTTCAAAATTACAACTTATTTTCCTTATAGATAATATATCACCACCCACTGATTTGGAGAGGTGGGAGAGGAGAATTTCATAGGTAAGGACTATTGCTTTGCATATATGGTCAGGTTTTTTGTGTGTGATCATTTTTGCTAATTTTCCTTTTTTCTTTAATCATAATTGTTATATTGAATGACCAAAAGAAAGAGAGTAAGGTAATATAGGAGGAAATTTAGACAATATAACAAAAGATATTTTTTAAAATTCACTGGAGGAACAAAAGTACATAAATTGGAAAGATAATGAAAAAAAGTGGGAAAGACAGCATCAGAGTGTAGGCCTGTCTGGAGCTCACACACATAGAACAGTAGCAACAGCTTGCAATCTAGAAGGACAAGATCTCAAACTATAATACCAAACTATGATCCTCAAAATTATTTGTTGCTAATTTTAAAAATAGAGGAGTTGACCAGTGGAACAGATTAGGTATACAAGATCCAGAAGTAATTAAACACAGTAGCATTGTGGTTAATAAACTTGAAGATTCCAACTATTTGGGTAAGAATTCACTATTCAAAAAAAAAAAACTTAGAAAAATGAAAAGCAGTTTGGCAGAGATTAATTTAAATCAACATCTCACTCTATATTCAAGATATATAGGAAATACAAATGGGACTCAATAGAAACAGCTTAGTTCTCAGCTTAGAGATGGTATAGGAGTCAGACAACTAGTCAGAAAGATTACAGGGCACCCTTTGCTAGCACTAGGTACAGGCTCTGATTGACAACTCTTTTGCTCATATACAATTCTGGGTTGCAGTTGCAGGGTGGAGAGAATGTTGGTAGTCAGTCACAATGGAATAGGACCAAGGATCCATTCTGAGTAGACTAGAGTGCAGATCAGGAGAGCAGTGACTATAACTTTCCCGGATCAGACCATTCTGGAAGTATCAGGAACTAGCAGAGGTTCCCCATTCCTGAACTAGCTCTGGAAACAGTAGCATGAAAAAGCCAAAAGTCTTGAGTGCCTTCCCACCCCTAGTTAAGCAGAGCCCAACTTTAAAATCTAAAATCAAGAAATAGATTGGGAAAATGAATAAAAAAACAACGAAAAAGTTTACCATTAAAAGCTACTATAGTGGCAGGAAAGACCAAACTTGGGAGACAGCATAAAAATAGCTACCCAAAAAGCCTCAAAGAAAAATGCTAATTGGGTCCAAACCCAACAAGAATTCATGGAAGCATGAAAGAGATAGGAGTGGTAGAGGAAATATAAGGGAAAAGAAAAACAATTCAAGAAAATTATGAAAAGATAATTAACAGCTTGGTTAAAGAGGTCACACACGCACACACACACACACACACACACACACACAAGATCTTCTAAAGAAAATAACACTTTAAAAAAATTGGCAAAATGGGAAAGGTAATACAAAAATTCACAGAAGAAAAAGACACCTTAGAAAGCAGAATTGGCCAAATGGAAGAAGAAGTAAAAATATTTCAATGAAGAAAACAATTCCTTAAAAATTAGAATTGGGCAAATGAAGGCTAATGACTCCATGAAACAACAAGAAACAAGAAAACAAAATCAAAAGAGTGAAAAAAGAAAAGAAAATTTGAACTATTTAATCAGAAATCAATTGACCTGGAAAATAGATTGGAGGTAGATAATATAATAACTATTGAACTAACTGAAAGTCATGCTCAAAGAAAGAGCCATAGTTTAAGAAATTATCGAGGAAAACTGTCCTGATGTCTTAGATCCAGAGGGTAAAGTAAGATTGAAAAAATCCCTTGATCTCCTGAAAGAGATCCCAAAATAAAAACTTAAAGGAATATTCCAGCCAAGTTCTAGAGCTCTCAGATCAAAAAGAAAATATTCCAAGTAGCCAGAAAGAAACAATTCAAATACTGTGGAGCCACAGTCAGAATCCCACAAGATTTAGCAGCTTTTCCATTAAATGGGTGGAAGAATATGATATTCCAGAAGGTAAAGGAGCTAGGGTTACCAAAAACAACAGAAACAAAAAACAATAACTTACCTAGTAAAACTGAGTATAATCTTTCAGGGGAGAAATACACATTTAATGAAATTGAGAACTTCTAAACATTCCTAAGGAAAACATAGGTAAATAGAAAATTTGATGCTCAGGTGCAAGACTCGAGAAATCCAAAAAAGATAAACATGAAAGAGTAATCAAAAGGGAGTTAATAAAGTTAAACTGTTTACATTCCTATATCAGAAGGTGATATATGTAACTCCTAAGAGTTTTATCATTATTAGGACTGTTAAAAGGAATTGACATAGAAAGAGTGTATTGATTATGTTGGAATGATCTCCAAAATAATTGAAGTGGTAAGAAAGAGGGATGCAATGGAGAAGGGAGGAGAGGTAGAATGGGAATTTTTTCTCACATAAAAGGTGCATAAGGAAGAGCTTTTACAATGGAAGGGAAAATAGGGAGGGGGTGGCAAATAATGCTTGAGCCTCACTCTCATTGGAATTATTTTAAACATGGAAGACTATATATACATAGTTGTATGTAGAGATGTAACTTACCCAATAGGGAAATAGGAGAAGAGGATTTTTAAAAAGGAGGTGATAAAGGAAAGGATGTATTAAGGGAGACAGCAGTCAGAAGCAAAATAGACTTGAAGAAGGACAGGACAAAAAGAGGAAGAAACAAGAAAATAGGGTAGAGACAGATACACAATAATCATAACTGAATGTGAATGAGATGAACAAAGCCATTAAACAAAAGCAGATAACAGAATGGATTAGAAACCAGAATTCAATAATATGTTGTTTGCAAGAGACACTTTTAAAACAAAAATACACATGGAGTTAAAGGGCTTAAGCAGAAACTAATATGCTTCTGCTGAATTAAAAAAAAGCAGTGGTAGCATATAATCTCACTTGATATCATAAAAGCCTGCAGAATTGGTCAGATGACAAAACAAAAGCAAAAATAGACCTAATTAAAAGAGATCAGGGAAACTATATTGTGTTAAAAGGTACCAAAGACAATGAAGTAATTGCAAAAAGTTTTACAGCAAATTTCTATGATAAACGTGTCATTTCTCAAATATATAATGTATAGAACTGGGTCAAAATTTCTTTTAAAAAATAGCCATCCCTCAATTGATAAATAGTCGAAGGGTATAAATACATGGTTTTTAGAAGTCAAAGCTATCCCTAGTCATTTGAAAAATACTCTGAATTGATTAGAGAAATGCAAATTAAAACAACTCTGAAGTACCACTTTACACTTATCAGAAATGACAAATGCTGAAGAGGTATCAGGGAAAAATAGTTACACTAATGCATTGTTGGTGGAATAGTGAACTTGTCTAATCATTCTGGAAAAAAAATTTGGAACTATGACTAAAGTGTTATAAAACTGTGCATATTCTTTGACCCAGCAATGTTACTACTAGATCTGTATTCCAAGGACATCATAGAAAAAGGAAAAAGAGTATATGTTTAAAAAAAAATGTAGCAACTTTTTTTTTTATGGTGGTAAAGAATTGGAAATTGATGGAATGCTCATCAATTGGGGAATGGATCAACAAGTTGTGGTATGTGATTGTGATGGAATGCTATTGTGCTATAAGAAATGAGACAAGGGGGTGGTTTCAGAAAGAAAAGAATGACAAAAACTATATGAACTGATGCAAAATGAAGTGAGAAGAACCAGAAGATCATTGTGCATAGTAGCAGCAATGATGTAATGATGATCAGTTGTGAAAGACTTGACTACTCTGATTCCAAACAATACAACAATTCCAAAGGACTAATGATGAACTCTGAATGCAAATTGGAAGTATAATTTTTCTCAACTTCTTTTTCATGCTTTTAAAAAATGTGGCTAATATAGAAATGTGTTTTTGCATGATTTCACATGTATAATTGATGTTGCTTGCCTTCTCAGTGTATGTGGGAGGGGATGCAAGGGAGGGAGAGAATTAAAAGAAAAGAATATTTAAAAGTAAATAATAAAATTTTTTTTTAATAAAATAAAAGCCTGAACACAATTTGTTGAAAAATTATAATAAAAACTGCCCAAATATATTAGACCTAGAAAGCAAAATAAAGATTAAAAGAATCCACCAGAAAGGAACCAGAAAAACCCCCAAAACTTCAGGCATTCAGAAAATAAGTAGTTTAAGTACAGAAAGGGAACATAATCAAGATCACACAAAACTTGGCAGCTTCCATGAAAACAGAGATCTTGGGAGACAATATTTAAAAAATTAAAAGAGGCTTACAATCAATAACTTACCTTTTAAGGTGGAGTCTAATCCTGTAAAGGAAAAGATAAAACTTTAATGGATTAGAGGACTTTGGATTATTTTTGTGAAGAGCTAAGTAAGAATGTTGAAATACAAATATAAGAGTACAGAGACACCTAGGAAGGTTTTTCTCAAAATATATTTGAGTAATTGATTGTTGTGTTTGTCCTATGTTCTCAAAGAGGACCATAATATAATGATGACCTGACTTGCAATTGACTGATTTCAGTGAGGGAGGGCTGTGCAAGGTCACCAACCTCAATTTCTTTTTCTGAGCCACCTAGGTCCAGTGGCCTGGTATTTATCAGAACGACTGGAGATGGCCCAGGATGCAATGTGAGTCCCTGGCCCTTTCAGGTTAAGGTCTTATCACATTTTCACTTTGAGTGAAATACACCCATTTAATGAATAGACTTCTTTAATAAAAAAAAAAATCAAACTGGGAAAGGAAGACCCTCAGGGTTCTTGGGTAAAAGAGAGGCAATTACTATTTAGTTGTTACATTCACCCTGTGCTAGGTGGGTGGGGATTTGTCCAGTCTATGAGTTCCAGAGTGAATTGGGTTTAAGACTTGCTCTTTGAGCAAGAGATGTACTCAGTAAACCCAAAGAATAAAAGGCAGCTTTTGGTCATGGAGTGGACCTTCCCCTGAGTAGAACATTAGAGGAAAAAAGAGAAGAGGAGAGGACAGGAGAGGAGAGAAGCTGCTATTCACTCACAGGTTGTCTTTGTTGACATGACTTGTAGTTGACTTTGATTTGAGTGAGGAAGAGCTGTGCAAGGTCACCAACCTCACTTTCTTCTCCTATGAGTAATTGATAGATGTAAGGTGATGTCATGCTAACATTCTAATGGAGAAAAAGAAGTAAGTGACTCTTCAGCATCTTAATTTCTTGAAAGAGTACTGAGAAAAACAGGTAGGTTGGTTCTGTTCTCAAGGAGTAAGAGGAGGGTCATTGTAATATATCAGGGTAGAAAAGGCAAGGAAAAAGAATGGAATTTGCTATTTTTCTTAATTGGGGTATGTGAGATTACACAAATGAAGAGGTAAATGTAGGGATGATGGACACCAAATAAGCCTCACTCTTCACTGGTGAAAGGATTGAACATGCCTGCCCTTGCAAAGTTTGGTATAGAAATGCACAGAACTCAGTAAGGAAACAGATGAGGATGGGGAGGATGAGGAAGTGGAAGGTTAATAGGAATAGATAATACTGGGAGGAAATAGGAAGAAGCAAAGCAAACTTCCTGATCCTGAAGCAGAGGATTAAAAGGGGGAAGAATAAAACACAAAGCAAAGAATTAGAATTTAAGGTGATGCCTTAGTTCACACCTCAGAAAATTAAGGAATTGCTAAATAAATGTGGTATATGAATATAATGGCCCTGTAAGAAATTATGAAAGATAATTTCAGAGAATCCTAGGAAGTATGGATTGATAGAGAATGGAGTGAGCAGAACCAGAAGAGCAATTTATACAATCAAGAATAACACCTTGAGGTGGGTGGAGCCAAGGTGGCAGAGTAGAAAGACACATATACTCTAGCGCTTCCCCCACAATCCACAAAATACCTGTAAAAATTGACTCTCAACAAAGTCTAGAGCAGTAGAAGTCACAGAACAACAGAGTGAAAGAGGTTTCTAGCCAAGGTAACCCAGAAGGCCAACAGGAAAGGTCTATGTCATGGGACGCTAAGCAGAGTGGAGCCCAACCCTGGCCACATGGCACTGGGAGGAACAGGACCTGAACAGACCTCTGGGAAGAGTTCCTAACAGGGAAGGTCCCAGATACCTCAACCCACAAGCGACAAAGAAAGTTCCAAAGGTCAGTGGGGGAGGGCTTTCCTAGTTGGGCGAGAGGGAACAGGGCCCAGCAATAGCCCCAGATGACAGCAGAGGCCACTGCAGCAGACTATAGGCAGCTATGGAGGCCAGGAAGCAACCTGGATCCAGCTTAAAGCCTCTGGCAGTAGGGAGCAGCTGATCTAAACCCCAGCCCTGAGTGATGGCCCCACCCCCACAAGAAAATAAGACAATAGAAGGTTACATTCTTGGTGAACAGGTATCTCCTCCCTTCCTTTCTGATGAGGAAGAACAAGACTTACTGTCACAGGAAGTTAAGACTCTTGCCTCCAGGGCCTCCAAAGTGAACTTAAACTTAGGTCAGGCAATAGAAGAGCTTGAAAAGTGAGTTAGCAGCTTGCTAAAGGAAAAAAAAATGCTGAGGAAAATAATACCTTTGAAAAGAGGCTAACTCAACTGGAAAAAGAGGTCCAAAAAGCCCATGAGGAGAAAGAGTCATTAAGCAATTGACTGAATTAATTACTGAGAATAAATCAATGCCATCTTTAGTTTAGGGAAAAGAATTTTAGTTTAAATTTCCTAGAGGAAGGTGACCTCAAGTAGAATTTGGCTTTGATAGAAAAGTTAAGGTTTTAATGGTAAATTTGATTTTAAGATTGCTGTTTAATCAGGAACTAGAACATGTATAGAAAGGCATGTAAACCACTTAAGACTTGCCTCAAAAGATGTTCCTTAGCCAATGTGAAATTATAGTCATATCTGAAACCTGGTTATTGGAACTTTAAGATGCTATGGGACTATTAAGTGACTGTTCTTCTGAGTCTAACTCCAGGTATGGATAGAAACAAAGGCAGTCTGAGCCTCCAATCCATGATGTCCATAAGCCTGTGAGATGCTGGTATAAACTGAAAAAGGTGATCTCATGGGAAGGGTGGGAGAGCAACTGTTCTGCCTGGGCTGAGGTAGGATTCTTCTAACTCAGTTTCTCCACTGACACCTGGAAGACTCTAAGCTTCACTGAATGTAAGTTGACAATCTACTGCCTGGAACTGACATGAAGTTGGGGAGATATTCTTTCCCTGCAATGTCCCTACTCTTAGAGGCAATTTCCTGTAGACAAAAGATTTGTAAGCTTAATACCAGATCTATTAAATTATAGATTGTTGGTAAGGGAACATCCAAGTTCAAGTCTAAAATTAAAGCTATTAGGCTTAGGACTTTAGACCAACAACAATAACTTAGGGTCCTTTAATTCTTAGTAATAGTGTGGAGACAATTAGGTCAAGGGCTTATGAAGTTAGCACATATAGTTATTATTTGTGTGTCAGTTGGTTAATGTTTAAAAAAAAAAATTTGTGGTCTGTATTGTAAATGCTTTGAAAGAAATATCACCTGACCAAAAGTTGGAATTGTGTTATGTGATATGAACTGTGTTAAAAATTAAAAAAAAGAATAACACCTTGAAGTAGTTATTATATCCTGATGAATTAGAAAAGGAGGAGGAGAATACACTAGGGGGTAAGACCAAGGAAGGTCAGGGAAGATTATCTCGCATAATCAAGGTGCTCAAGTTGAAGTCTATGCAAAGAGGAATGAGATGGGATAACTGACACATGAATCTCACTCTCCTCTGAACTTTGAAATGAGGGAAGAATGCATATATGGTTGTGGAGAGAAATACACTTTAAGGAAATGAATCCCTGTATGCAACAAAGACATAAGATGGGAATGGGAGAAGGAAGAAAGTGGAATTACAGGTAGGCTAGATTAGGACAAAGATGAGCTCTAAATATATGGAAATCTGAGAGAGTATCCATAAATTGGAAATGGCTAGACAAGTTATGATATATAAATGTGAAGGAGCCCTTGTTGTACTCTAAGAAATAATGAAGGGAATGTTTTCAAAGTGGCCTAGGAATATGTGTTCGAATGGACACAGTGAAGTGAAAGGACCAAGAGAACAATTCATACGATGACATTGTATAAGACAAACAACTTTGAAATACCAGATGGTGAAACAGACAACCCACCTTCTAATAAAGAGGTAAAGGACCCAGTGCAGAGTGAGGCATTTATGTGTGTATGCATGTATATACACATGTACACTTACATATGTGCACATGTGTAATGTTTGTGTGTGCTTTCTATAAGACATGAACAATGCAGAAATTTGATTATACTTTTTAATAAGAGGGTTTTTTTAATTAAATAAAAAAAGAAAATATCTGTAGCCCCTTTTCTCCCAACACATGCATACTACTTGCACCCAAGCTAGATAAGAGATTAATTTCCCAGAGGGGATGGCTGTTTATACTTTAAGGCTTGTAGGATAATCCTACGAGTGGCTATTCCTACCATTGTGACTTCTGAGTTCTCACCATTGTGCACCAATTTCCCTTAAATCGCCCATTTGCCTCAATTAACTCTCAAAAAGGGCATTTACCCAAAGGGTACGATCATAGCAAGGTACACATTACTATTCTCCCAAAGTTCATTCATTCTTAAAGATTCATTGTGTTGGATGGGTGACCAGTCAACTGCTAAGCTAGGCTATTGGGTTGTTCCACTGTTGGAGTAGTGTTCCACTCTTGTACAAAGGGTAGAGGCCATTAACCTGAGATTTGTAGAAGTTCTCCAATTCTTTTCCCTTGCCTGTACTATGAGGATTTTTCACCTTCACCCCCAACTTCCCCAAGCAGCAAATGGTGTTGCAGAGAGATGTAGCTTCTCTTTCCTTCCATAGAACTATATGGCCTTTTCTTTTTTTTTGATCCAAAATGATTCAGGGCTGGGTCTCCTCAGTGAGAGACTACATTCTAACTTAGCATGACCTGCCATTACATTTAACAAGTATTCATCTCTTCAGGCTAGGTCATAAACAACAATGGACAAATAGCTGCTCAATAGTAACAAAATATTCAGAGTTCTCTGATTTTTAACTCTAAAGTTCTTCTTTTGGTCTCAGCAAATGAGGAAGCAAGGCCTTGAAAGACTTTTTCCTGTGGGTAAGTGCATTGTCTCTGTGGGCTGCATTCTTTGTGTTTTTAATATGTAAGTTTCAAATTTGTCTTTGCTCTTAATCAGCAAAATTGCTTATGTCTCAAAGGAGGACACACTTATAAATGAATTTATTTAGGTGACTATTTCTTGTAAAGGATTTATTTTGGGGGGTGGGTAGGAGAAGGTAGTGGTAATAATAATGTTACTAAAACCAAAAAAATAAAAGTAAAAGAGTACTTAATGATTATTTAAAAAATAAAAGAGATTAGAAAGAAATTCATAAGAGAACACAGATAGGGTAGGACAGTGTAGCACCAGTGCAATATTCGCATCCTTACAGTGGCTATGAACATGCTGGCACAGTTCTCACTTGTGAAATACAGCAGACTCTCCACATGGAAGACAGAACCAAAACATTTATTCAGACACCAGAAAGCCAAATCCCAATAGCAGAAAGTCAAATCCGTCATAGCAACAAAGAAATCCATCATAGTAACCAAGAAGTCTATATACATTATCAGGCCTTCCCACAAACAACACTCACAAGCCTCACTGCCTGCTTACTTGCAATCCTTTCAAGCTCTGAGTAGTCTCTGACTCACTTCCTCTCAACTCTCTTTCATACTTTCTGCTCCCCCCATTCAGCAAGCTCCTCTCACCACAGACTCATGTAACTCAGGCTTCCATGTGACCCAGGCAAGTCACATGGGACTATTAATGAATGGGAAAGATCTTCTCATTTAAATTACCATTACAGACAGAAACTACAAGGTTAAAGTAAAAAGACAAAAACCCCTACATAACTGAAATTCACAGTTTCATATAAAATCCTCTTTCTTTGTATATTAAAAAAAATCAGTTTGTTGATGATTGTTAATTTCATGATAAAAAATAAATGAAAATGTTTATGAGAAACATACTTGGAAAATAATTATAGAATTAAAATGAGAGACTGGAACAGAATTTATTGTTCCTCAAATAAATCAGAGAAACTTGGGAAGACTTATAGGAACTGATGTGGAGTTGTGTGAGCTTACTTAGGAGAACAGTTTACACAATGCCTATAATATTTTAATGAAAGGCAACTTTAAAAATCTTCAGAATTTTGATCAATGCAATGAGTAATAATGACAGAGCCCTCCTCAGAGAAGAGGTGAATGGTGCTGGATAAGATATACATTTCAAACACACCCACTATGTGAATCTGTTTCACTTGATTGCACTTATTTTTTACAAGGGACAACTTTTATTCGTGGGAGGTAATTGTGGATAGTGATTCAAGAAAAAAGAATAATAATAAGCCATTTAAAAATATGCAGAAGGAAGTTCAGAAAAGGATACATACAAGCAGAGCAGTTTTGCTACTATCATGTGAGATTTAATATGCATTTTAAAAAAACACCTAATGGAAGTTCTTAGTTTCATGTCCCATCTTAATCATGACTTTTTATATTGTAATGTCCATATTTAAGTTCATAATAAAAAAAGGAAAAAATTTAAAAGATATAGATTTGTAGAAAGTACTAAATAGTATTCTTTACATATATATGCATATGTGTGTATCTATTGTGTGTATATATGTGTGTGTGATATGTGTGTGTGTTCATTCTTCATTGCCAAAGAAGACCATGCCATGAGAAAAATGATGACATGACTTGCACTTGACTTTGTTTGAGTCAGGGAGGGCTGTGCAGGTCACTGGCCTCACTTCTCCTCCAGAGCCATCTGAATCCAGTGACCAGATATTCATCAGGATGACTGGAGATGACCCAGGAGGAGGCAGTTGGGGTTAAGTGACTTGCCCAAGGTCACACAGCTAGTGAGTGCCAAGTGTCTGAGGTGAGATATGAACTCAGGTCCTCCTGACTCCTGTACTGGTGCTCTAGCCACTGCACCACCTAGCTGCCCGAGTGATATGTAGAACTTTCATAAAAAACTGATCATGCTCCAAGTATGAGAACCTAAACCTACAGAAAGGCAGATGCCTTAACTATATTCTTTATAGACTGTAATGTAATAAAAATAGTTATCGGTGAATGAAGTATGAAGAAAAGTTATTATCTTTAACAGAGAATGAAAATATAACTTAAATATTTATTTCATAGAAATAGAAAAGTACTAGGGAGAATAATCATGTTACAATATATGAAGTATAAATATATATGAAAATATAAAATATTTTTATTTCATAGAAATAGAAAAGTATTAGAGAGAATAACTATGATACAATATACAAAATATAAGACTAACAGCCTTAGAAAACTATTTTTGCTTTCCAAGAACCAGCCTAAGTGCAGAGAGGCTTACTACACTAGTGGGCTGGCTACTTGATGATGAATTCTTTTATCATGGCAATCTATGAAACAAAGGAAAATACAGAATAGCTCCAGTCCTATCCCTTCTTGATGGTGGGAGAGTAGCATATTTCATTAGTACCTTAGCAGAACACACTAAGAAATCACATTGTTTTAGGCTAAATCAATAAATAAATCACTAACTGTCAATAGTCTAGGTGTGAGATCCCACTATGTCATTATCACAGTAGATATAGAAGACCAATGAATGTACATGCTATTGGAAAATCTGAATCATCCATTTGACATTCCAGAAAACAAAAGGAATGGGCAGATAAATGGAAAGCCTAGTAATGGTTTTTCTTTGGAGAGGCAAATAAATTAGTGGAGTCTGTTCTATATGTGTACAAAGGCAAAAAGAAATGCCAGATCATGAAACATTTGGTCTCATTGTGTTGCATGCTTATAAGTATCTCAGAGAAGAATGCCACAAAAATACTTTCATTTTGTACATCTACCTGTGCTACAGAAAATGAGGAGGAAGAGAAATTCTGTAAAGAACTTGATGAGGCCTTCCAAATTCAATCTACATAAGCTTTAAATACTCAAAGACTTCAATGCAAAAGTGAGCATAAAAGAAGGTTGTGAAAAAATTATTGGAAAATGTGGTTTGGGAATAAGAAGCAAGAGAGGACAGAGAGTAATAGATTATACAGAAGTTTCAGACATAAATAAATATTTTTTCTTTGATAAAAGTACTGGAAAAGCTGCAAAGGGCAAAGTCACCCCAAGGTGTACTTAGGTATGAAACTGAACACAAAACAAATGAGAAAAGGAGGTCTATAAAAATTATTACATCAGACTCTTTTTCCTATCATTGACAATGGAGACATGAAAGTGGAAGTGACACTGAAGAAAGCAAAAGGAAAGAACAAATAGACTAAATGGATTATATATGAACTATTTCAGCCAATACAATTTTGATTGTATTAGGGGATCAGTCTATACAAAGGGGGAATGCTAAAAACCTTAATTATATTTATTACTTTAAAAAAGAAGAACATCTCAATGGATACTGAACCATATACTTTCCCCAAATTGTAAAATGTTTAGAAGTGTAGTCAACACATAAAATAATATTAGATAAAATGAATATACTATTTTAAGGTCTGAAAGTATTTCACATATACATATATATATATATATATATATATATATATATATATATATATATATATATCATCCTGATCCTCACAATATCCCTTGTTGTTATTATAATCACATTATTTATACATATCAAGGATATGCTTAATAGGTTTGAGGTCAGAAACATGCTCTGACAAATGATATTCCACAGTAAAACACATTTTTCCAGTCCTGTCTAGCCTTTCTAGCTAAATTGGCTGAAATGTATAGTGGATGCAAGATTCCACTATACTTATGTTTGTTGACTTTTTAAAAAAGCAGTTGATTCAGCCGAACAAACATTACCTTTAAGGTTCTCCTCTCCTTTCCAATAAGGTAGTTCCTGTGCATATGCCAAAATAATCTAAGATTCTTTGAAATACTTAACAACAGAAAAAACTTTGTCAGATAAGCTTCTTTATTTATATCTACCAAGGCATAAAAAAAGGGAGATGTATGCTCACTAAAGTTATTTGTCACTGTCATATGCAATGTCATTGCAGACTTCAAAAAGAAGAATTTCCATATACACCCTCTTGATGTCATGGACCCCTTTGGCAATCAGGATTAGTCTGTGACTTCTCAGAATAATTTTTTTGAATGCATAAAGTAAAATATCTTAAACTACAGAGGAAATAAATTATATAAAAATGTAATTATCAAAACATTTTTGAAAACAAGTTCGCAAATCTGGAGTTATGAACCCCAGCTATGGATTGCTGGGATAGTCCAGATATTTCTGCTTAAAGATGACATAGTGTTGATTGTATCAAGCCATGGAACATTATGAATCTTGCTAAATGAGATTTGTAATCTTTCTTGTTTAAAATAGTTTTAAAATTATTATTCATTTTTAACATTCATTTTGTTAAATTTTGAGTTCCAAATTCTTTCCCTCCCTCCAGGCCTTCCCTTACCCACTAAGAAGGCAAATAATATATAAATTATACATGTGAAGTCTTGCAAAATATTTGCATATTACCCATGTTACCAAAAAAAAAAAAGCAAGAAAATAATGTGAAAAGTATGCTTCAGTCTATACTCAAGAGTTCGTCAGTTCTCTCCTTGGAGATGGATAGCATTTTTCATCATGGGTGCTTTGGAATTTAAAATTTTTATGCCCTAATAACATGGTCAGTTTTTTTGAAGCTGCCCTACACGGCTGAGAGAAAGATATACTACTTTTATGCTCTGCTGTTTTCATAGTTATATCTGTGGGCCTGAAAGTTTTTGGTGTTTCTATGGGGAGTGGTCTGTTCAGTGCCCTCCTGAATTGTGCTCTGGTCCTTAGCCAGGTAGGGCCACTGTTCTCTTGTAACCACAATTCCTCTCATCCCTGGAACTTCTGCCAATACCCAGGAAAGGTGCTCCTTTCATCCCTGAAACTGTGACCTGGAAGGGGGTAATAGGCAATAGAATTATCAGATTGTACCTGATCCATCACTCAGTGTTAGCACAGGAGTCCCTTGTAGTCTCTTTCTGACCAAGAGTTCAATCACCTCACCATCTGTGGGCACTGTGCATTCCTGGTACTACTGAGATAGCTGCTGACACCACTACCCTCCAACAATGATCCTGATACTTGGAATAATGACTTCCTTCCTCTCTTCTCATTTCTACCTCTTGAAATCCTTTAATGTTACAGCTCAGGTCTCCCTGAAGCCTTCTCTGACCCACCAACTGAAAGTAGTCAGGATCACAAGTCATATAAATCATCAGCATTTCTATATATCACCAACAAAACCCAGCAGGATTTCTTTGACTCAAAAGAATTAATGAAAAAATGTGAAGGAAAGTGACCTAGCAAGTACCAGATTCCAAGCCATATTATAAAGTGGTAATCATTAAAACAATCTAGTCCTGACCGAGAAACAAAATGGAATATCAGTGGAATAGTTTAGGTACACAATTCATAGTAACCGTAGTAATCTAGTATTTGATAAAGTCGAAGATCCAAGCTTTTGGGGTAAGAACTTACAATTTGACAAAAATTGCTGAGAAAACTGGAAAGCAATTTGGCAAAAACCAGCCATAGACGAATTAAAATGATAAAAGATGGTTTTCAAAAGATGCAGAGGACTTAGGGACCAAAATGCCAAATTCACTGGATTTATGGAGAAAGGGAATTCCATAAAATTCCAGAAAAAGGAATTTCAGAAAAAATCTACTTCTGCTTCATTGACACAGCAGCTTTTGACTGTGGATCACAAGAATATATGGTAAATCCTCAAAGGGTTAGGAGTGCCTTACCATCTAATCTGTTTCTCGAGAAACTTACATGTTGATCAAGAAGCAACATCTATAATCAAACATGAAACAACTGATTGATTTAAGAGTGGAAAAGAAGTACAATAAAGCTACATGTTGTGCTCTTATTTAACTGCTACGCAGTGTTTTCTTGCTATTATTCAGTTGTTTCAGATTCTTTGTGACCCCATTTGGGATTTTCTTGGCAAAGATACTGGAATGCCATTTCTTTCTCCAGCTCAGTTTATAGATGAGGAGAATGAGGCAAGCAGGGTTACGTAACTTGCCCAACATCATACAGCTAATAAGTGTCTGAGGTCAGCCTTGAACTCAGGAAGATGAGCTTCCTGGTACCAGGCCCAGCTCTCTACTCACTGTGCCACTTAGCTGCCCCATAAGCAGAGTATATCATGAAAAATCCAGGCCTGATGAATCAAAAGCAGGAATTATGGTTGCTGGGAGAAATATTAACAATCTCAGATATGTAGACAATACCACTGTGATGGCAGAAAGTGAAAAAGGATTAAGAAGCCTCTTGATGAGGGTGAAAGAGAAAATTGAAAAAGCTGGCTTGAAGCTTAACATATAAAAAACATAAAACTAAGATCTTGGCAGTTGGTATCATCACTTCCTGGCAAATGGAAGGAGAAGAAATGGAAATAGGGTCAGATTTTATATTTTGGGGGCGCAAAGATTACTGCAGATGATGACTGTAGCCATGAAATTAAAAAATGCTTGCCCCATGGAAGGGAAGCTATGGCAAATCTGGATGATATACTAAAAAGCAGAGATATCACCTTGCTGACAAAGGTCTATATAATCAAAGCTTTGGTTTTTCTAGTAGTGATGTATGGCTGTGAGATTTAGACTATAAGGAAAGTTGAGTGTCACAGATGCTTTCAAATGGTAGTACTGGAGAAGGCATTTGGGAGTCCGTTGGACACAGCAAAGAGATCAAATCAGTTAATACTTAAATTGATTCAGACTATTTACTGGAAGGTCAAATACTGAAGCAGAAACTTAAATACTTTGACCACATAATGAGAAGACAGGACTCACTGGAAAAGACCCTGGTGTTGGAAAAGGTTGAAGTCAAAAAAAGGAAAATAATAAATGGTGGAGGGGATGTGGAAAAATAGGTACACTAATGCATTGTTGGTGCAACTGGTCCAACCATGCTGAAGAACAATTTAGAGATAGGCCAAAGTGCTATGAAACTGCATGCCAGGTGACCTGGCAATACCACTATTATATGTTTTCCAAAGAGATCAAGGAATAGCAGCCACAACCCTCTCTCCCATGAGCGAGCTGTACCTGGCTGGTTGCTTCTTCTCTCTTGCTTTCTATCACCTTCTCCCTTTTTCTCTCCTTCTCTCCCCCTTTTCCTCTCTCCTCCTCTCTTTCCCTCTCCCTTCTATGGTCAACCAGGTACTTCAGGCAGTTGGCCGTTGTGTGTCCTTGTCTTCTCGTTCCCGGAATGCAATCCATTCTTTAGGATCCCGGCTGAGTTCCTATCTGAAGATCTGGGTCCTATTTTATCTTTCAGATAAGAACATCCTGAAGTTATCCTTATATGTGGACAACTTGTTAAGATACAGTTAGGAAGGTGAGGAACCCAGCCAGTTTGTTTTGAAGATACTTTGGCCAGAGTAAGGCACAACTGTGCATCATCATACCCCAAGTTTTATTGTGATTGCTGGGATACACACCTCACTCATGATTCTCCATCTGTGAGGAAGACATACTGCAGCAGGAGGAAGCACAAAGAGAACGTGAGAGACTATCATCAAAAATGGATGGAAGAACAAGCCCAGAGCCTGACTGATAACAGTCACTGAATTTCAGCAAGGAAGAATTTCTCCCAACCTATTCTCAGCTCCTCCACTAGGAGGGCCTATGATCTCATCTACTCACCCTAGCATGATGGTCCCACACCCCACCTCCTGGAATGATGCCTGTGGGGCCGCCTCCTGGCATGAGGATGCCCATGGGAGGTCACATGCCTATGATTCCTGGCCCTCCCATGATGAAACCCCTTCCTTATCCTGTGATGGTGCACACTCACCCAGCAATGCCCAGACCGGACAGATAAAATGGAGAAAATATAAAGAAACCTATTTCTCAGTTTCCTGTTCTTTGTTGTATTTCACCAGAACATCATGGTGCTGGGTCTCAGACTTGAGTTTTTCCTTCCCTTCCCCTTTTAAAATGTTGGCATTCTTTTACATCACTGTCATTTTCCCATGATTACCCCCCCTCTCCATGTTGCTCTCTCCCACCTCCATTGTATCCCTCCCTCCCCTGTGATAAATAAGCACAGTAGGGAAAAAATGTCAACCTATTGGATGTATCTAAAATGTATTCCTCATTCTGCATCTATACTTTAACATCTCTCTGCCAAAGGAAAGGAAGCATATTTTACCAGTCCTCTGAAGTCGCAGTTGCATAATGCATTGATCAGAGTTTTGAAGTTGTCTGTGTTGTGTTCCTTCATGTTGTGATTGTTGTGTAAATTGTTTTCTTGTTTCTGCTTACTTTGCCTCTCCCATTAGCTACATACAGGCCTTTCCATATTTCTTTGACTTCTTCATATTCATTTCTTGTAGCACAGTGATAATCTATTGCTTTCATATCCCATATGTTGTTCATCTGATGTTTCTCAATTGATGAATATTGTTTGCTTGCAGTTCTTTGAAACTAAAAAAAAGTGCTGTTATAAATATTTTTGTATATGTGGGATCTTTCCCCTCTACCTTTGTCCTTTTTGGGTTATATGCCAACAGTGGTATCACTGAGTCAAAGATATGTGTATTTTAGTGACTTTTTAGCATAATTCCAAATCATTTTCCAGAACTATTGAACAAATTCACAGCTCCACCAAAAGTGCATTAGTGTGCCTATATTTCCACAGTCCTTCCAACTTTGACCATTTTCATCTTTTGTCATCTTTCTCAATTTTATGAGTGTAAAGTGAAGCTTCAGGATTATTTTTGATTTGCAGTTTTTTTAGGGGGTTAGAGCATTTTTTCAGAAATGTTGCTAGCTTGCAGTTTTTCTTTTTGCAAACTGCCCCAGGGGTAGTTTCCAAACATGTAAGAAGACTTCCTACTTCCCATCAAAGAAGAAACAATTTAAAAAAGGAAGAGTGGGGCTTATATTTGTATCATGGTGTATAAAAATAAAAGTATTGACTGTTTTAGCATTTAAAAAAAAGAAATCAAGGAATAAGGGAAAGCATCCATATGTACAAAACTATTTATAGCAGCTCTTTTTGTAGTGGCAAAGATTTGAAATCTGAGGGGATGCCCATCAGTTGGGGAATGACTGAACAAATTGTAGTATATGATATGAGAAAGGAGGAAGGAGATAGTTTCAGAAAAACCTGGGAAGATTCCTATGACCTGATGGAAAAAAAAAGCAAAATTAAGAAAATATTGTACACAGTACTAGCAATATTGTAACAACGATCAATTGTGAAAGATTTAGTAACTGGACAGTATGATGATTCACAATCATTCAAAAGGACTTGTGATTGTTTTTAAAAAATACTATTTACCTCCAGAGAGAGAACTGATGGGCTCTGAGTGCAGACTGAAGAATATTTCTTTCACTTTATTTTTCTTGCTCCCCCCACCTCCCAAACATGGCTAATGTGGCTATGTGTTTTGCATAGTTGCGTGTGTTTATTGAGTATTGTGTTCTTGCCTTTGCAATGGGGGAATAAAGGAGAGAGAGAAAATTTGGAAATGAAATTTTTTAAAAAATGTAAACACACAAAAGTATAAAGGGGCATCTTATAGGGTGGGAAAGAGCAGGATATCAGAGGAAAACCTCAAGTACTCCAGTTTACATATATCGACTGTGTAAAGGGGAATAATATACAATAAATAGTAGAAAGTTAGGTTGGGGGCAGATTGTGGAAATTGTAAAATGTCAGACTAGGGGAATTTATTTTATTCTATAAGAAAAGTGAGGGCATTGAAGGTGTTTCTAACAGACAATATGATGTAGTGCATGGAGTGCTTTATTTAAGAGTCGGGAAAATGTGTATTCAAAGCCCACCAAGAGCTATCTATGATCAAGAGCAAACAATCTCTCTGAACCTGTTTTCTCATCTACAAAATGGGGATATTAACTGTAAGGCTATTGAGCTCAAATGACATACACTATCTACACTCTGGAAACGTTGAAGTGCCAGATAAATGTTAGAAATCTGCTTGGAATCCCTTGAGGCTGTGGGTGGGGAGTGGGGGAAATTAGCAGCAAGGACCAAGGGGCTAATTCCATTTTTCTCTCCACATCCTTAGAAATTTTAGAGCTGGAAGGAATCTTAAAGGTACCATCCTCCTTTATGTCAGAGGAGGGAACTGTGACTAGGAATATGAAATGCCCAGGACAAGCTTGGTTGAAACAGGACTCAAAGCCAGCTCTTTCCACCATCCCTACGCTCCAGGCTCCAACAACTGGAATTATCTGGGGTGGGATTAGACACATCCAGCACCCGGGATGGGGACAGATCCTCGGCTGTAGGCTCGGAGTACTTGATTTCTGAGTATGAGATCCAAAAGTTGTGCAGAACGCCGACCAGGGAGGGACTCAAAACAGATCTCCGCGAACCAGGACCTAATCGGGCCTCCCATCGTGGAGGGGCGGGAGCCTTCTGGAACCCGCCCCAGGGGAGGGACCAAGGATTTGAAGATGGAATCTACCCGCCCGCGGCCGCAGCTCCCCCTCTGGAGCGCCCAGGCTGGGACCGAGTTCGCGTAAGAGGTGTGCATGCCCCAGGGAGAAGAGGGAGGAGATGCGGGGTCCCGAGGCGGTGCTGCAGGGCCCGAGCGGACGGCCCCGGGGGGTCGGGGTGTAAACTTCCAGCGGGAGGAACTCTCTTTCCCGGCCCTGCCCCCACACCCATCTTTTTCCTGCGCTTCTTTTGTCCCCGGGGCTGATTAGAAACTTGAGGCCGCTTCCCGGCTCCAAAAGTGGCGCCCGAGCCGGGGACCTTGGGGCTCTGCCCCTTTGCTTGCTGCCCTAGGCCTGGTGCCTTCCCTCCACTTCCACCACGCCCCCTTCCCTGGACGCCCCAGCCTCCGTATTGTTCCCAAGTCCAAGCCCCCCACGCCCAGCGCCCGCCTCGGGGTTGGGGGAGGGTGGTGAAAGGAAGGCTTGGCCAGAAAGGGGATCCCTTCCCGCCACTCGGCCCCTCTCCAATCCCTGCCGATCCTGCAGCTTTCCCGGCTGGTCCTTCTGCTAACCCGGCTTCTGACTACCCTGGGCCGCTGGAGAAGAGATTGCAGGTGAGAGAATGGCCCGGGATGTTGGGAGGGTCGGGGCCCCGGGGGATCTCCCGCATCCCAAAGGAGCCGCCCGAGGTGAAGCGGGCTTGGGGTAGGGTGCGGCGAAGGCGGGCTCCTTCACTCGCCTCTGGGTCCTCAGGTCACGCAGAGTAATCGGGAAGACCGAAGATGAGCTGGGCCTTCCTGACGAGGCTGCTGGAGGCTGTGACCCAGCATTCCACCCTGGTGGGGAAACTCTGGCTGTCCGTGCTGGTGGTGTTCCGCCTGGTGCTGCTGGCGGTGGGCGGGGAGGCCATTTACCGCGACGAACTGAGCGGATTCGTATGTAACACCCGGCAGCCAGGCTGCCAAAATGTTTGCTACGACGCCTTCGCGCCCCTCTCCCACGTACGCTTCTGGGTGTTCCAGATCATCCTGGTCACGGCGCCCACCGTGTTCTACCTGGGCTATGCGGTGCATCGTTTGTCCCGTCGCCAGATGCCGCAGAAGCAAGAGGAGGAAGAGGAGCCCATGATCCAAGAGAAACCCAAGAAGTCCCCTGAGGATGGAGCCCATGATGGTCGCAGGAGGATCCGTAGGGACGGGCTCCTGGGGGCCTATGTTGGGCAGTTGCTGGTGCGATCTGTCTTAGAGGTGGCCTTTCTATTTGGCCAGTACCTGCTCTATGGCCTGGAAGTGCCTCCCTCCTATATCTGCCAGCGCAGCCCTTGCCCCCACACGGTAGACTGCTTTGTATCTCGTCCTACAGAGAAGACCATCTTCCTGCTGGTCATGTATGCAGTCAGTGGCCTCTGCCTCCTGCTCAACCTGATTGAGTTGTTGCACCTGGGCCTGGGAAGCATCAAGAATGGAGGCTACAGTTCTGTCCCACCTCCCCATTCCAAGGGTCTCAAGTTAGAGCTGGAGCAAATGCAGAAACAACTGCATCTGGTCCAGAAGCAAATGGACATGGCATTGCATCTGGGCACACCTGTGGCAACAGCATCTGATTGTTCAGGAGGTCTTCCAAACTGCAATATCTCCACTCAGCAAAACCGACACAATCAAGCCCAGAAAGATACCCGGCTCTCCAAGACAGGTATGTAGGAATAATCTGACCTGAATCTCAAGCCAGCCTTCTTCCTTCCTGTGAATCAGAAGTGCAGTAGCTTTTTTGTCTCAGTGCTTTTCGGGGTTGGCCTGGTGCTCCCACCCTTAGGACTTAAAGCCATTCAATGTGCTTTTTTTGAAACTACCTTAGGCTTACTCTTATCTCCTAATGATAAGAGTATAAAGCTTGGGTTTGGACTCATGAATTTAAGTATCATCTCCTTCACTGACTACTTGCAAATTATTTAGATTCCCTAGGCCCCAGTTTGGTTGCCTACAAAAGGAAAGGATTGGACCAGATGACCTCAGCAGATTCTACCAGTTCTAAATCTGTGATCCTGTTTTTCTACAGTATAGATGACAACTAACCCTGGAGTGGTTGAAGTTTAGCACACAACTTGTAAGAGGTGGAGGTGAAACACAAATCTAGGGTGTTTCCTGTCTCCAAGTTGGCCCTGCAGCTAGCTGCTTCTTCCAAATAGAGCTCCACCTACTCAGCCCTGTCCCCACTCCCTCTCCTACTTCTCATCTCACCATCTGTTCTTTTTCATGCAATGCTAGTTCCTTAATTACGTTTTAGGTCCTTCATGTACCCTTCTCACCCCCTCCATCTACCATAGGAATAATTAAAATTCCCATTTATGTAGCCCAATAGTGGCATTTTGGTTCTTGACGTCAGAAGACCTGTATTTGGATCCTCTCACTCCGTGTGAACTTAACCAATTCTTTCTTCTTCTCAGAACCTATTTCCTGTGAATTGCAGATAATAGTATTTCCATGGAATTTTTGTGAGGAAAGCACTTTATAAACCAGAAAGCATCATTTGCTATTGTTACCAAAAATTTCTTGCAAAGAACCTCTGTGAAGTAGGTGATGTGAGTCTTACTGTTCCCATTTTACAGATGGTTACTGTTGCTCAGATGGGTAAAGTATTTTGCTCAGGCTCAATATAGAAACTATGTTTCTGAAGGACAGGTTTAATATTCCCTTCTCTATGTAGGCCCTGTTGTTAAATTACATCCACAATCCCCATTCATTTTTCCTCTCTAAAACGGAATATAAGGCTTTTTAAGCAATTAAGGAACCTCAATCTCTTTGAGAAAGTGATATAGGCATAGCCCTTACTGTTATCTTATTCTCCACAGAGCTGTGACCTACAGGAGATGTTTGTTGTTCATCTGCAATTGGATCTCCACACATGATGAGGAGAAATGAGAGCTTTGGGATTCAGAGGATCAAGGGCCTGAGAATCTCCCCCCATAAAAGCTTTATATTTTAAAATAATTTTGTACCCTTTGAGATATATACGTATGTATGTATATACATATGTATATACACATAGCCATAAGGAAAGTGGAGGATAGGCCATCAAGGCCTGTAATTCTCCTTAGAGATCATTCTCTCCATCTTCACTCTGATGTTCCTCCATCTCTCCCTTCCCCTTCCCTTCCCCCCACAACCTAGAACACTCACTTTACTGGACAATGAACCTGGAAACTTGAAACCTAGATACTTGAAATTTTGCTTGTCTCAGGGACTTAACCCTCCAAGTGCCATTTGGCATTGAAATCTGAAAACTTTACCAATAAAGACTTATTTTGTTCTGTCCAGAGTTTCTTTCATTACTAGGTCTAGGGGTGGTTGGAGAGTGAGTGAATCACAACAGAAGCCATCATAAAGTGACAAACTGGGCTAAGTGGACTTGAGTGAAATATTGAAGTTTGAAGAAGCTTGCTAAGTGAGGGCTCTTTCCCCTTCAGCTCACTTTAGGTAGTACTGATACTTCCTGGCTACTCAGAGCCAGCCCCATGGGTACCTACTAAGTCCTTCCTTTCTGAAGTACTATCCTTGCTTTAGTGGTACTCCTCCCTCTTCATGATTACACAGATCTGGCAAGAAAGCTACAGTAGAATGAATAAGAGAGGAAAAGCTGGGTCTCACATTTGCCACTTGCTAGATTTTTTACCTCAAGTATGTTTTCTCATCAGTAAAGTAGGAAATGATGAGAATGATGTACGTCATGCTTACTTTATAGAGTTTCTATGATGATCAAATGAGAATGTGTACAGTGCTTTATAAATGACATATTACTATTATAAGAAATATATTTTCTCTCTTCTCAAGCAGGATGGGTCTAATAATAATTTCTTAGGAGAAATAATAATTACCTATATTTCTATGTATCTCATTTCCTTGGAGGGAGTTAACATATAGATAAGATCACAGATCCCTTGGAGTATTGATATATATTTTTGTATCGCTATACAATTAGGAAATGCTTTTTATATATTTTCTCATTTTGTCATCACTTTACAAAATACACACATTTCATCATCACTTTGCACACACACATGGATGCATGCACACAGATACACATATACACACATACACATACACACATTCACGCACACATACACACACACAAATGAGCAGATGAGGACAATTGTCTCAAAGGAAATACACAGAAACAGGACAGTTTGAAAGTTCCAGGCTGAATGTATTCTATATTTAAAAGGGAAAATAACCCACATATGTAACAAATTCATCATTTCGAGTACAGGGCTCTATTCTGTCTTACTTTGTAATTTATCCAGTTTAAAATGAGAGACTGAGGGAGAATCCGTGACTGGTAAAAGATGACAAAGGTGGTAACCCAGATCCTAATTCTTCAAACTGTCCTGTAGCTATGTCTATTTCTCAATTTTAATTAATTTCAAATTAAGGTGTGAATTATTGACACTTATCTTTTGCCAATGATGACCATTTTATAAGGACTTCTGAGTTCATGGGAGGAGACCACTGATAGATCAACAAACATTTCTTTAGCCTTTACCATGTGTCAGGCATTGTGCTCAATGCTGAAGCTACAAAAAAGAAAATTAGAAAAGTCTGGCTCAAGGATCTAACATTTTAATGGGGAAAGGAGGTTTATGTGTACATAAATAGGCATGCACAAGAAACAAATAGAGAAGATGGCAGAGAGACCAATTAGATTGCCTGTTCAGTCATTTTTCAGTCAGTTCTGACTCTTTTGTGACCGCATTTGGAGTTTTCTTGGCAGAGACACTGGAATGGTTTGCCATTTCCTTGTCCAGCTCATTTTACAGATGAACTGACTCAAGTAGGGGTAAGTGACTTGCCCAGGGTCACATAACTAGTCTGAGGCCAAATTTGAACTCAGGAAAATGAATCTTCCTGACTCGAGGCCCGGCACTTCCTCCACAGCACCATCTAGTTGCAAAAGATACAAATAAAATGGCAAAGAGACTTGAGGTAGAGTCTAATTAGTAGGCTATTGCAATAATTCTGTAAGAGACGTTAAGGTCTGAATTAGGATGGTGGCTGTGAGTATAGAGAAAGGGATGGATATATAAGAAAGTTATTTTGGAAATAGGAATGGCAAAATTTAGAAACTGATTGACTATTTGGGGTGATTTTGGATGAGAATGTGGAGTTGAGAATGACAATAAGGTTACAAACCTGGGGTGACTGAAAGGGGTATGGTATAATCTCAGCTATAGGAAAGTTCAGTGGAGGAATGGGTTTGGGGAAAAAGATAATGAGCTCTGTTTTAGATGTGTTGATTTTAGAGATGCCTATGAGACATCTGGTTTGAAAGACCAATAGACAATTGACAATGTGGGACTGGAACACAGGAGAGAGTCTAGGGCTGGAGTTATGGAGGTTATCTTCATAGAAATAACAACTGAACCTATGGGAACTTATGAGTCATCAAATGAGAAGAGAATGAAGGACAGGGAGGAGTAATCAAGGACTCCAAAGTGTAAACCTGAGTGATGGGGATAGTAATTTGGACTTCAATAGAGAAAACATGATGAACTATTTTTGAAGGGAAAAATGTTGAATTTTGTTAGAACATTCAGATGGAAGTGTCCAGAGGACAGTTGGATACATAGGATTGTACCTCAAGAGAAAAGTTAGAATTAACCTACAAACTTTTGACTCATGGTGTTTAGGAAAATATGCTGGTCCCATGACCTGAGGCAGTTAATAGTGTGGTGGATAGAGTGTTGGGCTTAGTGTTTGAACACTTGGTGTTCAACTTGAACAACTTACTATGAGTGTCTTAGTTAGCTATGTGACTGTAGGCAAGTCATTCAATCTCTTAGATTCTGTTTCCACATCTGTAAAATAGAAATATTGCATCTACTTTATAGAGTTATGAGAATCGCAAAAAAACAAAATAAGATAAAGCACTCTGCAAACCTTAAAATTCTATATGAGTGCAGCCATTAATAGTAATAACTTCTACAGCAAGTTATTTTCTTTGATCTAGGCTTCCTTTGTAAAATAGGGGGTTGTTTTAGAATCTATAAGCAAAAAGAGTCTATAGTTTTATTTCCACAAGTCTGGAATTTCATAAAGACAAAATAGCACGAACACATTGCAGACAGATTTTTACAAAAGATAAAAGTTTCCTTCAATCATATAATCCCTACATTGCACTCAAGTTCCAGAACTCCTCCCCCTGTTCTTCTCCTGGACTCATGCAAGCCAACTGTGACTGCCATTTTTCATACTTTAAAGAAGGAGGATCCATAAGCTAATGAATAATTCATCTCATTACTTGACAAACTGTCAAGTAAAACATCCTTGCCGTGATGAGTAGTATTTCCTTCTAGAATAGTGTAAGATGAGAGCTGGAAGGGACCTTAAAAGATTTTATTCCCTTTCACTCATTTTAACAATGGGAAAACAGGTTAAGAGATCTGGCTAATGTCACAGTGCACCAGAACCACAGTGTATTTGGTGTGAATTCTGATGAATTCATAGCCATTTGAACACTGGGGACTTGTAAACTTTTTTCCACTTCAGAAAGATAATGTTTTAGGAGGGAATTGAGACTGATGATTGAATAAGAAAAATCTTATTAATAGATCCATATCAATTTGGAAGAGGATCTCAAGTGAAATGTCTCAGCGATCTGTTCTTGGTCCTGTGGGCTTGGTCCTACTATGGGCTAGGCAAAAGACAACCCCTGCTCTCAAGGAGCTCACAATCTAATCAAGGAGACCACATGAAAATAACTATGTACAAACAGATTATATATAAAATTAGTTTAAATAATCAACAGAAGATTAACAAACTTACAGATGATATGAAGTTATGGAGCTATCCATTGGATAATGAGATCCAGAAAGATCTTGGAAAACTAGATTATTGGAATGAATATAAAAATAATAATCTTATTTCACTTCCCTTTCCTACATACCTTCTCTCATTGATCCTCATAACAACTCTGTGAGGTGGTATTTATTCCTGCACCCATATTACATATAAAGAAATTGAGACTGAGAGTGGTTAAGTGGTTTTCAGCTTAGTTCAATTTCAACAATGAAATCTCAAGTGTCTTCAAAAGTTCCAGGCATTGGGGATATAAAAGTTTAAAAAATACCTATCTTAAAAAACTTACCTTCTAGGAGGATATAACATGGATACAAGTAAATAAATATGAGGCATATAAAGTAAAAACAAAATACTTTTGGAGGGGAGCATGAACAATTGGGTTAATCATAGGATCATAAACTTAGAGCTAAAAAATTCTCATGTAAGAAGAGGTGGCACCTGGGTTGAGCTTTGAAAGGATCTGGGAATTCAGAGAAGCAAAATGAGGGGTGGAGATGCAAAGGCATGGAAGTGGGGAGATGTCATTTTGGGAACAGAAAGAAGGCTAATTTGGCTGAAACTGAGTGAGAGGGAGTAATATGAAATAATTCTTGGAAGATAATCTGGATAAGATTTTAAAGAGTAATATATGCCAAATAGAAGAATTTTTATTTGATCCGAGATGCAATAAGATAATACTGAAACTAATAAAGTAGGGAAGTGATATGATCAGACCTGTGCTTTAGGAATATCAGCCTTCTAGTCCTATGGAAGATAAATTTAAAAGGATTAGATTTTGTGATGTAGCTAAAACATTACTTAGGGAAAATTTGTATCTCTAAATACTTTCATCAATAAAAGTGAGAAAGAGCAGATCAATGAACTGGACACGCAAAAAAAAAGCAACCTCAGAAAACCAAAAAGTTAAGCATCTCCAATTAAATACCAGAATAGAAATTCTGAGAGTCAAAGGGACTAACAAAATTAAAAGTAAAAAAGCATTGAATTAACAAATTAAACTAGAAGCTGTTTTTAAAAATATATAATGGAATAGAAAATCATTTGCTAACTTGATATAAAAAAAAGAAAGAAAAAACTAAATTCCTAGTAACAAAAAAGAATAGCATGAATTCACAATCAATGAAAAAGGAAATGAAATCACTAGAAACCATTTTGCCCCATTATATGCCAATAAAACTGACAGTATAAGTGGGATGGCTGAATATTTACAAAAATATAAAATGTCCAGATTAACAAAGTAGAAAGCTATATGATATATGATAACATACTTATTATGTTATAAATTAGATACTATAAATATATATTTATATATAATAACTACATTATAATTATATATGATATAATTATGTAATAGGAAACTTAAGTCTATCTTAGAAAAAGTAATTGAACAAGTTGTAAATGAACTCCAAAACAAAACAAAAACCAAGCAAGCTCAAGACCAAATGAATTTATAAGCAAAAACTATCATATTTGAAGAATAATTCTAGTATATAAACTTTTTGGAACGATAATAAAAGACAGGAACCTGCAAAATTATTTCTATGGATACAAATATTGTCTTGATACCTAAAACTGGTAGATTCAAAACAGAAAGAAAGCTTTTAGAGCAACATCCCTAACAATTTTTGATACACAATTTTAAATAAAGTATTATCAAGGAGATACACACAATTCCACAAAGATTATATAGCATGGTCAAACTGGATTTATACCAAGAATGCAGGGCTAGTTCAATATTAGGAAAACTATAAGCATAATTGGATGTACTTATACTAAGAACATCAAAAATCACAATTATGTCAATAGATGGAGAAAGTGCTTTGAATATGATACAATGTCTATTCATGCTAGAAACCCTACAAAGCACAGAAATAAGTGTATCGTTCTTTAATTTGATAAGTAGTATCTATCTAAATCCAAAAGCCAGTATTATCTGTAATGGGAATAAGCTACAGGCTATTGAAGCAAGAATAAGGGTAGAATAGGGATGTCCATTATCCCTCTTACTATTTAATATAATCCTAGAAATGTTAGCTATAGCAATACAAGAAAAAGAAATTGAGGGAAAAAGCATAGGCAAAGTAGAAACAAAATTATCACTTTTTGCAGGTAACATGTTGATTTACTTAAAGAACTCTGCAGGGTAGTTGTGGGGTGAGCCTTCAGCCAAGATAGTAGGGTACCAAAAAGACATATACTAAACTTCCTCCTACTCCTACAACTTCTCCAAATACTTCTAGAAAAAGCAGAATTCTAATTGGGAATCTAAGGCAAAAAAAAAATCGCAGTGAATCATTTTTTCAGCTCAACAGCACAGGGAGACAGAGAGATGTGTGGACACTAGGGTTGGTATTCAGCAAAGAACAGCCACTGAGAACTCCATGGCAGGGAGAGTTTGTACACCTGAGGAAGGAGTCTCAGATCTGAGACTCCATGGCAGGGAGAGTCTGTACACCTGAGGAAGGAGTCTCAGACCTACCACAGAGACACTAAAATGTGTGCATGATGCAGGAACAGGTGCCAACTGGCAGTTTTGTGACTCATTCCCCAATTCCAGGTCATAGATCCAGGGCACACTGAGGAGGGGACCTGTACTTAGGGATAGTATTTCAGGGTAAGGATTAGTAATAGGTCCTTGAATAGACCCTGATGATGTCATTGAGGGCAACTGTAATGAAATTGTGAATAACTGATGACATGCACCAAAAAAACATCTCTTCTTTGGAGTGTCTATGCTTGTGGTTTCGAGAAGTTTTCCACTCTTCAGCAGAAGGCTATCATCTCTTGCATTAAAGATCCAGAAGGTAATTTTGACTCTTGGAGACTCTGTGGAAGCAATATGTCATACCAGATTCAGTGACACCAGCATTAGAAATGAAATGCAAAAATTGCAGACTGAGATTACAGCTATTGTTGGAACACTAGGCTAAGTGTTTTATATGCTAAACAGTAGATATCTTTCTCCAGAATGGATCAAGATATTCAACTTAAATAAAGCAGATGAAATGACAAGTTCCTAGTTTAAGGATGAAATCTATGAGATTTTCTAGAAATGAAGTATAAATACTCAAGTTGTGTTACCTTCCATCACAATGCCAACTGTTGTGTTATAACTAACCAAAAAATTCATGAGATCTTGTTTATATTTTAGTAAAGAAGAAAGAATTGACCTTTGGGGGGAGGGGGAAATCAAATGATCCTCGATGAATTTGAGAGGAATAGAAGCTGGATATTCTCTGAGACACTGACCATTATATGAGCTCTTGTTTTTCCGAAAACAAGAAGAAAAGCTAAAAATCAAAAATAAAAATACATGCCAGGATGTCAATTTCTGCTTTGCATGGTGACATGAACCAGAAGGAACAAGATATTATCATGAGAGATTTCAGATCAGGTTCAAGCCCACTTTCAATCACTACAGACTTGTTGATCCTTGAAATTAATATGCATCAAATGTCTTGGTCATAAACTATGACATATCTCCCAATTGTGAAAATTATATTCACAGATTTAGCAGAGATGGTTGTTGGAGGAAGAAAGGTATAAATTTTGTTACTGAAGAAGACATCCCTAGGTTGAGCTTGTTTTGAATGTAGTATTCACTATCATTGAATTGCTGATTAACAATATGCTTTGTGTTTCTTTCTTTGGGAATATTGAATCTTGTCTCAGTTCTCAAAAATACAGATTTTTCTGATAGCAACGCAACTTTAATGATGGCCTCTAGTCACGTGCTGCAGAAAAACAATACAACCTGAGACATTATGCTTCATTTCTGTAAAATCTTATAGATATGATCTTTAAACCCACAACTCACCTGTTTCATCTGTTTCATCCAAGACAAACATCTTGATCCAATTTGGAAAAGGATATCTCCTCTGGAACATATCAAATACTTACACTGGAGTTCAAACAATACTGGGTGGTGTCTCAGCTATTTAAACAAGAGCTATTGGCTTTCTGTTTTGCTTAGATTGTTGAGAATGAATCTCTTGTATATTTTTCTCCTAGTTCTGAAGAAATGGCATGTTAAATGTTCTTTATCATTTAATAATTCACTTGTGGACTAAAAGATATAAGTGCAGTACAAAACCAGCCAATTATGTTGAACTTTGTATGTTAGTCAGTAAATTAGTTAGGAAAGAGTTTTTCAAATGGACTAAATTTTAAATTTTTTTAAAGAAGTCATTTGAATATGTTTTATTTGGTGTTGTGTTTTTTGATTAGTGCTAACTAGATCCTGTTGGTAAATCCCAGCAAATAATCATAAACTAGATAAAGCTAAAACCCAGTAAAATTGCCATATTACATGTTTTAATGAAGTTTGAATGTTTGATAAATTATTCATATATTAATAAAGAAAACTGTTCATATCCTTTGACCATTTATCAATTGAAAGATGGCTCTGATTCTCATAAATTCAAACCAGTTCTTCATATATTATGGAAATGAGTTTTATCAGAGAAACTTGTTGCAAATCAATATGAATGGTCAAAAATGCTTTAAAAAAGTTGTAATTTTAGACTGCTTTGAGCAGTATGATATCCAGAAGAAGGAAGGTGATAACCTCATTGTACTCTACCCTTGTTGGCCCAAATCTGGAATTTTGCATTCATTTCTGGGTGCCACATTTGAGGAAGTATATTGATAAGACAATAGGGGCACCATGGTGTAGTGCAGTGACATCAAACTCAAATGGTACATAATTTTACATAATTTTCCCTGCCAGCTACATATTGACTTAGAAAACCACATATTAACATTATCTATCTTCTATTATATTTTTATTAAATATTTAATAATTACACTTTCATCTGGTTCTAGCCCCATTCAAGGGTGTTGGGTCATGTGTTTGACACCTCTGATATAGTGGACTGAATGCTGGGCTTGGAGTCAAGAAGACCCATGTCCAAAATCCCAAAATCTTTTTCACTTAATTATGTGACCTCAAGCAAGTAATTTAACTTCTGTGCATTTCAAGTAATGCTCTCAAAATTATCCACTAACTAATAAATAAGTTGTGATCTTTTATTAGTGGAGGGAGATCTCACACTAGGATTTCTCTCTTCCACACTAAGAAAACCGTAAGTCCTATGAACATTACAGTATTGATCCTCATGTGACATGGGCTCAAGGTCCCTCATCACTTTAATTACCTTCCTTAGAACACTCTCTATCTCATCATTCTTTTTAAACTATGGTACCTAAAACTGAGCACAGTATTCCACCTGTCTGATGCTGACAAAATATAGTGAGACTATTATCTCTCCATTTCTAGAAGATATGGCCTCAATGTAGCCCAAGATCACTTTTTTTTTTGGTTGCTATATTACACTGCTGACTCATATTGATCATGCAGTCCACAAAGAGCACAAGATATTTTCAGAACTTCTCTCTCACCATAACTCCTCTATCTATTTGTGAAGTTATTTTTTAACACCTGAGACTTTACATTTACCTCTATTGAATTTGATCTTATGAGATTCAATCAGATATTCTAGCATGTTAAGTGCTTTTGGATTCTAACTCTATTATCCAATATGTTAGCTATTCCTCCCAGATTTGTGTCATCTGCAAATATGTTGAGTGTGTCACCTGTGCCTTTATCCAGGTCATTGATAAAAGTGTGGAACAACACAGGGTCAGGTATAGACCCCTGGATCCTTTCTGCCATGTGAACATTGAACCACTGGGGTGTCCAGAAGGGGCCAACTAGGAAGATGAAGAACCTTGAGTCAGTATCAGATGAAGATTGGTCCTAAGAACTGGGATTTTTTGGTATGAAAAAACAAATATTTATGCAAGACATGGCAGCTGTTTTCCAGGATTAAAAGGGTTATTGTGGAGGAGGGAGCAGACCTATTGTTTGGCCCCAGAGGACAAAAACAGGAACAGATTTAGGCTTGACATCAGGGAAAATAAGTTCCTAACCATTTGAATTGAACAAATTGAATTGTGGAATGAGCTGCCCCGAACGATGGTGGAAACCTTCAAGCACAGACTGAATTACCATTTGAGGGCTGTTGTAGTGAGGATTCTGTGGTGGACTAAATGGTCACTGAGGTCCCATCTAACCTAATTCATATATTATGTGATTCTGTGAAGTATTAATGAGCTGGACTGTGTGCAAAGGATGTCCAAGGTGCTGAGATCGTGTCATATGAGGATTGGGTGAAGAAGTAGGTAAGGAAATCTAGCCCAGAGAAGATTTAAGATGTACATGATAATATTCAAGATAAAAACAAATGAAGGATAGTCATATGGACAAGGGAAGACTGGTTCTGTTTTCCTCCTTCAGAGAGAAAAACTAGGAAACTGCAGGAAAACAGATTAATGGAAAGATATAAGGAGAGAATTAGCTAAGCCGGATCCTATCAATTAGGGCTACCCAAAATGGAATGGGCTTCTCAGAATGCAATGTTCCTGTCACAGCTTGAAGAAAGCAAAGATTGGATGACCATTTGTTGTGTATGTTACATAGAGATTCCTGTTCTGGAAAATGTGGGTCTTGACTCAATAACTGTTTAAGCCCTTAGTAGGAACTATGATAAGTGAGAAGAAGCTTTACAGTAGGCATAGGAAAAAGTCTACGTAAAAACACAGGAGAAAGGGTGTGATATAAGAGTCTGATAGGATAAAAATTCACTTCTGTTTTGTTTTCCCTCAAAGGATACAAAGCTATCTCCAACATATGGTTGGACCCCGCCTTTCTTTCATGCAGCTTTCTGGTCACCTGAGGACATAAAAAGTCCCACCCAAGGGGGTGGTTATGCCCTGTGGTCCAGGTTCATTTCCATATGGTTACCAATATCTATAGATATGGATTGGAAAATACTTTCTGTCACACCTAAAATCTCATTTGATCTCTTACAGCAGTTCTCCAAGAGGCAGTGATGGAGTAGTGAAGGGTTTCAAAGTATGGTTTGGGGATCTGCTTTTCAGGGGGTCAATGAGGCCAAAATTATTTTCATAATACTAAAGATATTTTAATCTCTGCCATAACAAATATTAATAGATATAAATCATATAAACAACAATTTTTTAAAGACTGTAAATATTTTAAGACAGAGTAAAAAGTTTAAGAAACACAGCAGTGAATATTTGTGAATGTGTAGTGGAGTAATGCCAGTAGTGGAGAGATAACCATAGATAGCTGGCCTTCTTAAAGTCAGAAGTCCCTGGGTTTAAGGCCTACCTGAAGAGTACTGGTTCTATGACCCTAGGCAAGGCACTTTTTAGATTTAGTGCTATAGTCAGCTTTCTAAGGTTCTGTATTGCAGAATCAATACTGATATGCATTGATAAATGGAATTTCTTCATGTGGGAATTCCATATATTGGGTGAAATAACATCTGTTCCCATCCACCTCCCCAATATAGATTTGTGAGGTAGGCATGTAGACATTATCTCCTTTTGCAAAATTTAAGTTAAATGTCTATCTAATGTGTACAGTCACAAAGCTGGGAACTGGAAGAGATAAGAACAAGCATTACAGTTCTCCTTGTAAACTAGGAGGGTGATACAATACATATGTTAGCTATAAGGCATATAATGTATATGGTGCACGTTTAGAACATTTTAAGTACATGGGTCCATGGAAGGAATGATTACTTCATACTTGGCCATCCAAGGAGGCTTCATGGAGGAAGTAGTATCTGAATTTGAAGACTAGATAGAATGTTAAGAGAAGAAGGATTTGAACTCCTAGTTTGGGGTCATCTGCAAATGTGATGAGCATATCATCTGTGCCTTCAACCAAATCATGGATAAAGATGTTAGAATTGCACAGGACCAAGGACACACCCCTGGGGTACTCCCCTGGAGTCCTTCTGCCACATTGTCATTGAACCATCAACACTGGAGCAGAGGATATTAATCATTTTTGTGTCATGGCCCCTTTGACAGTCTAGTAAAGCCTATGAATCTTTACTCACAATAATTTTTTGAAAGGGAAGCTAGATCACTTGAAGTCAGGAAGACTTGAGTTCAAATCCAACCTCAGACACTTACTAGCTATAGGCTCATACAGGCAAATTACTTCACCCTATTAGGTTCAGTTTCCTCATCTGTAAAATGAGCAAGAGAAGGAAATGACAAACCATTCTAGTATCTTTGTCAAGAAAACTCCAAATAGAATCATGAAGAGTTGGACATGACTGAATAACTACAAAATTTTTTTAAATGTATAAAGTACAATACACAGAATTGTAAATAAAATCAATTATATTGAAATAAAAATGTAATTGTTTCCTATTCAAATTCATGGATCCCCAAACACTATCCACAGATCATGTTGGGGATCTGTGAACCCCAGAATAAGAACACCTGTGCTCTGGAGAGTGTCTAAAAGTCAACAAAGGTGATGAAATGAGTGTCACAGGAAAATTGGTTGAAGTAACTAGGGATGCTTAACTTGAAGAAACAAAGACTCAGACAGGACACAATTGTAGTCTTCCAGAAAGACTGTGTCATATTGGGTAGGAATCAGATTTGTTCCACTTGACCCCAAAGGGCAGAACCAGGACAATGAGTAGATGTTATAAGGACCAATTTAGTCTTAAATTAATGAAATAATGAATTTTATTAAGTGCTCACTCTATGCCAGGCACTATGACAGAAAAATAAATTAAAATATATATTTTTATTTTTAATCTTATTATTTATTCATTTATTTTTATTATTTTATTTCTAAAAGAGATATAGTCTCTTCTCTATAGGAGCTTATATTATAATAAAGACATCTAGTAAGTGTCATATGTCTCAGGCTGGATTTGAACTCAGGTTCTTCTGACTCCAGGGCCAGTGCTCTATTCTGTGCCACCAAAGCTATCTATGAAATGAAATAATGCTCTAAATCATTGTTGATTAGAGAAGTGCAAATTAAGATAACTCTGAGGTACCACATCACACCCATCAGATTGGCTAATTTGACAGAAAAGGAAAATGATGAATGTTGGAGATGTGGGAAAATTGGAATATTAATGCATTGTTGGTGGAGTTGTGAACTGATCCAACCATTCTGGAGATCAATTTGGAACTATGCCCAAACGCATACTTTTTGATTCAGCCATACCACTTCCTGGTCTGTATCTCAGAGAGGTCATAAAAAAGGGAAAAGGATCCACATGTACAAAAATATTGATAGCAGCTCTTTTGGAAAGTTGAGATGATGACCATTAGTTGGGGAAAGGCTGAACAAGTTGTATTATATGAATGTAATGGACTACCATTGTGCTACAAGGAATAATAAGCAGGCAGACTTCAGGAAAACCTGCAAAGACTTTCAGGAACTGATGCTGAGTGAAGTGAGAAGAATCAGAACACCGTACACATAACAGCAACATTACAGTGACTAACTTTGATAACTTTGGCTCTTCTCAGTAATGCCAGAATCTAAGACAGCCACAGAGACTCATGGTGGATGTCCGCATCCAGAGAAGGAACTATGGAATCTGACTGCAGATTGAAGCACTTTTCTTTCTTTTTTCTTTCTCGTAGTTCTTTCCTTTTGTTCTAATTCTTCTTTTACAACATGACTAATTTGGAAATAAATGTAATGTGATTATACATGTATCATCTATATCTGATTGCACGCCATTTTGGGGAAGGAGGGAGAAAATTTGTAACTCAAAATCTCATAAAAGTGAATGTTGAAAACTAAAAGTAAATGATATTTTTAAAATAAAGCCTAAAAAAAAAATTAAAGACCCATAGGCAGTTTATCCTGTCAGCTATTCTGGGGAGCTGCTAGAATTTATGACCATGGGCTAAGGGCTTCATTTCTAGGCTGTGGAGTACAGAGAGAATTTTTTTTAGGGGACTTCACAGAGTATGTGGTATCTGTGTTCTGGAAAAGGCAAAGTGATCATTTATCTGTTCTGCAGGTATAGGATGTTGTCCCTTCTAGGAGACTAAAGGGGAGGGCCTCAAGTAATGTCTCTTTATTTAAAAAAATTTTTTTTATTAAATTATTTTATTTACTTGCAGTGTTCTACAATCACTTCCATATATCTTAGATTTTTTTTCTTCTCCCTCTCCCTCCTTTCCCCCTCTCTCCCCACTCCCTCCCTGAGAGGGTGTACCATATTATATAGGTTCTACACATACATTCCTATTAAATACATTTTCACCTTAGTCATGTTGCATAGAAATGTCTTTCTAAAGCAAATTCTAAGTAATGGAGATTTATAATGTCAAAAGTAAGCAGGTAGGTGGTGCGATTAGTCAAATAGTATTGGGTCTAGAGTCAGATCTAAATTCAAATGTGATCCCACACACTTACTAGTTGTGTAAGTCACAACATCAGCCAATTTCCTTAACTGTAAAATGGGGACAGTAACAGCAGGATTGCTCCCAGTATTGTTGAAAGGATCAAATGGGCCAATATTTGGCAAGCACCTGTATGGATCAAGTGCTACAAAAATGTTAGCTGGGATGGTTATCATTACCATTCAAAATACAATCCTTCCCTTCTATTCTGCAACAACTACGGAAACATTGTTTCCACCTCAGGGGTAATTCTTGAATTAAAGACCCTGAGAGAGGAAAGGATGGAAGATGGCTCCATGATTGCCAACCTGCGTAACTGGAAGAATGGTGGTGCCCTCAATGGAGATAAGGAAGTTTGGAGGTGGGGCAGGTTTAGGACGAAACATGATGAGTTCCATTTTGGATATTTTGAACCTGAGATCTCTATGGGCCCACCAACTGGAAATGTCCAGGAAGTCTTTGATATTTGCTAAATTCAGAATAAGAAAATTTTATAGAAAGAAGTCAACTGGCATTTGTTAAGTGCCTGGCATTATGCTAAGTAAAGAGAAGTATAAAGAAAGACAAACGATCCTTGCCTTCAAGGATGTCACAGTCTAATAAAGGAGACAACATGCAAACAACTATATTTATACAGGATATGTGACATCACACATATTAACATTAAGGGGGAATAAGGAAAAGTCTCTCACAGAAGGTGAGAATTTGAGCTGTTTGAAGGAATCTGCAAAAACCAGGACAATAGCTTGGGAAAACAGGAGGAAGAGGTGAGAAGGGAGAGTCTTCTAAGGGATGAGAAAAATTCATGTAAAAGTCTAGAAATCAGTAGATAAGAGTCTTGTTCAGGGAGGGTCAGTGTCTCTGAATCACAGACTATATGAAGGGGAGTAAAATAAGAAAACTGGAGAGGTAGGAAGGGTGGCAAAAGGTTTTCAAAAAGAAATACTTTTTCCATTATGGAGGTGGTCAAGGAGTAAGAAAATAAATCTCAAGAGAACAAGGAGCTCTGAACCCTCAGGTGTTAAGACAGTTGAAGCTAGAATGTCATGTAGCAGAGAAAGGGAAAGTTCACTGGAGATTTATAACTAACAAGTATAAGGATTTTTTTGAAGATACCAGTGCAAAGAGGAAGCTGCTTATCCTTTCAGGAACTCAGATATAATCTGTAAGTATTATCTGAGGAGATACCAAATAAGGGAAGAGGAAGAAGATATGAGTGGTGATTGGTGGATTTTTGGTGAAAATCTTTATTTTTTTTCAAATTATATGTGAAAACAACTTTCTTTTTTCTAATTTTGAGTTCCAAATTCTCTCCCTCCATGCCCTCCCTCTTCCCTGAGACAAGCAAGAAATTAAATAGATTATACATGTGCAATCACACAAAACATATTTTCATATTAGCCATGTAGTAAAAGAAAATACAGACCACCCCCCCTCAAAAAAAAAAACCCCACAAGAGAAAGAAAGTAAAAAAATGCTTTGATTTATATTCACATCCCATCAGTTTTTTCTCTGGAAGTGGATAACATTTCTTATCACTAGTCCTACCGAATTATCTTCTTTCATTAGGTAAATGAATCACAATTGTACCTGATAACATTTTGATAGCTTGTCAACACTCCTTATCTTTCCTGACCTCTCCCAGGATTATGAGACTGTCAACAAGGCTCTCCTCCAAGACACATTTCTCAATTTCCTTATCATTTTCTCCAGCTTCTTTTTCTCGGAATCTGATGATATTCTTGCAGATGGCTCTGGAGGAGAAAGTGAGGCTTGTGACTTTGCATAGCCCTCCCTCACTTAAATCCAATTCATTTACATGTCATGACATCATCTCCCTGATGTCAGGGTCCTCTTTAGGGACAAACAACAAATAATGACTGTAATCTGAGTTTCCCAGGCTACTTTGTTCTTGGTTTCCCAAGCATAACTTTAGGGGTCCTTTCAGGCTCTTTAATGGGCCTACTCTTTTCTTTCATATACTCTCTCAGGAACCGTCATCTTGCTGTGGCCTGGTTACCACCTCTGTGCAGATGGTGTCCAACTAGACATCTAGCTTGAATTTCTCTCCTGAGTTCAAGCCCTGTGTCACCAATGGCTTATTGGACATCTCGAGCTGGTGGACCCACAGAGATCTCAAGCTCAAAATATCCAAAATGGAACTTAGCATGTTTCCTCCTAAACCTGACCTCCTTGCAAACTTCTCTGTTTCTACTGAGGGCACCACCAGTTGCCCAGGTTGGCAATCATGGAGCCATCTTTTATCCTTTCCTCTCCTTCCCTCTGTCCCAGATAAAGTCAATTGCCAAATCTTGTTACAGTATCTCTCACAACCATTCCTGTCTCTTTTCCCACTTAGCTACCACCCTAGTTCAGTCCCCCATCCTCTTCTCCTGAACTATTACAACTATCTTTAATTGTACTCCTTGATTCCTAGCCCTAATTCCTTCTTCAACTGATACTCTGCCCGCAAACAATCTTTTTAATGCACAAGCCTGACCGTGTCATTCCCCTGATCAATAATCTTCAGTGACTTCCTATGGGTGCTAGAATCACATACAAACTCTTCAACACGACATGACATTGAAAGTCATTGACAATCTGTCTAGCCTACCTTTCTACCTTTCTAGTTGTATTTCACATTACTTTCCTTGACACTCCAAATTTCAGCCAAATTGACGTGCAAATGGCGGTGCACCTGATACTTCCTAGCCCTAGTTGTTTTACCTTGGATAAATCACTTAATCCCGTCTGCCTCAGTTTTCTCATCTGCTGGAGAAGAAAATGGCAAATCACTCCACTATCTTTGTCAAGAAAACCCTTAGAAGGGGTCATGAAAGGTTGCCTGGTAATTCCTCCACCTATTATAAAAATCACTACCATCTGTCATTTACTGATCTTTTTATCTGCAGTAGGATGTGAAGGCATGGAAGGAGGGATTGTTTTCCACTGTTGTCTTTGAAGGGAGTTAGCACATACTTATACTTATCCTCACTATCAGCCCCCAAATTATACCCTCTCATCCTAAAACCAGAGATGTCCTGATTGGTGAATACCTCTCAGAATCCATTATTACCCCAGCTAGCCCCAGACACGCTTCACTTTATGTCCCTGCACTCTTCTCACCATTTATCAGTACCACTCAGCATCCAAGCACCCTCTAACCTACTTGCCCCTCCCCCATTCTGTCTAGCCCTTTTTCCATAATTACACTACTCAATAATATGTGTAACTAGAAAATTCTATCAATTCACTTATCAGTAGCTTCACTAGTGATGATTTCATGTTGAAAACGTAAAATAAATAAATGATATACATGAAAAAAAATACTTGAAAGTCCTCCATTTCATTTTTTGTCCATTGTTCCCCTGAAGGATTATATTCAGTTTTGCTGGGGAGGAGATTCTTGGGTGTAATTCTAACTTCTTTACCCTCCAGAATATCTTATCCCAGGCTATCAGATCCTTTAATATAGAAGCTTCTAAATCTTGCGTCACGCTGAATGTGGCTCCATAATACTCGAATTGTTTCTTTCTGGCTGCTTGCAATATTTTCTCCTTGACTTGGGGGTTCTGGAATTTGGCTACATTCCTGGCAGTTTTCATTTTGGGACCTCTTTTAGGAAGTGATCAGTGGGTTATTTCTATTTTACTCTCTGGTTCTAAAATATCAGGGATTTTTCTTGATAATTTCTTGAAAGATAATGTTTAGACTCTTTTTTTTAATCTGGTGTGGCATGCACTGGACTCTGTCTGCTTCACTCTCATCCAGGTGTGACAGACCTTTCCTGCTGACCTTCTAAGTTGTCTTTGAGTGAAAAATTATGTCACCCTGTCCTTTTGTGGGTTCTGCTTTTCCAGGATTTATTTTATGTAATTATTGAAAAGTGTTCAGAGGAATCTCAGGGAGAGCTCAGGTGAGTTGTTGCCTTTTTAAGGCTATCTTGGCTCTGCCCCAAAGATTAATATTTTAAAATATTCACTAATAAATTTGATTGAATAATAGGAGAATTTAGCTAGTTTCCTAGGTCTTGTAAACTAGGACAGAGAAGCTTCCTGACTACTCAAGTTGAATTGAATTATATGTGATACTTCCAGAAGGCAGATTATAAAGAAATTGAAGCTAGAAATTAAAGCTTTGGGGAATTGGTAGCATTTTCATCATTGTAGCCAAACAAAAGTTTCAGAAGACAAAAGCAAACTTGGCAATCATAGAACCTCAGTTTCAGGGTTGGAAGGGATATGAACATTTAATTCAACACACATTTGAATTCTGCATTTGAATTCCTCTACAGAACACTAAATAAATTATCACCTGACTTTTGTTAAAAGTCCTCCAATAAGGGAAAGGAATCCACTATGCCTTCTCCTTAATTTTACCCCCCAGCTCATTCAAACTTTGGGAAACTCTGTTTCTTATGTATAATGTGATTGTACATGTATAATCTACATCAGATTGCTTGTCCTCTTGGAGAGGAGGGAGAAAAAGGTTTTCAAACTCAAAATCTTATAAAGGTGAATATTGAAAACTTTCTTTACATATAGCTAAAAAAAATACCATTAAGTAGAATGTTCTAGTTCTTAGGAAATTTTCCTCATATCAACTAAATTTTCATCTTTGCAACTTCTACTGCCTGAAAGAGTCAAACAGAAAATGTTTAGTCTTTCAAATTCTTGCAAACCATGGGTAGATCTTCCCTGAGCCTTCTATACTCCGAGATAAATATCATTCCATCAGTTGATGTTCATGACTCAGATTTGTATCCCTTCACCATCTACATTGCCCTCCTCTTGACTTCCTTGTGCTTATTAATGACCATTGAGTGCCTGGTTAAGAGGATGGTACCTGAGAACAGAATGTGAATTTCTTGACCAAGCTTAAAATATAGGAATGCCATGCTTTTATCCAGGGAAAGACTGTGCCCCTAACAAGGGCTGATAGGAATATATCAGTCTGAAGTCTCACACATTTAATTATGAAGGTTTCAAGTTGAAATGGAATCAAAAAAGGAAAATATTTATCCACTGGACTACAAGGCATACAGTAAGTTGCTACAATATAAGAATTGCAGCAGAGACACTCAGAAATTCACAGGAGAGAAAATCTAAGAAAGGAACCAGTAATGAAATCCTTTTCTGAAATGACTACACATGAACTGATGACATGAAATTCATGGCAAAAATATGGCTCTGGAAGGTTTGTAATTGTTTTTCATTTTCAAAATGGATCATAACATCAGGGAAAAGATGACATGACTTGCACTTGACTTTGTTTTGAGGGAGGGAGGGCTGTGCAAGGTCACCAGCCTCACTTTCTCCTCCTGAGCCACCTGGATCCAGTGACCAGATATTCATTAGGATGACTGATGAATGATCCAGGAATGAACAGGAAGAGTGGTATCTTATCTGGGCCACAACAACCTGCCTTCTGATAGATCCCTGCTTTAAGTAATTAATCTTCCCAACTAGGTACTAGGCCAAATTGTTTCTATACTACCAAAGATGCATGTGCAAGTCTTAACCTTCTAAATTTTGGTACTGAGAGGTAAAGTCCCACAACTGGAATGTATTTCTAGAACTTATACTTTATTCAGAATCAGCAAAAAAATGGGGATAGAATGAAAGGCATTTTATTAAGTAGGCACAAAACTCAGGCAGCTGATATTACAGAAGAGAGAACACTGGAACTGGAGTTGGAAAGATCTGAGTTCAAAGCTGACCTCAGACACTAGCTGTGACCCTGGACAAGTCATTTAACCTCTCATTTTCTTCCACCCTAAAGTGGAAATAATAATAGCCCTCATCTGGCAGAGTTGTTGGGAGGATTAAATGTGACAATGTGTGACATTACACTAATGTCTATTTCCTACCCCCTTTCTCTTAGATGAAGCATCTGCCTTCTCCTGTGCCAAAACCTTCCCTTTTCATTTTTCTAATAAGGTTGACTTCTGTCTTCCAAGTATGAAGATTTCAGCCTCTATAGAACCAGTATACTGGACGACCTAAGAACAATTGGGAATAGTTTAAAGCACTATAATCTCAAAGCCTCCTACTCTCTCATATCTGTTTGGATCCAGGGCCTCAGTTCTCTTTATGGAAAGGAAGCGCTCTCAGTCCTGAACCATCACAAAACCTCACAAAATCCAGGCTGGGATGACATGGTCCCCTTGGTTTTCAACTGGGTTCTAAAAACCCTTTTGGGCTCCATGGGACCACTGGGGTTCCAAGGTAGTTTGGAATTCTGGGACTTTTTTTTTCAATTCACATTCCTTCCTCCCTAAAACAAAGGCAAGGCACAATATTTAATACAAAAAGTTTGTTATTGGCCCACAAAATTTATAGACCCAAGTACCAAAAGACATTGAGATAGGATAAGTTGCAGTAGATCTCTAAGATCATACCAGCAACTGCCCAAAATCAATTTCTTCCCCCCAGCCTAACCCTGAAGACTCTTTTGTGACCATTGTGGACCTAATTCTCAGGATTATTCCCAGGTCCATTATTCTAGATAATCCATTTATCTTATTAAATTGTTTGGTAGTGTTTGAGGGAAAGGTGGGCATTAGACTGTTACTGGTTTCAGATTTTGGGGAAGTATAGAAGGGAACCACCTATAATCACACTCACCAAATAGCTAATTAAAATATGAAGTACTAAACAAAACACCATTTCCTTTAGATATATTTCCAGATTTTCTCTTCCAGAGTCCAGATATCAAGTTCTCTTGTCTTCCCAAGTTCAGACTGAAGTCTGTAAAGTAGTAAATCCAGTTTTCACAGATCTGCAAAGGGAAAAATTAGCATCAATAACACTGAAAAAGATCAAAATATTAAAGCTGGAAGGAACTTTAGAAATCATTTAGTACGTTCCTCTTATTTACAGGAGGAAACTGAAGTTAAGTGGTTTACTGAAAGTTACATAGATTCACAGAAAGATTCTTGGACTCCTGCCCTCCCTTTCAGTGTCTCCTCTAGCTCTTCCCAAGGCCTGCAAAATACCCCTTAGGGAGAAAGGAATGGTCTGAGCTGGGAATAAAAGAAAAAAAAAGAATTTAGATGACTAAGAAAGAACTAAGGGAGAAAAATCGGAATAATTGTGCAATAGAAACTGGGATTTAGTTCACCCCAAACATACCTGTCTTAGAGAACGGAGCCTCTTTGGGGGCTGGGCTCTCTAGGTTTTGCTGAGCATATATGCTGTAGGATGGAGTCTGATCTGAACAGGCAGGTTTACTCAAATGCAGCGCCAAGTCCAGGTACTCCTGGACTAGATGCAGCTGTTTTTGCATATGCTCTAGTTGGAGACTCTTGGAATGGGAAGGTGGGTCCCTTTTCTCCTTCCCGCTTCCCAGACCCAGGTGCAGCAACTCAATCAGGTTGAGCAGGAGGCAGAGGCCACTGACTGCATACATGATCAGCAGGAAGATGGTCTTCTCTGTGGGACGAGATACAAAGCAGTCTACCGTGTGGGGGCAAGGGCTGCGCTGGCAGATATAGGAGGGAGGCACTTCCAGGCCATAGAGCAGGTACTGGCCAAATAGAAAGGTCACCTCTAAGACAGATCGCACCAGCAACTGTCCAACATAGGCCCCCAGGAGCCCGTCCCTACGGATCCTCCTGCGACCATCATGGGCTCCATCCTCAGGGGATTTTTTGGGTTTCTCTTGGATCATGGGCTCCTCTTCCTCCTCTTGCTTCTGCGGCATCTGGCGACGAGACAAACGATGCACCGCATAGCCCAGGTAGAACACGGTGGGCGCCGTGACCAGGATGATCTGGAACACCCAGAAGCGTACGTGGGAGAGGGGCGCGAAGCCGTCGTAGCAAACATTTTGGCAGCCTGGCTGTGCTGTGTTGCAGGAGAAGCCACTCAGCTCGTCCCGATAAATGGCCTCCCCGCCCACTGCCAGCAGCACCAGGCGGAACACCACCAGCACGGACAGCCAGAGTTTCCCCACCAGGGTGGAATGCTGGGTCACAGCCTCCAGCAGCCTCGTCAGGAAGGCCCAGCTCATCTTCGGTCTTCCCGATTACTCTGCGTGACCTGAGGATGGAGGAGCTAGTGAGGGACGCACCGCTGTCCCGGGACCCTGATTTAGATCGTTCAGATTCGGGGACCCTAAACCCCAACTAACCGGCCTTCCCGTCTCCACTCCCTTTATGTACGAAAACTGTTCCCTGCATGCATTCCCTCTGCCCCAACCCCAGAATCTGCTCCTCTCCCCTGCGCCCTCTGCTCCAATTTTCCCAGTCAGGCTGATTTGGATCTTGGGGCTGTACTGAAGCTGAACCAGAGAGGAGGGATGGGGAGGGTGGAGTCCTTAGCTGGAGCCAGTAGTCAGAGTGGGCCAGCACCAGCAACCCTAGGCAGGGGCTTTCTCCTCCACTGCTCCTCCTAGAAGGCGCAAGGCACCTGGATGGAGGTGATACCGCCAAGGTGCGATCCCGCTCCAGGTAAGTGGCCAAACAATGATTTCCCCAACAGGCAAAGATAAGGAGTGTAGTGCTCAGAAAGCAAAGGGTCGTCTCAACGCCCCGGCAAAGAACAATTGTGCGGTGCCTGTTTTCTAGGCGGAGTTTGAGAAATCATTTTCTTATTGTCTTTCCAGTCGTCCTGGAACGCTTTGGGCAGCAGGGAATTCTCCCTTCCCTCCAAAACACCCACAGAGACGCCCACTTACCTTATCTCCCACTCCAATCTCCGCAGAACTGCCTTTCTCCCCCCACTGTCACCCTAAATCTGTCTTTCTTGCCCCAGGCTCACCTAGGGTGCGAGATTCCAAAGGAACACCAGAGAAACGTGCTGGTGGTGACCCGCGGGAAAATTTAAATCCTGAGCTAAGAGGCTGAGAGGGGTTGGATCTCAGGAGGTTGGGGCAGGGTCTTGAGCACGGCCCCTCCCTCCCATCATTGATTTGGATTGCTGGAGAAAGAGCCAGGAAACAGTCGAGTCAATCTGCTTTTATTAATCACTACTGTGTGCTAGGTACTGTAAGTGCCAGGGATACAAAGAAAGAAAAATTCCTACTCTCAGGGAGCTCATGATCTGATGGGGAAGATAGCATAGAAACAACTATGTACAAACAAGAATTGTTACACACTGGTGCCTCTCAGGTCGGATCATGCTATGGAAAGGACTGAGACATGTGTCTTGGCTCCTCCCCCACCTTTCCCCTTCCCTTACTAAATCTCCTTCCCTTTCTTTCTTTTCCCTCCTCTTTGCATGTGTGCTTTTGTTCCTCCTCATAAATTACTTTAGTACTTTGAAAAATGTATAATTTCACCAAATTCACAGAATGAATTAGTAGGTGAAAATTACCCTTCACACAACAAGACCCCTACTTTGGAGACCTAGGGAATGTTTCTACAACCATCCTGGATTAAGCAGTGGTCCAGTTTTCTTTCAGTTTTCATAGTCCCAGGGCACAGTAAATTTAGAGAGCATACTCCGAAGAATAGGGAAATACAAAAAATTTTGGCTACAGAATACGAAGATTCATAAAGTAGTAAATTAGACTTCCCATGTAATGTCTCATATTTGAAATTCTAAGTAGGCTTTATTCTCCACCTTAGACATCCAGTCTCTATAAAGCCATTGGTCATCTTCCCAGATGAAAATATTCTTTCCTTTTTTGGAGCTCCTATTTCATTTGCATGATTGATTTCAACTAGATTCAGCAAGCATTAATTGAGTCAGTCAGCAAGCATTTATGAAGTGTTTTGGTTATGTTCTAGTCACTGTGCCAAGCACTGGGAATACAAAGAAAGGTGAAAAAAAATCCCTGCTTTCTAGGAGTTCACTGTGTAAAGGAGTGGGGTGGGGGAAATAATATGCAAACACTATGTAGAAACAAGATATATTAAGGATAACTTGGAGATTGTCTTAGTGGGAGGGCACTAGCCTTAAGGAGTAGTGGGGAAGACTTCTTGCAGAAAATGGGACTTTAGCTGAGACTTGAAGGTAGTCAGAGAAGCCAAGTGACAGAGATGAGGAGGGAGAGAATTCTAAGCATAGGGGACAGCCGGTGAAAATGTCCTTAGTAGGGAGATGAAGTGTTTTGTGTGAGGAAATAGCAAAGGATGTGTATGTCCCTGAGCAGGTAAGTGGTACTAGGTTTGAAATCAGAGAGAACTGAGTTCAAATCTTGCCTTAGACACTTACTGTGTGACCCTGGACAAGTCACCATTTGCCTCAGTTCCTCAACTGTAAAATGGAGACATACTGGAGAAGGAACTGACAAAGCACTCTAGTATCTTTGCCAAGAAAATCCCATGGATGGGGTCATGTGGATGGGGTCATGAAGGGTCAGACACAATTGAACAACATGAAGAAGCTCGTCCTTGGATCACAGATTACATGGAGTGGAGTAAGGTAGAAGAGTTAAGGATAATGAGGCAAGGCAGTTACACAGCTCAGTAGATTGAACACTGGGTCTGCCTGGAGTCAGGAAGACCTGAGTTTAAATCTAGCCTCAGACACTTATTAGCTGTGTGACTCTTGGCAAGTCACTTAACCTCTGTTTGACTTAATACACTGAACAAGGAAATGGCAAACCACTTCAGTATCCAGTATCCAGAAAATCCCATGGTCCACAAGGTCACAAAGAATCAGATATGACTGAACATTAATAGAGGTATAAGGAATCTGGGAAGGTAAGAAGGTGCCAGGTTATTAAGAATTTTCAAAGCCAAACAGAGGCTTTTATTTGAGGTGAGAGGGAACTACTGGAGTTTATTGACTAGGGGGTTGATATGGTCAGACCTGCACTTTAGGAAGACTAGTTTGACAGCTGAATGGAGGATGGACTAGAGTGGGGAGAGGCTTGAGGTAGGGAAACCAACAGCAATTATTGGTGGTAGTCTACGTGTGAAGGTACGACTGGCACCAGGGAGATGGCAGTTTAAGAGGAGAGAACTTGGCAACAAATTGGATGAGAGAGAAGAGGAAGGAGGGAAGAAAGAGAGAGAGGAGTCAAGGATGACAGCAAGACCATGGTTGATTAGAAGAATGATGATTCCCTTAATGTTAGGAAAGAGGGGAGTCTTGGAGAGAAGACAATTCAATTTTGGACCTGTTGAGTTTAAGATGTCTATGGGATGTACAGTTCAAGATATATGAGGGGCATATATGCAAGAATGGAAATTAGAGGAAAAGTTAAAGCTGAAAATCAATATAAAGATGATAATTGAATCCATGGTAATTGATAAAATCAGCAAGTAAAATAGTAGATGGAGAAGATGGCTCAGGACAGCCTTGCACGGTACTCATGATTTTGTCACAATATTGACGAAGATCCAGCAAGGGAAGCTGAGAAGGAATAGTCAGACTTGTAGGACAAGAAACAGATGACAGCGGTGACTGAAAAACCTAAAGAGAAGAAAACTATCAAGGGGAAAGGATAATTGACAGTATCAAATGCTAATGGGAGGTCAAGAAGCATGAGAATTGGAAAAAGACCATTACATTTGATGATCAGGAAACCACTGGTATTGTGCTATAAGAAATAATAAGAGGGATAGTTTCAGAAAAACTGGGAAGACATGTATGAACTGATGCAAAGTGAAGTGAGCAGAACCAGAACATTGCACATAGTAACAGCAATATTGTAACAGTGGTCAACTGTGAAAGACTTAACTACTCTTATCAAGACAATTCCAAAGGACTCATGATAGAAAATACTATCCACTTCCAGAGAGAAAAGATGAACTATGAGTGCATATTGAAGTATATTCTTTTCACTTTCTTTATTTTTCTTGCCTTTTTCTTTTTTTGCAACATGGCTAATATAGACATACGCTTTGTAAGTAAAACATAGCGGTTACTTATTATCACTAATGCTAGGTATTATTACTACCACAGTTACCTCTACCATCCTGTAGCTTGTAATAATAAAATATTTTGTTGGAAAAAAAGAAATTATTGGTAACTTTGGAGACAGCAGTTTCAGTTGAATGATGAAGTGCATATTATGTCAGACACTGTATATACATAAAAAAAAAATTAAACAATCCCTGCCCAAGGAGCTAGTATTTGGGGTGCAGGGTAGGGGGTAGGTCTAATATGAAATATAGTTTGTTAACAATAGAACTGGAGTTCCCAAGGCTGCAAAAGAAGGGTAAAGAAGAAAGGCATAGGGACATTAAAGGGATAGGGCTGACACAAATGGGTATAAGGGGTAAAGAATCGGTGATTAGGAAGAGAGTTTTGGCTTTGGCAGCTTACAATTAATCTTGGACGTCTACTTTGCTTCTAATTCTTTGTTATCATGAAAAGTATTTCTATGAATATTTTGTTTAATTGATATCACTATGATCATTATCTTTGTTAAAATATTTGGTTTGATGGATTGAGGAACAAGGATATATTTAGAAATTAACAGGATATAAAATAACAGCTATCACTAAGACTGTTCATTTATATAATATTAATAAGTACTACAACTGCAATCTGCAGTATTGAACTCTATGGGGTGGGAGGTACCAACAAAGTCAGCTCCAGTCTGGATCCCATCTTTACACAGAGGTTTTAGCATTCAATAGCATCAAGTCCCTTCGTTATCACTCTCTGTACCACTTTCAGACTTGAAAAGAATGTTATCTATGCCTTTGCTAGTCACTTCAGTTGCATTTGGAAGTCTAGATTGCGATTTTCTTCACTCCTTACTGGGATTTGGAATTATTTTGTCTTTTCTGTTTGGAGAAAACAGGCTGAACTGGATCATCTCCACTTGTGTTGACATTGTCCACTCTTGGATCCTGGAGTCTACACCGCCACCAGCCCAGCCAGCTCTCTTGCCCTCTCTCTGCTGGTTGGGAACTGTACATTTTCCATTTGGCATTCAAAGAGAAGCTATGTGTTGTGTGTTGTATTAGGACGGGCACCAGACTAGCAGTCAGAAGACCTTAGGTGAGTGTCTATTCTAACATAAGGCAGGAGTAGGTTCCTCCCTTCTTCCCACCCTGAGGGATGGGGATCCTCAAGCAAAGTAGGTGACTGTTTGTCAGTCATATTACAGAATGGCTCTTTCTTCAGGTATGTGTGAAACTCATTGGTTCCTGAAATCCCTTTGAAGTTTTTCTCTAGGTGTGATTCCACTGGCCGTAGAATCAGAAACACAGCTTCAAACATTGTCTCTGATACACACAGCCTGTGTGACTGCGAGTTAGTCACCTATTCTTAGTCACTGAACCACTGATGAATCTTTCTTTCTCCCACTGGTTGATCATACACTTTTTGGTTGATCAAGATAGCCCCAAAGAGTGTGGCTCTCCATTTTAGAAACCCCTAACAACATTCTCCCTAGTTTCTAAGAGGGAAGACCTGTCCACTTAGAAAGTTCCTTAAACCAAATAAAATCACAAGTCCAGGGCAAAAAGCAGGGGCATATAATAAAAAATAAGATGCAAAAGTACATACAGGATCAGAGACATCCCCATCGTACGCCACCCTTGCCCTGCCATGGCACATGAATCAACAATCCAGAGATCAAGGCTCATCCCAAATCCTTCTTCTCTGGGGCATGTAATCTATTCAATAGTCAGTAAAGTACCCACTCTTTACGGCATTACGACTAGTGATAGGGATACAAAGAAGGAAAATAGTCCCTGTTCTCAAAGAGATTACAATTTAATAGGCGAAGACAGTGCATCAAAGGAAGCTGAAAAAGTGGAGGAAAGAGGTAGAAATCGGAGGGGGAATGGGGAATGGGGACACCAGATAGTGCCCAGCAAGAGGACATGATTTTCATTGAGTTGAAATCAAGTGGAAATAGTAAAAGATGTTTGTTGGCTGGAAAAAGTTGAGCCTTCTATAAAAGGAATCCTTGGAAGTTTATTGACCGCAATCCAATCAGAGATGAAAGACAAATGAGAGTGCTGAGGAGGTTGAATATCAAAGCTGTTGTCAGTGTCCATAACGATAAGATTTCTGGTGAAGAGCTTATAGCAGGAAGAAAAGATGGCCATGGAGTCAAACCAAAGAGAGCAACTGAAGGTAATGAAGTTAGAAGCAGAGGGAGAGTCTGAGTCCTCTATTAAAGGAAGCAAACACAGGAGTGAGTTATGGTACAAAGCTAACCTCACTGATGGTGTTTTTTTAAATTTGTATCCCTAGCACCTAGCATAGTACCTGACACATAGTAAATGCTTAATAATGCTTTTAACTGAGTACTACCACAAAGGTGCCTTTTCTATAACGAGTCTGATCCAAAACTCTGCCTCTTTCTTACCTTAGTTATCAGGGAGGAATAAGGATTATTTCCACTGTCACATGTAATAATAATAGAAGAGCTAGCATTTATCTAATATCTTAAATTTTGCCAAGTACCTCACACATATTTTATCCGCACAGCAAACCTGGGAGGTAGATGCCACTATTACCCCCATTTTACAGATGAGGAAGCTGAAGGAATAGGTTAAGTGACTTGCCCAGGGTCACACAGCTACTAAGTACCTGAGGCTAAATTAAACGCAGGTCTTCGTGATTCCAGATCCAGCCATCTATCCCTAGCTGCCTCTCAGTGATTGATAACCAAATCAACCTTACCTTTGCCTATTTTGAAGGGCAAGAGCATTTTTGTTGTTGCTGGGATTTTTCTTGTTATTTGCCTCTGTTTCCTTGTCTGTAAAATGAGGATCCTCTCCGCGTTGTTAGGACGATCAAAAGATCTAACAACTGTGAAATACTTAGAAAAATGCCTGGTGCATCCATACTCAGACTCAGCGCTCTATGCACTCTGGCGCCACCTAGCGCCCACAGCCTAGGAAGGGGCTTCGATGTACAATACATATTCAATAAAATTTGATCGGGCTGCAGAAAGAACATAGCCCTTGTGTTAGGGAGGTACAGAAAGAAACCTGCTTCAACTTTCAGCTGTATATATAGATATAGATATAGATATATAGATATATATAGATATAGAGATATAGATATAGAGATAGATAGATAGATATAGATAGATAGATAATATTAATGTCAGCTATAATAATAGCTTTAATATTACTATCATTATCGCCATCATCGTCTCATCCTGGATACTCTCTCCTTTCTGTTTTTCATTGCTTTCTCCGGTTTCTCTCCGATCTTTCTGATCATTCCTTTTCACTCTTATTGGCTAGTTTTTCATCCATGTCGTGTGGGTGTTCTCTAAAGTTGTCCTCTTTCCTCTTCTCTTTTAGCTCTAAACTATCTCACTTGGCATTCTCATTAGTATTCATAGGTCTAATTATGTTTGCTCCACAGATGTTCACCAGATCTATTGATCCATCCCTCTTGGGCTCTCATCATTACCAACTGCCTCTTGGACACTTCAAATTGATAGTCATTTTAAATTTAATATTTCCAAAATGGAACTCATTATCTTTGCCTTGAAACTCTTTCTCCTTCTTAAATTTTTAGTTACTGTTGAGGACATCACCATCCTCCTAGTCACCCAGACTCCCTACCTCAGGGTCATCTTCAGTGTCTGTCTTACCCTACATATCCAATTCATTATCAAGTCTTGTCCTTTCTACCTACATAATATCTCTCACATAAATCCACTTCTCTCAATTCACATAGCCATGAATCTTGATCAGGTCTTCATCAACTCTCTCCTGGGCTATTTTAATAGCTTTCTAAATGGTTGCTCTGCTTTAGTTCTTCCCCAAGGGCCCACATAATTTTTCTAAAGTGTATGTTTGACCTGGTCCCCTCTCACTACAGCCAAAGGCTCCCTATTACCACCAGAATCAAATATAAATTCCTTTATTTGGCATTTAAAGCTATTTAGCTTTGTAGTCTCCTCGGAACTCTGTTATCCAACTATACTGGCCTCCTTGCCATTCCTTAAATTTCATTTTCTGTCACTGCTTTTCCTGGAATATGCTGTCTTCTCTTGGTTTTCTGGTCTTCTTTGGAGACTTGATTCAAGTTTCACCTTCTAGTGGAGGTCTCTCCTGGTCCCATCCTCCTTTTCCTCCTCAGACAGCAACAATAACTTGCACTTATATAGTGTTTTAAGATTTTCAAAGTGCTTTACCAATGGTGTCCCATTTTATTCTACCACAATCCAGGGAGACAGGTCCTATTTTCACCCCATTTTACAAGTAAAGAAACTGATGAACTTTTCTAGATTATAAGTATCTAAAGCTGGATTTAGACAGGTCTATCTGCCTACAGATCCAGTATTCTCTCTACTGTATCACCTACTTGCCCTAAGGAAGATTAACTTAAATCTATGCTGAATATTTCTTGTTATGTATCTAGTTATATTCAAATTGTCTCTCTCATTAAAATATGAATTCCTTGAAGGCAGGGAATGTTTTTACCTTTAGTTGTATCCTCAGCACTTAGCCCTGTGCCTGGAAAATTGTAAGTACTTAATACATACTGGTTGACTGACTCTCTTTTGCCCCTACAATTTTATTTTGTGAAAAGACCCGTTTTGTGTACCACTTGCTCAAAGTCCCATATGGAGGAAAAGTGTGGGGTACTGAGGTACTGCAATCAGCCACTACCTGGTCCTAGTTCTCAGTTCTGGTATTGAATCAACAGTTTCTTCCTTCTTGAGGGATACTGGGTGGGGATGAGGGGGAAATAGAAGGCTAATGTGGGTGGAGATGAGACATTTATATTCATGCTTGGCCTTTGTGCTTGTTATTATACTTGAGCCTCCCATAGTCAGGCATTTGTGTTTTCCTCCCTGTAATGCAAAAGATCTTCTGCATTAATTTGGCTTTTTTCCTTTTTTAATCTTTTTTTACTCTTTCATTTTTAAGAAATTTTCTAGTTTACTAAAATCACCTACAGTTAAAGAAAGTCAGAATGAAAGAAATCACTGATTTATACATTTTTCGTTACGTACTTGGACAAATATTTGTCCACAGGCTCCAGACCAGGATGCTTAGTGAGCTGGGAGGAGGGGAAGGAAGATACAAAAAAAGTTTGAATTTTTGCTTTCAAGGAAGTTGGAAAGGATAAAAAAGTATATTTATAATTTACAGTTTCTGCCTTTAAGGAGTTTGAAATCTATTTGGGGAAACCAGGCAGATGTGTAAACAGTCAGTTGTACTATATAAATTTTCATTTTGTTTCATCTCAATTTAATTCAATCTTTTTGGGATCTGGAACTAAAAGAGAAAAAGAAGGTATGGGGAGGGGGCAGGGAGGAGAGTTCCTGAAATAACAGGCAAATTTATTCTTGTCATCAGAAAAAACTTTTAAACTAAGTTTTCCAGAAGTGAAATGGATTGCCTTCAAAGGTCCCTCTTCACCCACAGGAGTCTTTAGCCAAAGATTGGCTAAAACTTAAAAAAAAAACGATTCTTTTTCAGATGTGAACTGACTTAGATGACCGCTGAGGTCCCTCCTCTTGTGGAAGAACTATCTCTACTCTCAGTTCATGTGATAGGTAATTGCTTTCACGTATACATTAACCACAACACAGAAATCATGGGGGCAAAACCCTAGGTTTTATTTTTATGCTCAAGTATAAGTTTAGGTCTCAGAGAAAACCTGAACAATCTTGAGGATTTTGAAAAGATTTTTTATAGGCAAAATTATATCAGAGTGACAGAGAAATAATTCTTTTATATATTGCAATCTGTTACTTGTTGCAATATTTCCTATATATAAATTATATAAATAACATTTTTGTTATTTATCTATAACTTGTATAATATAAATATATTATATATAATTATTTATAAATATAAATAAAATTCTTTTATATATTGCAATCTTGTACCTTCCTCTTAGGACATAAAAGTTAGAGAATATAGGTCCATAGTCCTATACTTCCTTCAATGTCCCCAAAATTGAACAAATTTAGTTAATAAGAGCCATAATCTCAAACTTCACCTAAGGAAACAAACTTCATCAAATAAACTCTGTAGATAAACTAAGTCAGATTATAGATTAAACTACATTTAGAGGATTCACAAACAGACTTATGGAAAAGAAGAGTTTACAGCTTGGGGGCAACTTGGTAGCATAGTGGATAGACTGCCCAACTTGGAGGCAGGAAGACTCATCTTCCTGAATTCAAATCTTGCTTCAGACGATTACTAGTTGTGTGACCCTAGGCAAGTCACATAACTCTGTTTGCCTCAGGTTCCTCATCTGTAAAACGGCCTGGAGAAAGACATAGCAAACCACTTGGCATGTCTTTGCCAAAAAAAGATCAAAACAGACCTAAATTGGGTCATAAAAAGTCCGACAAGACTGGAAAACAACTGAACTGAATTTCCTTGTTGCCCACTAGTTGGAGACAAATGAAATTCTTCCTTTGGCTTCTTATCTAGGAAATACTTAAGGCTTAAGTAACTTGGTTACTTGCTTTTGTTCCAGTGAAGTTGATATTAAAACAGACTTTTAAGTAAGCAAAAATTGCAGAAGGTATAGCCTTGAGTTCCAAATAACTAAAGGAAATTTATAAAAATTCCCGTAACACTTTCAATTCAGGAATTTTGTAATTTAATGAAGTGGGGAACATAAGTCAAGCTGTAAAACAGGACTGATGAGCAGTTTGCCATCCAACTGTAGGTACTTCCCTTAATCTCATGCCATAGGCTGCATCCCAGATTCTTAAACTACAGTACCAGAGGACCTTAGAGGTCACTTAGTTCCTGTGACTTGCCTAAGATCAGAACTGAGATCCAAAACTCTGGTCCTTTGAGTCTAAAGCCATGGTCTTTCCACTGCCCCCTAGGTAAAACTGTACTTACTTCAAGGGGAAAAAAGAAAGTTACATGATCATTTTATTATATACTTAAAAAGAATAGCAAGTTGTACATAAAAGATTTGCCATTTCACACTCAATCATCTTTTTTTTTTCCTATTCTACTATGTTATGGGAATGTTTGCTTTATTTCTTAAGTTTTGAATAAAATAAGTAAAATTTTAAAAAAAGAGAGAAGTCCTGGTTGTTGACAATTTTCATCCAAGATCAACAAGTTCTTTCTTAAACCTGAGGTCCTATTTCTTTCTTTGTCCAGGTGATGCTTTTTAAAAAATTACTTTATTATGAATTACTAATATATTAATTAGCTAATTACTATATTATTAATTAATTATAAACTTGAATACTAAAACTTAAATACACAGTAAAAGAAAAAGAAGCATATTATAAACTTAAATACTAAAACTAGGTGATACTTTAAAATATTATTCCTATAGATAATTGAGTACTAGGGTCCTAGGGTGTAGGATATGTTCATGGAGTACCAATACCAGTACCAGTACCAGTACCAGTACCTTTGGTGTGATGGCTGCTGAGGCCTTTTCAGGGGTCTTTCCACCTTTAGTGTCCACCTGTTTCACCTCTCACCTGTAGCTCCAACAAGCTGCAGTATATGCAGTGGCCACACCCTGGTAAACTGTTTCGGCAGATGGGTCAAACCAGGTTGAGGGTAACCAAGGGTTCTCAAACCCATTGGTGAGTTAGGGGGGTGTCTACCCCAAGTATGTGAATACTTCATCTGGTGAAATGGGGGGATGAGAACAATTTGTTCCAATGGCCATGAAGGCAGAAGAAGCAGGCGATGTGGAGCTCTTAGAGCTTGGTTAGATATCGAAGATGAAGACGCCAAGGTCACCCACTGCATCCTGAGCCATCACCAGTTGTCTTAACTCTGTCCTGCCACTGAACTATGATGACTCTGGAAGAGAGAGTGAGGCTGATGACTTCGTGCAAATCTGCCTCACTTAAATCCAATTTACACATGAATCAAACGACATCACCCCCCCCCCCCAAAAAAGACAGAAGACATTACCCATACTTGGGTCCCAATTCTAAAATCACATTTCTCCCTCACCTCAAAATACTATCTCAGACAGTTGTTTCTCCCAAGCCCAAGGACACAGGCTGCCCTAGCAATAACAGTTATCTTCCTTCCTGCTATAGTAGCCTGCTGCATCTATAGAATTTATCACTTAGAGCCAGCTGCATACTGACTGAACTGGCTGTGTCCTGGGTCATAAAGACATTAACTACTCACTGACCAATCCTATGTATCCTAGACATACCTATACTCCCTTACATTAATCTTGTCTAACAAGGTATTGACAAGAGAGGCCTGATTTTTCCTGGTCAGCCCTGATGGTTGGTTGTCTTAGTGATGTTTCAGTCTAAAAACACACCTCCAGGTAGCCCCACCTTGGGCTATTTCCCGATGAATGTGGGGTAAAATACCTGTTCAGTAGATACCAAAAATGCATGTTCCTTTAAGAACTGACAACTCCTTAACTATTCCTTAATCCCACCCCAAAACATCTAGTTAGCAAATTTGGCACAAGTGATACTATAGAATATCCTATATAAACTTTCCCTGTACCCCTTTAAGATTGCAGGCTAAGAACTCTCACCCGCTGAAATAAATAAATCTTTACCTGACTTCAACAATGCTTGAGTTTGTGAATTCTTCTCCAGACTACCTGCCCCTGGTATCCTGGTCTTTGTGGGGGTCTCATATCCCCTTTCCAGCCCTCATCAATAGGTTCTCTTTCAAGATAAAACTCAGATTAAAGTATAAAGCAAAGTCAAAGAATGTCAGAAATGAAAAAGACCTTGGAACACTGAGAATCTATCACTGGAGCTGGAAGGGACCTTAGTGATCCTCTAATCTAATCTCTTCATTTTACAGATGGCACAGCTGACATGAAGAGAAGGAAACTGATGTGTCCAAAGCCATGCAAACCCTCAGAGGCAGAGCTGGTGCAAAAGATCAGGTCTCCTAACTCTTTCTATTGAAGGTGTTAGGTGACACAATGGACAGAGTGCTGGACTTGGAGTCAAGATGCCTTGAGTTTCAATCTTACCTCAGACATTAGCTACTCTGTGAGTCTGGAAAAGTCACTTAGCCTCTCAGTGCCTGATTCCTCATCTGTGAAATAGGGACAGTATTTTTCAAACTAAATTTTTTTTAAATTCAGAATTTAACCAATACCATAAAAAAGGACATTTCCATATGCAAAATGGAACAGAAAAGTTTATATGTGAAAACGTAGCTCTGTATTACATAAAGTTTCCTTTAAAGAAAAAAAAGGTACAAAGTAGACATACAATTTTTTTTCCTTTTTTTTTTTTAAATGAATTTATTTAACTTTTTACATTCATTTCATTTTCACAAGATTTTGAGTTCCAAAATTTTCTCCCCATTAGTCCCCTCCCCCTTCCCCAATACACTGGACATTCTAATTACCCATATCACC